>JAAVUH010000094.1:0-60619 GCA_014899045.1 Fusarium palustre
GATTTGGACGGGTGGAAGTCGGTGGTTGAAGATCGCCGGAGCCTGGAGCCGTTTTGGAGAGGGGCGCAATCAGTAATTTGGAACACGACGGCAATGAAAGATACAATGCAGTCGGCGGAACCCCGAGCCCTAAGATAAAAAAGATTTTGGATGCTGATGATGACGATCTAGGTCTAGTAGGTAGGTAGGTATGTACGCAGGGACTGATCAAGATTGGGCGGGAGATTGCCGAGTGTACCTGGTCGGTAGGCGTAAGGAACGGTTGATGAAAAGGGGAAGTAATGGTCGTTGAGATAAGCAACGGCTGGAAGATGATGATTTCACTTGGATAAAATCGTAAGCAGAACCAAGGTCAACAAAGAAACACAAGAACAAGAAAAGGAAATGATGACTGATGAAGTGAGGGGCCAAAATCGAATGAATTGATTGATTGATTGAGGGATGGATGGATGGAAGTGACCGGCTTCGGGATACGGTGGAATGGGGATGGGACGAAGATGGAGGGGATGATGGTCAGCGGATGATGATGGGCTGCAACTTTGTCTTGCATTTGCGTTTGCGTGGCATCGGTAGTTTGTAATAGCGTAGCGCTGCGTTGTGCTGTTCTGTGTCGCTTCTTGTCCGACAACGACGTGGAAACCCACTCAAACCTGATGTGATTAATGCTGCGGCAGGCCACGGGATCCTGATACTAAGCTCATGATGCGAGTTGAACTGAGCTGAGTTTAACCCGGTCTCGGCCATTGTTGGGAATTCCGGGGCCCAGATTGCGCCAGCTGGTTTTGGCACTGCCAGGACCAGGGTCGATCCGGTGGAGGCTACTAGGTAGGTATAGTTAGAGCCCAGCCAAAGCAAGTCAAGGGTCCTCTCCCCTGTTATGACAGCTCATGCTTCATCTTCTGGCTCTCATGAGACAAACTCGAACTCCCTAATCGATAGGCGATTTTTTGCTGCCAACTTACAATCCAATCGATCCGGCCATGTTCTCCATGATAATCTCGTGGTTCTGATGAAGATCTGAATGCGTAAATTTGTGGCGCTGCGATAGGGTGCCCCACGAGTGACCAGTGTTGGCGAATAGGACTCTGTCCCGGAACCACGCGCTTCATCGCATGGTACATCGTCTTTCGAATAATGAAACGGCTCCATTACTCAAGTCATGATCTAATGTCAGTTCAACGATGGAAAAGTAAACGGAAAACAGGAAAAATAACGTCAATCTCTTTCTCTTGATTCTGGTTCTGGGTGGGGGCGTTGCGACGGAGCAATGCGGCTCAAAACGGAGTTCGTTGAGTACACGGAGGAGACAAACGTGTCAGGATCGAGCATTCTCAATGGCATACAGCATACAGCATCTGACGATGACCATTGTAGCAGTTTTTCCACTTCACGCTCAAGACTCGGTGTCCCTTCCAGTGTTTCATCAACGTTCGACGCGAATGGCCTAAGCGCATCTGCACCGATCGCCGCAAGCTGACGCAACCGCCACCCACCCAGAGGCCTCATCTCTTGATATGAAAGAAGGTGGTTTTCCACCGTCAAAGATCTACAAAACAAGGCCTTCTTGGCCTGAGACTCCCAAACACCACCTGCGCCGGTTCCCACGAGGTAAACATGCGTGTCCTCTCTTCCCGTCGAAGAGATGCTCAGCCGCCCGAGGCTTTCGCATTACAGAACTCCCGTCTCCTTGAGCGACCCTATTATTTGTTCGTCGACCTGTTGATCCAAAGTCAATCCTTAGCCAGTGATAATGTTGTAGCTCGTATGAAAGCGTTTCTTATGAAATTGGACGAGTCGGTCTGACGTTTCGTGAGGCGAGGTCGAACTAGTGCCGGACAGCAATTACAAGATCGTCGAGGAATGATTACATGATCTTTGTAACTTCGTCCTCGACCTTGTGGAAAAGGTTGGCGTCAGCTGGCTTGCGACGATGTTGGGTAGATTGGGTATAGGTTGCCGGGCTATCACGAAACTTCACAGTTTATCAAGCTGGTCGTCACTCACCTCCATGTCTTCAAGGGAATCTTGCTGACCGATGCAGCGAAGAATGTTCTTTTTGCTCGTCTCCTGCAACTCGCCCGCGAGAAGGATTTCGTCGAGAATGTAGTATGCCTTGGTGAAGGAAAAGATAATATCGAGCTCGCACACATTGCCGTAGTATTTATCCATCTGTTCGACATATCGGTGAATGATTTCGAGGGTTATCAGCTCGTTGTCATCGGATGAGCACCCGGCGATGAAGAAGAGCGAAGCATATCGGCGGTAGACGATCTTAGTATCTGTTCAGAGGTCAGCCTGAGCTCACCTAAACAAAACAATAAAAGGGGCGGAGGAAAGCTGACCCTTGTATTCGAGGAAGTTGCACATGCGCGTTCTACGAGCGAGCACAAGCTGAGATACATCCTTGACAATCTTGGCCTTATCCTTGGGTGAGAGGGTTGAAAACCATTTGGCAAGACGCTGTTGTGACTAGTAGTCAGTGATCATGTTAAGCGGTACATGTGAGCGACTGTACGCACGACTTTGCCTTGGCGAGATAGGAGAATAAGGTAGCTGCCAAATTAACTCTTGATTAGCGGGCGGGAAAAATCGATCAGCCGTGGAAAACCATACTGGATCGCCATAATGCTTTATGAAGCCTGCGTCGAGGCGGCAGGTCAAAGTCAAGGACAGGTTTCGAAAGATGACGGAGGATACAATTCTGGCTTTGAGGTGAACACGGAAGCAATTCAGGCGGGTTGGTGACGAGCTGGGCAAAGGTCCAATGATGAAGTGGCCCAGGCTCCAGCCAGTCCACCCAGGCCCAGACCCTCCAACACTGCTTGCCTGAATCGATAACTCAGGCAACGAGACATGTATTTTAGTGGCTGCAGGTACAAACAAAACCAAGTTAAGCTTCTAAAATGAATAATTCAATAAAATTTTATAATATCTGGACCAAACAACCTATGGATTCTAAAGTCACTGACCGACGGACAATTTCCATATCTACCCAGGACCATCCTGTAGATCCTGCCAAAGAGCCTCCAATCTCAATGTGAAAGATACCAAAGTATGGATCCAATATTAGTGATGCTTTCTTATGAAATTATGAAATGGACCATCTCTACTAAGGTAAGGTATATCATTGAGCACGCGACTGCGCTATTGTAGATGTCAGAATTACCTAGTTTTACACAGTGTCTCGGGATAGCAGAGTAGGTGGCTGAATGCAAAGTCATCCATCCATTCATTCATACTTCCGCTCGTTCAGTCTCTTCTGCTCTTCGCGAAGAATAGTTCGATCAGCTGTACTCCTATGGGTACAAACGTCAAACACCGGCCGTGATTTCAAATCGTTCTGTCTTTAACAAATAGACATTACTAAGCTATCCGCTTTACCCCACGTATTCGATAGCACTGGTACGCCTTTGGATACACCAACTTGGCCGGTCTGTAGCTTGACTGACCTTCTCCGAATTTACACCTCGAAGACCCCGACGGGAAAAATTTCCCTCTTATTTTAGAGTCAAGTCTCGACTCACACTACTTCTCACTTCCCTTTTCCAGTCTCTTACTTTAAAAGTGATCTTCCATTGCTTTGTTACAAGACCTCCACCATGACGAGACTTATTCTATCTACTGCGTAAGTTATATCTGACTTCTGTGCGGGTTTATGCTTACAAAACCCCTCTCGACAGCAATGTCATGTTGGCAGGACCCTCCATTATTCGCAAGCCCGGCAACGCAAGGTCTAACCTTGAACTCGTCAATTCTCTGCGAGATAACATCGCTGAGGCTCAGCGCGACTATGCGATCGATACAGAAGGAACCAACGGCTTCACGAACGGCAATGAGCTCAACGGCAACCACACGGCTGTAGAACTATGGACCGAGCAGCAGAACGATGCGCTATATGTTCCTCGCATTAACTGGAATGCTGCAGGCCTACGAGAAGAACCCAGCCAGTACGAGATCACCGTCAAGTTTTTTGTCCTCCCGGGTATGTCCGACGATGCTCGGGAGCAACACGTGAAGGAAGCTCTGGATTTGGTCCGGAGAGAACTCGGCATCACCACAATCGACTTACTGATTGTGTCCTTCCCCGGAATTTCATTCGAGGGCAGCTGCGAATGGGAAGCAGATAAAACCAATGCCCACCAAGGAAACCTCGAGGAGGAGCTCATAACTTGGAAGGTGTTTGAGAGCCTACACAAGCATGGCCTCGTTAAGCGTCTCGCTGTGGCCGAATTCGGTAGCGAGAAACTCTGCGCCTTTATCAAACGTACAACTGTCCGGCCCGTCATTGACCAAATCAACCTACGCAACTGCTGCGATGTCCCACCTCCGCTGAAGAAGATTGCAAAAGACGAGGGCGTTGAACTACATGTCCACAATGACTGTACCGATATCCTCCCTCATGGCACTCTACGAGAGCTCCTCAGCCACGGGCCAAAGGGCGCGGGCCTGCTGGCCGATACAGGCAACAATGGCGCTGGCTTGACGGGAGAGCTTGTTCCTGAATGGGTCGTGCGATACACGGCTTTCGTACAGGATCGAGGCGTCATAGAGAACAAGGGGTATTTCGCAGCCGTGGAGTTGGTGAGATCATAGCTGAGCAATGCCGCAACGGTCAAGAGCGAAGAATATTGAATAGCGGGGTTTCTTGGTATGTTTGGATCTGGAACTGCATATGATGAAATGTGGTGGCATCATTCGTCCATTGTTCTTTTTTTTTTTTTGCAAACAGCGAGCATCAGATATACGGAGTTTAGACACTATGGTAGGGAAATTGGCTGCAAGACGGCTTTTCTGTTTTTGTTTCATCCGAGCATGCTTCGTTTGCGGCCTCTCATCCGCACGTCTTCCAACTTTTTAAGTACAACCTTGGCTTGCTTAAATGTTTGACCGTAAGCATCGAGTACCTCTGAGAAGATACATTCCGCCCGAGGATGCGTACTGCCAAAGGCTCTCTCCAAAACATAGAGATCTACCGCACGGTCCTCGTCTGATATACTTCCACTCGCAAGACCCAGGTCAATGATAACCAACTCTCCGTGCAAAGGATTGTCGTCTTGTGAGTTGGTCAGAGGCTCCAACATCATATTGCTTGTAGTCAAGTCGCCATGAACGATGCCGACTTTGTGCATGTTACCGATAGCAGTACCGATTCTGCGCATGAGATCCCTCAGCTCTGCGTCGTTCTCGATACCTTCTGTCCTGGTTCCCAATCTCTCGTTGATACTTTTACGAACAGGCCCTCCAGATATCCATTCCAGCATCAGCCAACCGGCGGCTTCATCTACAGCGTAGACCGCTGGTACGCGGACACCATCGCGGCGGCATTTGGCAAGAATGCGAGCCTCTGAAAGGATGCGGTGTTTCGTAAGGCGCTGATCGAGAATCGGGTGTCGCCAGGGCTTAGGAGGACGATACTTTAGAGCGCAAGGTATATCCGGCAACAGATAAGTGCTTTTGTAGAGACGACCCTCGGCACCTTGTGTGATGAGGATTGGCGGGGTTGACGCGGGGTACTCGAGGATTTTGGGGAGGGGAAACTGGTGCGCTTGCGCCGCCGCGGGGTCGGCGGTCGCCGTAGTCGTGGCCGTGGCTGTCGTCATGGGATAAGTATTGATTTGATTATTGTTGAGGAAGAATGAGGGGGGTTGATGCTGGCAAGGGGGAAATGCTTAGACGATGACAGTGGAGCTTGCAAGATCTGATGATTCTGACAAGCTGCAAGACTGGCGCAGGTACAGGGAGGGTGGATGGCATCGATGAAGTCAGTGGAATGCGAGGAGGGGGAACAGAATTGGCACCACCTCACGCGCCTTCCCTTCAACGGCCCGCGAGGTTTTGACTGGGCGCCAACTGACAGCGGCGTTTTTGACCTGACTATATAGCACCTCTGCAGCGCTTTAGTGCCTGAACGAATCAAGTTTACCTTCTATTGTATTCCAAGAAATCTTAGGTTTGCTTTTGACGCAGCCAACTTCTTTTCTCTTTGCTCCTCGATTCCGATCAAGGTGCACGGTTACATGGCTATTGCTAAATTACCTATGCAAACGTTTCTCAACTTTGCTCTCAACAAAATCAATGTCTAAGACTTCCTTTCGAGCCCTAGAACCGATCCACTGGCATTTCTGGTAACCCTAACTCCAGGCTTTTGAACCCATGCATTGACGGACGGGCTTTGGAGCCCTGGTACTACTGAAAACAAGCCTAGTAATAGCGTCCTGCAAGAATTGGTCACATCCAACAGATGGCGATACTCAGCCTGCAGATAAACCCACATGGAATTTCATGTGGAAACCCACTGTATGGTTCGGTAGCGCAGCACAGCATTAGTTCTTGGGAGACTGTCAATCTTGAGCAGGCTTGTGGTGCATCCTCTTAAACTACCTATGACAGCAACGGCTCGTGATGGCTACCTTAGTACTTACCTGCCTACTACGCAGGTGTAGGTACTAACATAGGTACCTACCTTACCTACCTAGGTACCTAGGTAAGGACAGAGATAGGTACTAAGGGTACTGTTCAGTATGTATTGGTTTGGTACGGGTGAGGCGATTTTGTGTGTGTAAACCACCATCATCAGTCAGCATCGCCAGATAATTAACCAACTTGGTCGTTTCCTCCACCCGGCACTTCCGCGCTCATAGTCTATCTTACGGCGAATTCGCCGCTTACCCGGCTTAAGGGACCATGCACAGTACCAGTCAGACAATTGCAACGCCGTCAAGTCGTGCGTCCCAACTGACCATGTGATGACTCTTCTGCCCTGTCTTGTCTCGTTTGGACCGTCATTAGCTACGGTTCACCTGCAGCTGCAGGGGGCTTCTTTTATCCCCAGCCATCTGCACCAAGTGGCCTAGCACCATCACTTGTTGAGCACGAATCTGGAAGTCGGGCTTGTACGAGTCTAGAAACTAGGTGCTTAATTGGAGCGCACACAAACGCGGGTTGTGTTTGCGGTAATTGGTTGTTGGTTGCGCTTGCGCTTGTTCCCTCGTCATCGCTCCTGTCTCCTTGCTTGCATCTTGTGCGCCTCTCTCTCCCCCATCTCTCCCTTTCTCTCTCACAAGCACTTAGCCCCAAGGACCATGTGTGATAGCTTCACCCACCATCTCGACTTGCCATCCAGACGCTCTGCTCAACCATGGCCGAGTTCAATCTGCTCCAGTGGACCATCATCCTCATTCTGATCGCCGTTGTCCTGTCCCTCATTGTCCTTGTCCAGATCATTTCTCACTATACAGCCGCGTACCAAGCGGCACCGCTCGAGATCACAACCTTTGTTGATACTGCCGACTTTTCTGTTCAGGAGAACGAGAGCTATGATCGTGATGTCGCAAAAGTGCAGCGTCTTGATGACAAGATTCGCTTGACGCGCCTTCTAAGGGAGATCCAAAAGACAGGCGATGATTTGCGCGAGGACATCAATGGCATGGTGCTTGAGGAAGATACCACCAAGTTGAAGACTGCCGCCAGGCTACTATGGGCGTCGAAGCGAGCGAGGTTGGAGGATCGTGTCCGTAGACTTGACATGCTACGCATGCGCTTCCTTGTCGTTTACATGGGCGTTGTCGCATCGCATACAAACACCACGATACAGGAGAAACCTTCTTCAAGAGCGCCACCACCGCCGCCCCTCCCCACATCAAGAGATTTAGAAAAATCACCTGTTTTCAAGACCCCTACACGCCCTGCTCTTCCTAGAGGCTTGTCGGAGTGTATCGTCAACCGTCCTCCATTGCGCAGGTTGACCACACAGGCTCTAATTAATCATCCTGAGCCCGTTCCCAAATCCAATCGCAAAGGCTGGGCGGGAGTCGTTCATGAGCTGCAGACGTCACCCAAAATGCAACAACGCCATGCTTCAATTGAGCGTGCAATATCGAAATCATACTCAAGGTCACCATGACGTTCCGAGCTTCCATCTGGGTTTCCTGACACTTTGGATTACAGTTACAGCAAAAGGACATGACCATTGCATATTGTATAATGCGATTATATCGGCTGGCAATACACACTACACGTTGAATATTACACACGGCACATTGCACGGCGTTCTTGATGTGGCCTGGTGGCCAGCAAAACATTAACGACAAAGCATAGTCCGGTATGACTACGGGCATTTCACCAATCGCAGAAGGCATGGTTGAATGAGTGATGATTAACGATGAGTTTATTTGGTAATGACAGAGGTTGGAGGAGTTTGGTCCATTGATTTTATTTCACTTCTATAGATGGGATGATACCCTTTCCCCGTGGTCTCAAGACACGATGTTTCCCTTGTTTGTTTGGCCTTAGTTATTTCATCTCTATCTCTATATTTAAAACTGTTGTCATACTTTTATCAAATTTGACAGGTTTTGATGAGTTACAGTACTGATATCGATGAGTATGGAGGGTACAGGTCTCGATCAATGGCCAGTCACTGCTTCAGGGCCGGTTCCGTTCCTCTCTCCAACTGTAAGACTGTTAGTTTGCAGGGCTTATAGGATTGATCTTGTTGACTTACCATCGAGCGCCACCAAGAAACGGCTCACACAGTTGTAACACGCGACCTATTGCTGGTGTTAGGTCAATTTTGGAAACCAGTGAAGGAGTTTGGCTTACTGTCGCCGTGATTTCTACAATTTCCTGCTCATTGAAGTACTCTCGCAGACGGTCGAAAGTCTCATCCTTGACTTGAACGTTCCTTGTCATCTCGTCCGTGAAGAGAATCACAGCCCATTGCTTCTCGGACAGCTCAGTAGGTCGCTCGCCGAGGGTGTCTTGCTTGATAGCCTCAAGACCAGCCTCGGAAACACCACCCTTGACGGCCAGTGGCGCATGGTGCTTCCATTCATACCATGCCTTGTTGCACACAGCAACTCGTGAAATGGCGAGTTCCCGCAAGTCATCGCTTAGCGACGTTTTGGTGCGGACTGCGCCGAGGAATGAGTTCCAACCATCAGCAACATGGGGGGAGTGAAGGAGAGCCAAATCCAAGGATTGGAGAGGTCGAGGAGCACGACGCTCCTCTATGCGCTTCACAATAGCGGCATGATCCTCGGTATTGGTCTCAGGAGGGTTAGATACGTAGGGGATTCTCATGACGGCGGTTTGTTCAGGATCCTCGGTCTGTTGTAAGCGATATACTTCGAGGGTTTGGGTCGGATATTGTGACTTCAGAGAGATAATAATGGGAAATGAGCTATTGAGTAAGTGATGTTCCGGAATCGAAGAGGAAATAAGGCATATTAAAGTGATACGGTATCCGCATTTGGTTATATATTCACCCGGCATAGCGCGGGGTTGGCTTTCAACAGCCAACTCCCGACTCCACTTCCCGAGAATCGGCGCCGAGAGACGGAGCTTGACTACCGCAATAAGATAATAATACCCGACAAGATGATATCAACCAAAAGGTACGGATATGATCACCATAACTACAACAGTCATATCTTGAACCCTGAGTTATGGCTCGGATAAATAGAGCTAACTGCTCACTTGGTCAACTATGTGATGTTGAAAACTTAGAAGGAAAAAAACATCATCAGCTCAACTGGCGAGCAACAACTAAACCTTGGTACATGGCAACTCCAGAATAACTTTTGAAAGAGTGACAGAGTCCGAGATGACGAGCGCATAAGCGGTCGAATAACATACTTCTTGCATGATGAAACTAAATCATCGAGTGCACCCGCGTGAGCCAAATCTATAAATCTATAAATGCCTGTCGATTCAATACCGACTTGGTTGCTCCACCAACTCCAACTGCAGCTTTGTCCACATACATTTTGCACCCTTCAAGATTTACACTTCTAATCTTCTTTTCGCATGTCTGTATAGACGAAAGAAAGACAAAGACGAAACGAAAGGGTAAAACTAAAGAAGAAAAGCATCAAACGACCGATAAGTTCCTGGTCTAAATTGTCACTATCTTTTTTTTCCACGACCGACTACTAAACCTAACTACAGCTCGAATTGAGCTTGGATCACCACCCACGAAACGCGCTGTCTATGATCACGTGACAGGGAGCTTCCACTTGGATCATTAACGCGACCTCACTTTTTCTCGCGTCGTCGCAACCTCCTGTCATCAGTTCCTCGTTGCTTTAGTCTTTTTCGTCACTCTAGATCGCGCATCCATCAACCACGATGGCCGAGATCAAGATTGACAGCAAACTCTTCCAGGAGCGCATTTCGCACTTCGCCACGGCCTGGAAGAATGACTTACGCTCAAAGGATGGCCTGTTCAACGGCGCCCAGTCTCTGGTGGTGATGATGGGCAAGGTTGAGGAGGTCCCCGAATTTCACAAGAACAATGCGATTCACGTATGCGACCACGAAACGACCCCAAAGTTTGGATGCGATCGATATACTGACATGACACTATAGTTCTGGCTTCTTGGATACGAATTTCCAACAACCCTGATGTTGTTTACACTCGACACTCTATACATTCTCACAACAGCAAAGAAAGGTTAGACGCATCGAACATTCCACTGCATCGTATTGTACTGACCGCAGCTCAGCCAAACATCTCGAACAGCTCAAAGGCGGCCGATTTCCGATCGAAGTGCTCGTGCGAGGCAAGGACGCTGCGGAGAACGAGAAGCTCTTCGTCAAACTTACCGACAAGATCAAGGAGGCGGGAGTAAGTCGGTCGCCATTTCGAGATTGAATATTTCTAACGATAGTGTTTGTAGAACAAGGTTGGCACAATCGCCAAGGACACCTCCCGAGGACCCTTCGTCGACGAGTGGAAGAAGGTGTTCGCCGAACACTGCAAGGAGGTTTCTCAGGTCGACATCTCTGCAGCCCTTTCCACCTACGCCTTTGCCGTCAAGGATGAGAATGAACTTCGAGCGATGCGAACTGCCTCCAAGGCCTGCGTTGCCTTGATGACCCCCTACTTCCTCGACGAGATGTCCAACATTCTCGACGCCGAAAAGAAAGTCAAGCATTCCGTATTGGCCGACAAGGTCGACAAGAAGCTCGACGACACCCAGTTCTGGAAGACTGTGCAGCTTCCTAGCAAGGGCAAGCTTCCTGCTGACATGGATCCCGCCCAGCTGGACTGGATTCTGGGACCAGCGATCCAGAGCGGTGGCAAGTACGATCTTAGGTTCGCGGGCGAGTCCAACGACGACAACCTCCATGCAGGCATCATCATTGCCGCCATGGGTCTCCGATATAAGTCTTACTGTTCAACTATTGCACGAACGTACCTGGTCGACCCTAACAAAGCTCAAGAGAGCAGTTACAAACTCCTCACCTTGATTCATAACACCATCATCAAGGAGATTCGTGATGGCATGACGGCAAAGGAGGTGTACGGGAGGGCCGTTGGTATCATCAAGAGCAAGAAACCAGAAATGGAGAAGCATTTCCTCAAGAACGTTGGTTGGGGTGTCGGTTTGGAGAACAAGGACCCCACCCTCGTTCTCAATGCAAAGAACCAGAGAGTTCTGAAGGACGGCATGACTCTTATCATCAACACAGGTTTCCAAGATATCGAGAACCCTCACCCTCAGGATAAGAACAGCAAAGTGTACGCGATGGTCCTGACTGACACCATCAGAGTTACTTCATCGGATCCTGTGGTTTTCACTTCCGAGGCACCTACAACTGCTGATGCCAACTCTTTCTTCTTCAAGGACGACGAAGAAGCCGAGCCTGCCCCAAAGAAAGAGAAGAAGGACTCACGCGTTGGTGCCGTTGCTACCAAGAACATCACAACCACAAGACTTCGCTCAGAGCGCACAACTCAAGTCGCTAATGACGATATCGAGAAGAAGCGACGCGAGCACCAAAAAGAACTTGCAGCTAAGAAGCAGAGGGAAGGTCTCGCGAGGTTCTCCGAATCCACAAATGACCAAAACGGAGGCGAGGTCAAGAAGTTCAAGCGCTTTGAGTCCTACAAGAGAGACAATCAGTTCCCCGCCAAGATCAAGAACCTTGAGGTTGTTGTTGACAGCAAGAACAGCACGGTCGTTTTGCCTATCATGGGACGTCCTGTGCCTTTTCACATCAACACCATCAAGAACGCCAGTAAGAGCGACGAAGGTGAATGGTCTTTCCTGCGTATCAACTTCCTTTCCCCTGGCCAGGGTGTAGGTAGGAAGGACGACCAGCCTTTCGAGGATGCTTCGGCGCACTTCGTCCGAAGTTTGACCTTCCGATCGTCCGATGGTGAGAGATACAACGAAATAGCGACTCAAATCTCCAACATGAAGCGCGATGTGGTCAAGAAGGAGCAGGAGAAGAAGGATATGGAGGACGTCGTTGAACAGGATAAGCTTGTCGAGATAAGGAGTGAGTCAACCTTGAAATATTTGTGTTGACACGATGCTGACTGATATCTAGACCGACGACCGGCTGTTTTGGACAATGTCTATATTCGTCCTGCTATGGAGGGTAAGCGAGTTCCAGGAAAGGTTGAGATCCATCAGAACGGTATTCGATACATCTCACCCCTGAACGCTCAGCACAGAGTAGATGTGTTGTTCTCAAACGTCAAGCACCTTTTCTTTCAGCCTTGTCAACATGAGTTGATCGTCATTATTCACATTCACCTCAAGGATCCTATCATTGTTGGTAACAAGAAGAAGACAAAGGACGTTCAATTCTACCGAGAAGCGACAGACATCCAGTTCGATGAAACGGGTAACCGTAAGCGCAAGTACCGATATGGCGATGAGGACGAGTTCGAGGCAGAGCAGGAGGAACGCCGCCGAAGAGCCGAGTTGGACCGCCTGTTTCAGGGCTTCGCGCAAAAGATCGCCGAGGCTGGCCGAAATGAAGGAATCGAGGTTGACATGCCTATCCGCGAACTTGGATTCCACGGTGTGCCATTCCGAAGCAATGTCTTTGTTCAGCCCACCACCGACTGTCTTATTCAGGTTGTTGAACCTCCCTTCATGGTTATCACTATTGAGGAAGTTGAAATTGCCCATCTGGAACGTGTCCAGTTCGGGTTGAAGAACTTTGATATGGTCTTTGTCTTCAAGGACTTCACACGACCTCCTTACCACGTCAACACTATTCCGGTCGAGTTCCTTGATCAAGTCAAGGACTACCTTGACTCTTCAGATATTGCCTACACAGAAGGTCCTCTTAACCTCAACTGGCCGACCATCATGAAGACTGTAACAGCAGACACTCACCAGTTCTTTGCCGATGGTGGTTGGTCCTTTCTACAGGCTGATTCAGATGATGATGGAGGTGACCCCTCTGACGAGGAGTCTGCTTTCGAGATGGACGAGGACGAGTTCGATGAGGAGTCCGAATCCAGCGACGAAGGCTCTGATTTCGGCAGCAATGCCAGTGACGATGAAGACGAGGACGCTGAGCTCGACAGCGAGGATGAGGGTGAAGACTGGGATGAGCTAGAGCGCAAGGCCAAGAAGCGAGACCGTGAAAGCGCCCTGGAAGAGGAAGACCGCGGTGCTAACAAGAAGAAGCAGCGCAAGCGCTAAACGGCAGAGCGGCGTGAACTTGGAACTGCGACGTTCTGGTTGATTTGCTTCCCCGTTTGTACTAAAACATGCAATCTTCCTTTTTTTGGTTCTTACTTTATGTTTAGGCTCTCGCAGTCTTTTGATGGGACGGTATGGATAGCGGAGCAACATATCTAAAATAGCTATTGTTGGTGAGAGGATGGTGCTCTTCCCAGTGTATTTCGAGATGACCAGGATCGGTCAAGGACAGTTGTATCAGGCAGATTAAGATACGCTAATTTTATGATTTAAAGCATTTAGACAAAATTCTTGCAGGTTGTTTTCCCCCTAGTACGTGACGGAAGACATTATATATATATATGTGTGTGTGTGTGACTATGTCAGGATTCCAAGCGTTGTGGTTGTCTACACATCATCTTCAAAACAACATTCGTAAACAGTTCAATTCATTCTATCCATGATTCCGAATCGCAGCGCGCCAAACTCCCTACCCATATAAATACGTACGAAGCACACAATCCACGCACGCTCTTTCTCCGTCCCATTTTTCTCAAGCCTTTTGAGAGCATGGATAGACAAGACGCCACTATACCACAAGGGAACATTGTTGGGAGTCAGGCCCTTGCTACCCTTCCAATGCCCAAAAAAAAAAAAAAAAAAGAAGAGTCGGAGGCTGCAATAATGACTAGTCGCACAGAAAGTGGAAAAGAAAAAGAGTCACATGAGCGATGGAAACAAACGGCGATATCCAAACGAAAAAAGAAAGCCAAAACATGGTTCAGAGCACCAGCACCATCTCTTGGTACCCAGCAGTCAACGCCAAGTGCTCAATTCATCTACCCGATTACACGCCTGACCTGGATGAGGACGACATAGGCAGAAGAATCCCACCTGTTACGCTAGGCGGGGACTTGCGAGATGCAGAGGCTGGACTTGAAGGATCTTCGAGAAGAGCGCGAGAATCGTCGCGAGCTGACTAGGCCTCGCCAGGACGGAGTTCGCGACCGGAAGCGACGGCTGTACTGGGGCCAGACTTGGCGCCAGGGGCGTTGTTCCATGAGAGATAGGTGTGATCACCCAATTTTCTGTTACCGAGTTAGTAGGAAGGATATTCAGGACCATGCAGGAAACAAACCGGGGTCTGATAAGGTGAGTGACTGTGAAGATAGTACCGAGAAGGATACAAACACCACCGACGACAACGTAAGCGATGCCAAGGAAGGGATTACGACCTCCAACAACGGTTCGAGTAGAAATGATGATGGACTTGGTACCCTTGTACTCTCGGGTCGGGAAATCTGATCTGGGGTTAGATGTTGTCTTAGCAATGTCTGAGGACCGACTTACGATCATCAATGATAAGGTCATAGGTTCCTGGCCACATAGCCTGTGTGTTGTTGCGCTGGTAAAGCTTGCTGAAGGTAGGAAGACCCGCAGTTCGCATCCAGACCTGGAAAGCCTCCCACTCCTTGAGGTTGGGAGGAGGAGTATCTTTAGTGTATCCATCAGGGTAGCGCTTCTGCCAGTTGGGAGGCGGCACAATCTCGTCGTAGCTATACTCAGTCTCCTTGTAAAGGTCTTTATCACTATCCCATGAAATACCCGAGTTATTGCTCATAAGGTAGGTCCATGTCTCGTTGCCACTGCCCCCGGGGGGGTTTGTAAGCTCGGGGCTAGTGAAGGTGTCGTTGAACATGGAGTTGGCGATGAGGCCACAGGGGTAGTAGGGCTTGTTGCCTTCTCCATATAAAGGGGTACAATCGGAGTTACGAATGTCGCTGATGGATCGCTTCGAGCCCTTGAGCTGGTCCGAGTCGAAGGAAAGAACGTATCGACGATGGTTTTGGTAGAAGTTGGTGAGGCGGTAGTAAAAGAGAACCGGAGGACCCATTTCCTCTGGGATGGTGAACTTGAGATGGCATCGAGGGTTGAAAGTTTTAACACCGTTATCAAGCGTAGTGCTGACGTTGACCTCGCGCGCCCATTGAGCATTCACAGAACTGTTAGAACTCTTGAATGCAGTGCTGACGGCGCTGCTAGGCATTCCCGTAAAGTTGCTTCCACCTCTGCTACGGATAGGGGCATCCACAATGCAGTTGGTGTAGTCGAGTCGAATCTCTTGAACCTAGGTTTGCGCATTAGAATGAAGTGGTAGAGGCGGTTTGGGGTTTCAGGGAAATTGTACCTGAGAGCTCGCGTACAACAGCAGGCCGCCGATGGGAGCGAATATAATTCCAATGGCGAAGAAGAGAGGCAGGACAGTCTTTGGTGTTAGGATGGGCCTGTCGCATTGTATCAGCATCGAAGGGGCAATTAAGCAGATGGGATAAGGGTAGTAATGACATACTGCCAGGCCTTTAGACGCTGCTGTCGAAAGGCAGTATCTGAGATGCATCAATTAGCACTTATTGGTCTCCTTGTTTGCATTCATTCGCGCATTATTTCTTCGTATGAAGCGCATTATTTTGAGGCGCACTCACTCGCAGGGCGGCGACTCTTCTTCTTGTCCGGCTGCTTCGGGCCATCATTAGAGTCGATGGAATCAGTGTGGTCGATGCCACGGGGTTGTTCGTCGGCCATTGTATCGTCGTCAGAATAGGTCTGTCCGTCTCGATCCGTGTTCTCGATGTCAATGCAGTGTAATATCGTTGATAGAAAGGATTCGGGGTTGCGAGGGGAGGAAAAATATGCGACCCTCTTGTGAAGCTGACGGGGATAGAATGGAACGGTCGCGCTGTGGCTCGTGAAGCCTTACGTGTGTATTGAAGAAGTACGTACCCTTCCCCCATTCTCTTTATGCAAATGTACCCGTTTGCTAAAGGGCAGGTGGAGTAGCCCGGCTGTGCCCCCCTTGAAGGAGTCCCAGGAGTCCAGCGGTTGGCGGGGAGCCACCAACGCGCCCCAGCGGAAAAGTCCCCTGAAACATACCCTGCCGTTGCAAGATTATACACTGTAGATTACCTAGCTTTGACAACGGAAATCCATGCGAAGGTTTATTTTGCTACCTATAGGTAGATACGGATACATGCTTAAAATTACTGACTGATGAATGATAAAGGTCTTTGCCGCTGGAGTGTGTTCTTGATATTTAATTGATCGCATAGGCAACTAAGTTCGAGTAGTTTATATCTGATAATCATTAGCAGACAATCAGCAAAAAGAGAGCGAGTATAACTCAACTACAACATTATAACACCGACGCAGGCCTGATTCGAACAGACGCCTCCGAAGAGAATAGATTTCTAGTCTATCGCATTAGACCACTCTGCCACTGCGCCTTCCCGTGTGAAAGCTTCTTGTGTCTTGTGAACCATGAAGCCAACACTCTGGTGGAAGTCTGGCCAAGAATGCTAACAAGCTCACATTAACATGCCAATCTGCAACCACGAGTACCGCAGTATTAACTGATTTGATATAATATCCCTTGAAGATCTTCTTATAAGTCGTAAATAGATACCTAGGCTAGCCTCATGTATGCAATACGTCGAAGTGACGAGTTTCTGTTCTTCCTTCATCACAATATTATGCGCATATATATAATTACATGAGTACATATATACGTCTGTTCTCCTTCTCCTTCTCTCTATCTCCTCTTTGAATGCTATAGCTAAGCCGCCGCCCTTTCCATGCGGACTCTTTCCAGCAGCAGCGAATGGCTCAATAGTCGGGGGAATAAAAACTAATAAAAATAGGTCAAAACGTGTACGCCTATAGTGTATGTACGGGCTTGTCGACTGTAATGCGATGGCCGAAAACGAAGGAAAAAAGAGATCGCATCCAAACTAGAGAGCAAAGGGATAACAATAGTTGTGGACGCGGATAACAAGAACCCCCAAAGAAGTATCAGGCCGTCATTTTTCTGACCCACCTCCTGCAGCTGAATGAACAAAGAAAATGCTAAACTCCGAAAAATAGATGTCCTCCCGCTAAACTTTTGCAACTTGAAAACAAATAAAGGGTGTGCATGGAACAGGGTAGTGTTGTGTGATGGGCATGTCGTTAGGTGTGCGATGCGTCGCTTTGTGATGTTACCAATATGGGTATGCAGCATGAATATCGATCACGGGCATCATCCGTGTTTCTCCTTTGGTGCGCCGTTCTCTCCCTCTTTATGTGGCAGAACGGCATGTCCATTTACTCTCGGTTTTGGCTTGAGCGAAGACGAGCGCTTCTCGTTCTCTGGCTCCTCAGGGATTGTCGCAAACTTCTTGAGAACTTGCTTGAGAGCCGGCCGTCGGATAGGTTTAGCAAGAAACTCATCCATACCAGAGTCAATGCATTCCTTGACGTTGCTCTCTTCGGAGAAGGCTGTCAGGGCAACAATAGGGGATTTGTAGCCCATCTCTCGGATAAGTCGGGTACTTTGTAGTCCGTCAACATTCGGCATTTGGACATCCATAAAGATCACGTCAAAAGATTGGTTTTTCTCCATTGTCGCCTTGACGAGATCATACGCTTCCTGGCCATCTTTTGCAATGGTCACATCGTAAACGTCCTCAAGTTTCAGCATGCGACTGACAACTTCAATATTGGTCGAGTTATCATCTGCAACCAAAACACGTACTCTTTGACCACTCTTGTTCGCCATGGCACGGTCAATCTCGGCCATTTTTTGCTGAGTACTCTTAACAGCTGGAGGGTCGGCAGCAAAGTAAGGTTGGCTTAGACCGACTAATCGAGGTTGAGGGTTGAGAGCCCCCGCCGACTTCGTCTCGGCGGCAGGCTTGGGAGTGTTGGGGGCGGTGCGCTGCAGCTCCAAATCGCCGGCATCTACGCTTGTTGGGCGGGATTTAACACTGCTTGAAGCAGTGCTTGAAGTCCTAGATCTAAACATTAGTATATATGTGCACACCATAGGCGATCAGAACTCACCGGTCTTTTACATATTTCAGTGGAATTTGCATAGTGAAGGTTGTGCCCACGCCCACAGAACTCCGCAAACTTATAGAACCTCCCATAAGACCCGCCAGCTGGTGGCAAATACTCAAGCCAAGACCAGTACCACCAAACTTCTTGCTCAAACCAAGATCTCCTTGGACGAAAGGCTCAAACACCTTTTGCTGCATGTGCTCGGGAATACCCGGGCCAGTATCTTGAACCTCGAACTCGAAGATGTATGACTTGGCACCCGGAGGAGGCGGCGTAGGCGATCGCTCGCGGACTTGCACATGAGGCGTCGCCTTCGGGTCCCTGGGGTTGATGGAGAGTGCGGTTCCTGTGCTGCCGAATTTCTGTGTCGAGTTTCGAGCTGAGGCTCCTGAATTCGCGGAGCTAGCGCTCCCACGTTGCCGAGAGCGTCCTGTCCGCGAATTGTTTCGTGAGTTCTTGGAAATTGACGATGCCCGACTATCATTCTCGGCAAGCACTTCTGCTTCTCCAAGACACTTGATGCGTACCGAAACACTTCCATTGTGAGGTGTAAACTTCAGGCTGTTGCTCACCAAGTTGATAATGACCTGGAGTATTCGATGCTGATCACCCCACAGGCACATGTCCTTGAGTCGTCCAGTTCCGTGGGGGCCCAGTGCTGGTAACCTTGTCTCGCCATTTGTTTGATCTGGATTTGTACTGAAGTCGACGTTGTCTGAGCTAATGAAATCTACTGAGAAATTTATCTTTCCTTCTCGAACCTGTTTGTCAAAAATGGTCAAGATTTGTGATCTGATATCGGCCAGGCGAAACTCTCTCAACTCGAGGCTGAGCTGCTGGCCAATCTGATTCTTGGAAAAGCTCAACAAATCCTCCAAAAGATGAAGTAGTAGATCACCCGATTTGTAAAGAGTCTTCAACGACTGCTTGATCCTCACAATGTCATTCTCCTCCATGCACACGGCGCACATGCCAAGAATACCATTCAGAGGGGTCTTGAGCTCATGAGAAATGTTGGCGATGAACAGTGTCTTGCTTTCATTGGCTGCCTCTGCAGCCTTTTTGCTTTCTTCCAATTCTCTTGTACGCTCAGCAACCTTGACTTCGAGAGACAGGTACTGCTTCACTAATTCGTCACTCATGTCGTTAAAGGTTCGTGTCAATTCCGTAAGCTCATCCGTGACAAAGTGTCTTCGGTCATTGACCTTAGCGGGGATCTTGAACATTCGACGAGCCACATCTCGATTCGAGCTGGGTCCACTCGATTTGCCTTGAAGTCGTCGGATGAATTTAGCTATAGGTCCCTTCTTTTTCGATCGTCGTGATTGGCCTCCGGAGCTTGGAATTTCATCCCCAAAGTCAGAGTCCGAGTCAATAAACGAGTCTTCGTATCCTGGGGGGTTAACCGACTTTTCCGTGGCAGCCTTGAGCTTTCGAATAGGTAAAACACTGACGTGAGCGCAGGGAATAATAATCAATGCTATCAAGCCCACAGTGCCAAAGACAGTACCGAGAAGGATATTCCTCAAAGTGTTTATTGGCTTATAAGCCTCCCATTTGGCTTTCTCGACGATGACTGTCCAGTTTGCCAGGGGGGTCTGAGTTCGAGCAAAGCCAACGGCAACCTTGGCGTTTTGTTCGTTGTGAGTGTTTATCAAGGAGCTGGCATTGCTGACCGTATTGTAATGCTTAGTGAATGAATCGAATGCAGCTGGATAATTCTTCACTAGAAAAGCTTTGTTGCCATACTCGCTGACAAATTGATGAATGTTGTGAAGATCCTTGTGTCCTTCTGGACTCTTTGGGGGAAGGACAAACTTGACCATGACATTGCCAAATTCTTCACGGTTGGGGGTATATGTTGCATTGCTTGCTGGCTGTGTTTTGTTGAAGCGGTTGGATCGGTCCGTTGGGCCTATAAGTAGGACTGAACCTGTCTCGCCCATTCCTTCACGAGAATCCTGAACCGCGGTGAGGGATTGAGCAAGAGTGACAACACTCATATAGCCCAGAATAAAAGTGTCATTGTTATCCCGGACAGGAATGGTCACGGACAAAAGAGAAGCAGACTCGTTGAGAACCAAGGGACCGAGCAATAGACCGCCATCGCGAGCAATTCGAACATCATCGAAGGCCTCGGCTGCGTATGCGGTAGTGTTGTTCCGTACACTATTCGGTCTTTCGAGGTCGATGTATGTAAGATTAGGGAACAGGCTCGGGGGATAACCCAAGTCAGTGTCTCCGAGAAAAACATTAGATCCTCCCGGACCTTTGTAGGGGAGTTCAATCTCTGGTACCGAAAGAGATGTCACATTGAGTAAAACGCCGCCTTTGGCTTTTGTGTTGTTTCTCGAGAATAGTCTTATCTGCAGCAAGCCCGATGATGTGCTGACAGAAAGCGCGCTTTCAAGGTCCTCGCGAGCGTCTGCCCACTCATTCTTACCAGTGTCGTAGTAGTTGGTGAGTGCATTCTGGACGAGGATTCGGGAGGAAATGGTCATGGCAATGGTCTCAATAAGGTCCAGCTCCGCCGAAATCCTTGACGCCTTGAGAGAAGCTGTAAGCTGCAGGCCATCGCGCTCGATATCGACGACAAAGCGGTTGACGTAAATCCATGTCGGGATAGAGACGATAGCGAGGGAGACGAGGACAGCAAGAAGGACGAGGGCCGCAAGCTGCTCACGAATGGCAATGCGCATGATAGGCAGGCTAGAAGAAAGGATGCGAGGGTCGAACGCGACGACGCGGCATCGTCAACTTTGTTGGAAAGCAGTCAGTTCAAGGCACAGACGATGGGATAAGGGTCAAGGAAGTCGTGTTCGAAAGGTCTGATGAAGCCCAACAGCAGTTGTATGGAGCGAAAATGAGGCTCGTCTCGGCGCCTGCGATCTTGGATGGAATTGAGTGGATGACAGGTTTCGACTTGATCCCCTCTTGTCGTCGCTATCTCCGTCGTCCAGAAGAACTCGAACTACCCGTCGCAAAGAGAGGTTGTGGACCGATGATCGACAGCACAGCCAAGGGAGGCGAAAGCTTTCTGAGCGTGGGTGTGCTGACTCGGTGTTTCCGAAGATGGCAATCGTTTCAACAGCGACCGAAAGAAGCTGAAGAGTACCTGTATCGGGACTGAGAATGCGCCTATCGCTCTTGTTGCTGTTGTTGCTGTGCCTGTGAGTATTGGACTCGGTCTTGTGCGGGTTTGTTCTAAAGGAGCGAGTCGTGCGAAGTCGCAACTGCAGTTGATGGGACACAAGACTGTCCGGGATTTGGGATGTAAGAGCTGGGGGAAGAAGGATGGGGATTGGGGATGAGAGTGCTGTGATCAGCGGAGGCTTTTTTGGGGGTGTGCGGTTTGGTTGGATGGCAGGTACTGTAACAGTAGAGCAATAAAGCTTGGCCTTTTAGAGAAGCTACCCGACGCGCGGAGGTGCAGGCAGGTAGGTAGCCCAGTTTGCCAGTGTACCTAGGTGTTGAAGTGCTTGTAGTGACTGGTTTCAGCTCGTACTAAGGTCTCACTCAGTTTCTATCATGGATCGTACAATGTGCCAAGACTAATTGTTCCTTTTGCTGGAACGTTTTGCAGTCAACAAACTCTGACCGACAAAGACAAATGGGTATTCGTTTTCAAATGGAAATGGGACATGTCAGAAATACCGTCCCCGTCGTTACCGGACTTAGCCCAGTTACTGACAGTCATGAAGCGGATTGCGCGGAGATGGGTATGGCCAATTGAGTCTGGCGCCACGGGGCGGGGAGTTAGAAAGGTAAGCTGCAGGTGGACTATAGTGGACTGTAACTATGGACTGGTTACAGTAGGTAGGTAGGCATCTAGGTATGGAGGGGTGGCCCGTTGGGTAGCGGGTTAGGTTGTGGCTTGATATGACACGAATTGAATGACAGAGACTTATTTAGCAGATACCTATTTGTCCAATTCTTGCTATCAAAATTTAGGTACTCTTTGAATGCAAGCAGTAATTCAATTCTGACTAGGTAGTGCTTATTCTTATTCGACATTGAAAGAAAACAAACTCCAAACTAGATTGAGTTCGGCTACGGGTGATTGACATTGATGCAAGGATGAAAAGGGCAACGATCGTTCCACAGCCTGGCCGATCGCGTGCATGATTAATACAGACGAGAGCGAGAGCCCTACGAGGAAAGAAATATATAGAGAGAGAGAATGAGAGAATGGGAAGAAAAAGAAGAAAAAGAAGAAAACAACGCACAGACAAGAGGCAAAAACAGACGGTGCGGAATTAAGCGGATCTGGACGAATGCAAAACTGTTTCCTCTGCTGTTGAGCCAAGATTAAATATTCAAGACCTGAAGAGCTGAAAGACGGATCAGGCCACTACATAAAGTCTAAATGTATCCCCAGGTAACAGTTCTGGTAAGTCTATTACCCTGACAAAGCTGGCTGTTGTAGTATATTATTTCTTTCATCAGTCTTTCCGGATAGACAAGACCGTTGGATCTTTCTCTGGTTGCACGGATACTCATCAGAGTTTTATTATTAACAATACGGGCGGATAACTAGGTACTGTTTGAAACGTCGGTTCAATCCACCCACCTATTTCCAGTGGCAAAAGTCGTTGAACTGTCAAATGTGCCTGGACTGTTGCACAGGAAGACCCTTAGATATGCCTTAGACTGGTTCTCTAGTCAGGGCACTTTTCCGTAGAGGGACTTAGTTGTTTGGTTAGGTAAACTCTGATATTGACAAGCTGATGAGGGGTATTTACTCGGACTGTTTGAAGGTTGATGATGTTCAATAAACTCTGTAGATAGTATTTTACATCAGTACTTTAACTACCTCGTATACTGATATCCATGGAATAAATATGGATTGATTTGCGGACATTACGCCCAGGGTAGGTGTTTTGCTCCGTTTATTTTAATTTCCCCGTCCAAGCAAAAAGGCAAAAAGGCAACAAAAAAAAGCAAGCACCCCAAACACCCCAACCCCCCGGGTAAAAGGCGACAAATTAGCGAAGTTTTGGGGCCCCGCCAAGTCTTTTCTATCTCTCGATCTGACTGACTTTCATCAACAGATCGACAACGACTTTGCTTTGCTTTACTTTGGAGGATCCACCTTGAAAGACACCTTTAAATAACATGACACCATCCCTGGCGAGCGAGGTTCTAGACTCTGGTAAAAACCACCATAACCTATCAAAGCTCAAGACTACTAATGCATTGAAAAGCCTGGGAAGACGTCTCAGTCTTGACAGTTAACAGTGAAGTGGTTGTCTCTGAATACCTGTATACATTCCAGTTATATGCCGTATGGAATGAGGCAAGAGGAATCACCCGCCATTTCAGCAAAGCTCAAGCTTCCATCTCCCGCTATTATATTCCATTCCAACCAAGAAACCCCCTCTCTTTTCATGGCCAAATAAGCTGGCAGTCAGTTTCGTTTATTCATCATATCTCGAATTGCCATCATGCATCAATCATCCTTGCTTGTCCAGTTCTGCGGATCTCGCGACAGCCAGCCCTGTCCATGTAAATACCTTGGTAGGAGCTTCGCTTCATCCGCCTCTGGTCACGAATCACCACATAAATTCTGGATACATAAACGGTGCATTGTTTCAGCTGACAGGGAACATGACACTTGTAAATTATTCTCCAAGATGCCAAGTTTTCGTTTCGATTCTTCTCCCACTAAATTAACTCCCGACTACATAGAGAGTACAGATCAAAAGTCTCCGCAGTAGATAGACGAGATCATCACTGCTACCACATAAATCAACCTCAGTATCGTTCCACGATCCACTGCCATCGCTCATCAACACTCATGTCTTCCAGGACAGCCGTCTCAGCCTTCTTCATCTCGGTATATCTTTGCACCACTTCTGCCCCAAGTAACCCAACCAACTCTTTATCTTGCTGCAAAGCCCCGAGCGCCTCTTGTATGCTCTTGGGTAGCCTCGCACTTATCTTGAGCTCTTCTCTTTCAGACGAGGACAGTAATGCGGGATCCTTTGTGCAATCTCCCAAGACGAGCGCCTCGTTATCAGCGAGTCCCTGCACACCTGCTAGTATGATCGCTGCCAGCGACAGGTAAGAGTTGGCGATCCCGTCGATACACTTGATCTCCCAGTGACTGCCCTCAATCTTGCGCAGCGGCACCTCGCGGTTCTGAGTGCCCCATGCAACCCAAGTACCACCGGCCCAGCAGCCGTCCACAGCTCTGTCATAACTGACCTTGCTGCTATACGTAAATGCCGCGATGGCTCGAAGATGCTTCAGAATACCGGCGTAGAAGGGTTCGTAAACTTCCTTCTCCGATCCAATGGGCGTCGAGATGGACATATGCATGTGCGCTGCTGTTCCACACGACGTCGCATACGGCTTGGGGTGAAGCGTCATGCGGAACCCCTTTGTTGTAGCACATCCACTGATAACATCTCTTGTGAAAAGAAGGTTGTCCACGGCTTCCAGCGCCGGCGCTTTAGGCATCACGAATTCATATTGTCCGTTGGCGCTTTCGGGATGCATCATCTCGATGTATATACCGGCGGCATCGAGCTTCTCGATGGCATCTTCAAGGACTTCAGTCGCCGCTTCGTGGTCCATAGCCCGGTTCACCGACCACGCGTGTCCATCTGTTTCGAGGGACTCGTACTTCGCCGCCCCAAAGCGTCGGAAGAGGACCATTTCAATCTCGAAACCGAGCGTAAACTCAAGTCCTTGCTTAGCTGCTTGGTCAAGTGTCCTCTTCAAGAGAGTGCGTGTACAGAGAGACGCAGCAGACCCGTCCTTCTCCTTAAAGTCACCCATGACTGTAATATATCCCTTTCGAGGCCCCAGGCGAAGAGTGCTTAGATCTGGATGCAGCTTGTACTCTCCAGTCGGGGTAACGTTAGGTACTGGGCAGTCTCTCTGATCAATACCGAGGCCGGCTTTGGTTATGCCAAAGGTGAAATCCTCCCCACTTTGCAGTAAAGACCATACACGACGCATGGGAATTGCTCGCATCCGCGTCATGGCGGTGAAGTCGATCCAAGTCACCTGCAAGAATCTTGGTTCTTCCTTATTCCTGAGGAACTGGGAGAGCGTTGCGATATTATTCTGCTCTGAGCATTCAAGCCCATGACTAGAGTTTGTGAGAAGTGGCTTAAAATCCAGGCCGAGGTCGTAGAGCTTGTTTGCGTTATTGAAGAGCATGTCCCGGGTCATCTGGGCTGCTTGTGTCCAAGAAAAGTCCCCCTTGTTGACATAATCAACCAGGACAGTCTGCAGAACTTCACGAAGCTGATCCACAGCCACGATGTAAGTCTCCGGGAAGAAATGCCCGTCGGTGCTCCAGAGAATCTTTGATGTCGGACAAAGCTCCAGAATCTGTCGGACAACCCCTTCTTGTCCCTCGCGACTGATGAAGGGGAACACTTCTCCGATATCAGCATAAACATTGGCATAAACTGTAGCTAGATATCCCAGCTCACGAGTGAATGGATAACTAGCGTGGAGTAAAACGATTGGGACGTCTGGGTATGTCTTGATAAACTCCTGCAGATGAGCTGGCGATGACTTTGACAAGGTGATGTCGTTATCACCGAGTCCAGTGTGGAACTGGATCGGCTTTTTGTGCTCATCCTCGCTGTTTTGAACCAAGCCTGCTAGGATATGAAGGAAGTAGTCGTTGAGAGGCTCATGATCAAGTCTCTCGAATGTTTGAGCACCATCCTCTTTTCTAGCGTCAAAGATGAGCTGGAAATTTTGCATGATGATCTCAAGGTCGGTGACTTGAGTAACGGCAAGGCCCGTCCGGTAGCAAATGACCGACTTGAAACCTACGACTTCTGGATCATCAAGAGCATCGTATATGGCATTCATAAAGTTCTCGACAGATCCAGAGAATGCCTCGGAAGGGTGCGAGAATTGTCCGCAAGCCTTTTCAATACAAGCTGCCGCGACTTCCTCGATGCGAAGAATACGCTTGTTGGGGCTCCTCGTGTAGGCATCAAGCGTGTGATAGGGCTCTACATCCGCTGGGTCGCCCAAGAGATCATCGACCAATATGTTTTCAATTCCCGAGAGGCACGTCTTTATCCACTCACCGTAGTTGCCCTTCTGTTTCCTTGTAACAGCAGCTTCGACAGCATCCCAGGTCGGCTCAGTGCCAAGATGACGAGCGAGGAGTTTCACGATGCGGAAATGGGCCAAACTAGTCTTTGAGTCCCTGATAGCATCACCATTGGCCTCGGTAGCTATGGATAGAAGAGGGTATTTCCTTATCGCGCTGAGTTTGAGGAGAGGATGGGCGTGATGATCAATTATGGGTGTAGTATGGATGACCCGGCGGAGGGCCTCTTCTGTGTTGATCGTAAGAGCTGTCATCTCTGCCGTATCTTGATCAAGACCTTTCAGATGCTGTCATGAACCACCGTCTTTGAGTGAGAGATTGTTGATCTCCCTAAATTGCTCAGCACAAGAGGATAGACTGATTGAACCCCTCGTGAAATGACGTGATGGTGGATTATTGCTTTTTAGAGGCTGAGTTTCGCTGATTAGAAATACCTAATTTAAGGTACAACCAAGTATTTGGATGAGACAAAGTCGATATGGAAGAGATGCCACAGTAATCAATTTTATAGTTGCATCGGTTGGGTGTTGCTGCACAGCTACCCTGGGTAGTATTTAGGCCAAGATATTTTATTTTATACCCTGGCCTCTCCTCGTTTCACTCATCTTTCGATTTTGATAACGGCATCTTCAACTGAGACAAACGTGGCGGGATCGAGTCAATTAGGTTTTGACAAAAGTTCACCGTGATGGGTCTCACGTAAACCGGATGTATATTGACGAAAAGAAGCCGAGACTTGCAGTCGTTAGAGCCATTGACTATTCCACTACTGGCCCATCTTGCATCGGCATTGCGACAATCAAATGATGCTAATGCAGCGCGTACATGCTAACGTTGGTCTTTAGTCTCTGTTGTTATTCACTCATATAGTAAGCATGGACCTGAACCTATAATCTTTACGTGATACCATCCATAGCTTAGTTCACATAGGTTTGTAGCAAGGTATCTGACCGTTCTGAATAGTCAGTTACTTCTCTACACGTCAATAACCTGACAACTGCAGAACAAACATTGTGTAATCGAGACCATGACGTGGGCCAACCAACACTTGATATTGAAATACACCAAATGTCTCAGAAACTCGCGTTACGAACTGCTGTCCCGGAGATTCAGCCACTGAATAAGGTGCGCGTAAATGTTGGTGTGAGATGCTCTAGGGTAACCAACTACCTGTACTGTGTTGGAAATTCTTATGGCTTTTGAAGTCATTATTGTCCAGATATGAATGAGCGAGATAATACTTTATGACATATATAACTGTGCATTGTCAGCCGTCAGCAACCTCGTCGGGGCCAGCGAAGCTGTCAGAGCTATCAGAAAAGCTACACCTATTGCCAGACAAAACGGCATCCCGATCCACGATCTCAAACCAACCCCAAATAGCGCTCCCATGCTTATCTCAAAAATGAGGAACCCCAAGATCTCTCCAACTGCCAGCATACCAAACAGAGTCCCAGCACGGCCTTTGTCCACCATTCCAACTAGCATTGCGCGGCACAGGGTAGGTAGACCCGACCCGAGAGCTGCGATGGTCAGACCAGCGATAACAAAAGACTCATCCGTGACCATCATCATGCAGAGACAACCAGCAAAGAACAGAAGAGAGCTCGAACGAGCTAGAATGGAGTATCGTAAGTGAGCTGACGAACGAGAGAACTTGGACCATGTGTACGTGATGACAGGTAGTAATATGCACAGGGTGAGCAGCGTGACGAGGCTTTGTAGAGACACGATAAGTACCGAGCGGTGGAGAGGCCAGTCGAACTGTATCGGCATTAAGCGGATGATGATTTCGGTTTGTGTAGTAGCCAGTGGTATTGTCATGACGGCACCAGGTAGAAGCCAGATAAGAGGCCTAGAAAACATCGACTTGACCGTGGCCAGTGCTGAAGTTTTCTTGGATGACTCGAAGTTGAGGTTGTCCAACTCGAGATCGTAGGTATACGGATCAATGTTTGCTGTACCATCGTCCTGAGACTGGGCTTGCTTCAAAGTCTCCAGCGTCAAGGTAACGAGAAAAAGACCACCAACAGATATCAAGCTCAAAGACAAGAATAGCGGCATCCATATGGAGGACTGGATGAACTTTCCTGATATCACAGGTCCAACAAGCTGCGCGCCGAGAACAGATGCGACAACCCATTGGAGCCAGGTTGATCTGATGAGACTGGTCAGCAAATAGTACTCGTCTTTCTAAGAATACATGTGACTTACCGCTTGTCCTCGGGTACGACATCCGCGATGACAGCAAACACCATGGCTTCAGCAACACTCTTACCCCCGCCAAATAGCAAGGGAACACCGATACCCCAAATGGCTTCAAGTGGTATCTTGTCTGATTGCCAGCAAACGAACATTGCGTAGACTTGGGAGAGAAGCATGCTGGAGACGCTTGCACCGAGTACAGGAAGACGGCCGATTCGGTCTGCGAGAAGCCCCAACGGGAAAGCGACCAGAGTGGCTGCGCAAAGGTCAGTACAGAGCACATGGGATAGCACCGCGAATGGATTCTTATACCAGAAATAGTGCAGGCGATTTGCATCCCGGTAATGATAAAGTTGAGTCTGTACTGCACTGGCTCGTCTCGACAAGATTCTTCAGGGAGGAGCTCCGGGCTATCGACTTGATGAATCTGTCTGCATACAATATCCTGCATAAGCTTGATAGATGGAAGGTCGCTTATCGAGAGGCCTAGCTGTATAATAAAGAGGCATATCGATAGAAATGGGAGCAGGTAAGCCTGTGGTATGGTGAATGGACGAGACCACATCATGGCATTTGTTGTGATTTGATGTGGAATTGTGCTTTTGTGTTGCAAGATAAAGGATTAAAGAAACAAATGAAGATTTAGAGATATTATGTGGATCACATTTCTTATTATTTGACTGAACATGTTGCTTTCAATAGAAACAATAAAAGCTGCCTGGGAGGATGTGCAAACGAGGCAGCACGTCTTGACACTGGCAGGCAACGAACGACAAACCTACCAGCCGTCAGTAAGTATCTACACTCGAAGTACCAAACGAAAACAATCAAAGTCATTTAATAAAACAGTCGCATTAATTGAAGGCTCATACATTGAATTGACTAGCATTTGACTTGGCTAACCGCCTACATAGCTAGGCTATAATTCCTACAGTTGGAATCATTCGACCACTCAAACATAGGTATAGTAAATTGCACAAAGATACACACCCAAAAGAAGAAGAAAAACACCAGGACTAAACCTTAGTGCTGTTTTATTTCTAATTATGGTGTTCGAGGCGGACAAAACCATGGTTGTTGTTCTTGTGAACAAAGAAGTTGGGCGAGGGCAATAAAGCAACTCACCAACAGAACAAATACAGCTAGCGACTGAAACAAGATCAAAATAGCAACTTGGAACAATGCAGGCAGAACAAGTATTTGGTATTTGATGATGTCCATAGAGGTATATTAATTAACATGCTATCTGGTGTATTCTTGTGACCAGAACATACAATCTGTTTTCATCTTTCCATTCTTCACAGAGCAGGCCTCAGTACTACGAACAGCATTCATATCTAGAACACTGGTTGTTCACAACGTGAATTATACAGAATAGCAAAACGCGAATAATCTCATGTCACCTCTGGAAGGGACACTCGTTCAACCATTCTTTCTTACTATATATTAATCGTCTTGATCGCGTCTCTTGCCTGGTAGCAAGACTCATCCCACGTTTCTCTTCTACGACCGCCGCAGGTCTACACCCACCACTACCGCCCTTCTACCATCTATCCAGTAGGTAAATCAACACATCAAACTAAAATAGAGATACTGACCCCCTTGTCAATAGGTATGTGTCGAGGCGAGAGCGTCCAGTGTAAGGAATGCTCACGACTGAGCACCCGCATTGTCCAACTCTGCATCCGCGGTGAGTTGATGGTGAACTGTCCCGAAGTCATCATCGAGGGTGTCAGCCTGGAGAAGGAAGAATGTCGTCTGTGTAGGTATGGGAGTGTCAAAGGTAAGATCATCATGCCGTCCTCAATAATTGCGAATGCTAACAACTATGACAGGAAAGCTTGGAGGGCTTCCAAGGAGCAGCCCATGCCAAAGCAAATTCGTCGGCCTCAAGGACTGAAGTATCGAGACAGTCCTGGTAACTGTTCGAGTAACGATAACGAGAGCGAAAAATCATCTTGCCCACCATCTCCCGAAGAACCTCAGCTACGTCGCAGTGTTTCGACTCCGCTGTAGTCAGACTCATTAAACTAAGGGACGGATTTTTTTGAGGATGCAACTACCCAAGCTCCAGGGTCGAACCAGAATCGTTCGGAGAAGGCATCGTGGGATATGATCTTATGCTATTGAGAAGCCCGCAAAAGAGTTGCCGTTGTGATTTCGATACAGGGGGATGAGCCAGTCTGGCATACCGCACCATCTGTACATGGGGATATCATCGGCCACTCGGTTTAAGCCACTCAACAAGACTATTGAGAAGTAGACCAGAATGTAGCGGTTGACAAACCATGCATTCGATTTCTTGAAACTACCTTCTTACGGGAACATGTGTGCTGTGTCAATGTGTAAGCCACTGCTAAATATAACCATTGAGACTACCACAAGATAAGCCACTCTCAAGATTCTCAACAATAATATCACTTGTGAATATGTAATTCTCACTGTAGATCGTGATCAGCCGTTTTTGTCACATAGATCAAGGCAGTCTGTGTAAGAGGTGGTATGTCTTGTTCCTGATCTTATCATCCGATGATGGCTGAATATTCGAGCAAACATTGACGCAAGGACCAGGACAAGTGATGCTATTGGATTTACCATGAACGCCATTAGGAATGATTAAACGTCAGGCCGAGCCAGATTTATATGTCCTACGTGTCCTCACTCATCCAGGGCTTAGATGGCATCGTATAATGCGTTGACAGAAGGTGACGCATCATTATTGATCATCTTTAACAGCCTCAGCCCAAGCCCGAGCCCGTATTTTCTTTTTGCATGCATATGCACGCAATATCCAAGGCACACACCAATTAGCAATTTGGCTGGTCATCCCCACCATCCTGACACTTGAGATGATGCAGACTACAGCCGCGCTATGCCAGAAATGGTTGGTTGAAAGGATTGAACTGAGCTGAGCTGACAGGGGACGAGACTAAAGCTAGTACAGAGTTGAGAGGGAAATGTCAGTGACGACGACACCACACGATATAAATATTGGGTGAGTCCCGTGGGCTGGAAAAGCTGAGACTCGAGATAACGATGTCTCAGACAGTTCCGAGACACGGCAGCCACTAATAAGCTTTTTCTTTGTGTCGATCCCCTTTTCCTTGTCGTACCTCGATTACGACTTGCTTGTGATCTTTGGGGGCCTGATGTTGAGCCTGATCCTGCCCCATGGAGCTGGGTGCTCCAACACTGGGACAGAACAAGACACCGCTTGCCATTACATATAGCCGCAAAGTTTTCATCTTCCTCTTTGTGTGTTTACTGTAGGATTGGAGATGGAGTAAAGTAGGAATAGGAGTGCCTGCTGAGGGGCGCAAAAAACCCGTCAACCAACACATGTTAGTTGGTTTATTAGTTTGCGAGTCGGGTTCGTTTTTGAGTTTCCACACGCAGCCACAGAAGGCCTAGAAAGTGAGTAAGCTTCTAGCTTATTTATGGTATAGGATCTAGGGAGGTGTTGTTTCTGTCAAGCACAGCAGGTTGCCGGTCGATACACGGTGTTGGTGTAACATGAAGAAGAACGGAAGATAATGAGCATGGTAATCTCCTTGTCATCCATCCGTGTTGCTATAGGTACCCACTGATGACTGAAGTCCGGGTCATTATCAATTATGCCACGTTTTGTAGGATCGCTGGTAGTTTAATTATTCTCCATTGTTTGTGAACCCTGGTTATAGGTTTGGAGAGATAAACGGGAGCAAAGGCCCGAACAGTCACTAATGCATCACCCTGATGCGACCTACTGTAATTACAGTGCACGCAACACGTGGAAAGCTCAGACTGCTGATCATTGTACCCGTAAAGTGTCGTGCTGCTAGCAGGCAATCTATGTACTATCTACCTAGGTAGGTAGGTAGGTAGGTACTATGTAGGTAGTTGGTGTGCGTACCTAGGTACCTATAAACGCGCGTATTGCCGCTATGGAAGACAGGACTGTAATCACTGCAGCGTTTTGCCAGTGAAACGGGGATTGGGAGCGTCACTATTCGGCATCATTTCCAAATACCTACCTTTTGAGATTTCGGTCCCATATTCCAGGTTCCATCGTGACACCTTACCACTTGTACAAGAGAAATTCTAGGAGCAGCCAACATTCCATTTGATCCACGTGGCTTGTGGAGCAGCTCAGTTCAGTGCAGTTCAATCCAGAGCCATAGAGTAACTACGCCCACCTACCTAGAGTTCTGTCTTGGATGGAAGGGGGCTAGACGGGCTATTGTAGCGTGAGCATTGACCTGCGGTGGCTGGCAGCTATGCACTGTCCTGGGCCATGTTGTAGAACGTCCGTCGAGCGAAGAGACCGGTATCTGATACTGGACGGTGCGGAACCGTAAAGTCTAAGCTAATGAGCTTGAGCAGCATTGTGAGCCCTGTGGACTGTCTGTGCGAGAACTGTATTTGTTGACAGAGAGTACTAACCAAGTAACTGGTAGATCAACGCCGTGAGTTATATGTACAGCAAACAAGGAAATACCTAGTTGTGGTGCGAAACAGGAGATTATCTGAGACAATAGAGGATAAGAGGTTTCAACTCCGAAAGAGAAACCACGTTTCACAACGAAGAAGGAACAACTTAAAATTCTACCCAGCGATCAACCCAAAGTGTACAAGACCAGAAACATCTCCGCACAGTCCGGTTGATGTTCATATCGAGATACTAACCTACTAATGTATACACTGCCCAACCACAACATGGAATCTGCATGCGCAATGACTTGCAATAACTTGTCCTAGGTAATGCTCATTATCGTTAGTCATGGACGATGGGAACCACAGGGACGGTCTTGCCGATGAAGCTATAAGGAGGCTTGAAGACTAACTTGGTAGCGAACATGACGGAGTAACTGTCTGACTAGGCTAGATGGGACTTACTAAAAGTCAATTAATTTGCCGGGCATGTAGTGCCTAGGTACCTCCTAGGTGCCTACCTACCTGCCTACCTAGGTATATACTGCAGAGTCTATCTACCTAGGTACCTAGGTAGGCGAGACTGTAATAGCCACAAGAGCCATTTGGCATGTACAGTAGGCACCTAGTAGGTAGGTAGGTGGTATACGTGGACTGCGCTTGCACTACGTGTACCTGCTAGGTACCGTATATGCTCGAATTACAGAAGCCAAAAGGCTTGCCTCTCATCCTTTGACGCAACGTCAATCAATTGGATGCACAACAGCGACACCACCAAAACTCCTGAATACTGGAGTCCCCCCCTATTACTCCAATTAAGAAACCAAAGAGTCCCTGACTCAAACCCTGCGATACTGCCCGGCCCTTGTCCAGGAACGGTGGGCGCTGTGGATCTGCTTCAGTCATGAGCCCAATCACTGCATCGTCTATCATCGCATCTTGTCCCCAGCTGGGTTCGTGGAAACATCGAATCCATCCACCATTAATCTCATCCCTGTCTCCAGCCTAGACCTCTTCTAGGCCTCGTCGCAAATCCCATCATAACAGTGCCTTCAGTGGGTGATGCGCTGATAGTGCCCGCGTTATGGTGTCGATTCTGTCCTCCATTAGGCCATGTACCGACCTGTACCTCATGACTTTTAGTCTTAGCTTAGTCTCGTCTGGTCCAGGGGCTTGCATACATACGATCCGCCGCCCGAACGAGACCCTTAGCAGGAACCGAGCCCGCGAGCTTGGACAAACAAGGAGACCTGATCGACAACGCTCACGCCTCTTCCTCAAACTGCTCTCCTCTTCTACCTTTATTCGTACCTCGACCTCTCTCTTTTCCCCCTCCTCAACTTTTGTCCTTATCACAGGTTGACTGTTTGTTCTATTCTTGTTTGCCTATCTATCGCCTTTGCTTTTGCGACGCCGCAACAATTTACCTATTTGGTTTCCTTGATCGCCTTTTGTTGCTCCTAGGTACGTCTAGTCTGGTATTGCTTCTTTTCTCTCCCAATTCCTTCATTTCCGTTGCTATACCACCACCAAGCAAACACGGTCAACGTACGTAGCCAAATTGCTTCTGCTGCTGACCTACCGTTGCATTGGTGCCGTCGGCCTGCAGCGTTTGGCGCTTCCGTGTCCGTCAGCTATTGTCTTGCACAATGGTTGACTTGTCGTACATCTGCGACTTGTGGTTACGCAAAAGCAACTCTCCGTTCTCTGCGCTCCGCTCTACTCCTGTGCTTCAGACTACGTCTCATGCGACTCTCAACTAACAGGAATCAGCATTGATCTGTCGGCCAATATCGTTGCCGTTCAGCCACGGCGAATCACACTCATCCCCTCCCCAGCATTTCGCAAGCCGGCAGGATAACAGCTGGGACCCCAATTCTAATTCTGCACCTGCCCGATCCCGATTGCGCCTCCCCTCGTACAACGCAATCGAAAGCCTGCAGCGACCAGACCCTGTTCCCGACTCTATTTTTCTTTTCTTTCTAGGGTGACCTGTCCAGGTCTGCCCACGAACAAATATAGACTGCAGTCATGGCGACCTCAAATGGCGACCCGAATGTGTCGCGGCCAACCTCTGGTATCATTTCTCCTCGCGACGTGAGATCTAGGACACAAAGTTTCTCCAGCGACCGACCTTCCACCATCGCCCACAGTCTCATGTTGTCACCGTTGTCTGTATCACCTACAGCGGCCTTCATTGCCGCGTCGGCTGCTTCCCAAATAATTACAAACGACCATGATAGCCACGCCGACACTTGGTACGATCAGCATGGTATTGAGCCTGCCAGTGAACCTGCGCTTGTCACGATAGAGGCACTTCAACTTGTCAACAACTTCCTCGATCAATTACTTTTCAATTTTCTATCCAAGTCACACGCCACCACACTCGCCAACCTGCGACCGGCCGTTTCCGAGGTACTAAAACCCAAACTGGCGAAAGACGCTGTCAACAACGCCGATGAGGAGTTGCGTGAATACCTTGGGGAAGGCGACGAGGAGGACTATGTTACGCCTCAAGACGACAAAGCGCGTGACTGGGACCTGGAGCTGGTTTGGAAGCGCACCCGTCTTCGATGTATGGTCTACTCTTCTCTGGGCGACATGGAGGAGGAAGATGAAGACCTCTATATGGAACAGGAAAACCTTGAGCTTGGTGCCAACGAACAGGCTAGCGATGTCATCTCACCCGCTGTCGCAATTTTTCTCACCTCTGTTCTCGAGTACATGGGTGAACTGACCCTCACTGTTGCGGGTCAAGCCGCATACCACAGATTGAGGTCGAAATGCCAGAAGGAGATCAGCGAAGGAACCCGAAACCCTTCCGATGTTGCTGACCGCATTGTTGTGGAAGAGCAAGACATGGAGAGAGTAGCGCTCGACCGAACACTGGGGCGGTTGTGGAGGGGTTGGAAGAAGCGGATGCGATCACCTGTTATTGACCTAAACGGTCGCCCCTTTTCAAGGGCGTCTGACGGACACCCGAGACAAGACAGCGTAATCAGTGACTCTCCTGCCCTCTGTGGGGCTGCCACCCGCGATGTTGGAGAAGAACCCAAAGCTGAAGTTGAGCCGTCTCAGATTGCGCTTCCAATGGGAGAGAAGGATGTAGATGAAATCGAAGTTCCGGGCCTAACATATTACAGTGATGAGGATGACCAAGAAGAAGAGGAGGATGCTGCAGAGGAAGCAAACGGTGGTCGACCAAAGAGTTTGTTCATTATGCCACTAGGAATCTTCCAAGGCCTTCCTACGCCAACTCTGTCTCAGCCTAACACACCCGACTTTACCAGTCGAAAGCGTTCGAACTCACTTCCAACGCCCGGCGCCTCTCCATACCGTGCTGCCGTAACACGCACAAAGGAAGGTGTTCCCACCTTGAAGAGCACTGGCGAAGATACAAAAAACCTGTCTGAGAATGACAAGGTTGAGCAGAGCAGTGCTGATCCGTCAAAGGAGGCTGGAGAGGACAAGTCAAAAAGTGAGCTGGCCCCAGAGCCCGCGGTAAAGAAGAACCAACGATTGTCAAAGATCATCACAAGCCGCATCCAGTCGCGACAGGAAACTGCAGAGGAGGACCCAACATACGAGAAAGCAGAGATATTGACTTCGGCTCGGGTGTCAGTGGCTGGAAGCTCCTCGCCAGCACTCTCAGATACTGGCGGCCCTTTCCCACTCAAGAGGTCCTCAAGTGTGCACTCAGCTCGCCTCATTGATGTGGCTGGTCCTAAGAGTCCCAGCGGATCTCGTTCACCTTCGGCCGATGCGGCAGATCGTATCCGCCGTGCAAGCCTGACGATTCCTTCAAGTGGCAGCCTCACCAATGTTGCCAGTGCAGCTGATGCGCAGGCGCAGAACACTCTTACGGCTACACCGCGTCCAGTTATCACAGTTCCCAAGAGCCGTTCCCCTGTCGACACTATGCGGGGCTCAGTGCCCAGTGCCGCAACCATTTCCGAGTCGGACGAGGAGGGTGAACGAAATCGAATTCGGGAACAGAGGCCTCATAAGTATCTGGCCTATCAACCATCTACCCCGACTGTTCCCGAGGCCGCGTCACCCACTGAGAGTAAACGGCCTCAAGGCACTGTGGGAGCGCCACAATCACCGGCCCTTCCGCAATCATCTTCTTCACAATCGACCCGTCAGCCTCCACGAAATGAAAAGGTTCCTACTTCCCCTACGCACAGTATTGGTATGGTCTCGGTAGAGCGTTCAAAGACAAGGGATTCGGATGAAGAAGGTGGAAATGCGCAGGCACCACGACCAACTCACACTTCTGGCTCATCAGCCTCATCCGGTATCAGTCGTCTGAAGGCCGTTAGAACATCCGAAGACAATGGTAGCCGTTCCAATGTGGCTCGTAATTTTGAGGAACTGATACAGAGTAACCAAACTATCACCTATACGCTGACACCCGAGAACATGCGCAATATGGATGTAAGTAAAACGGTCGTGTTCAAGGACGCATTGGGCTAATAAGCATGACAGCACAACCAGCCTCTTGATAACTCGACTTTCAAGGGGTCAAGGAAAGGCGAGGATAGTCTTTCGCACCACCGATCTAAGTCTTCATCAGCCACAAATGACATAAAGCGGTCATCTCCACACACCCGGCTTCCGGATGACAGGCCAAAGCCTTTCCCACCTCCTAACACAGGAAGACCGCGTATGTCAGCTGCGCCCAGGGACGCTCGAGTGCCCAGCGAATCTACCGCAGATTTTGCAGAGTTTATTAAATCTACTGGTCCTGCGGGAGACAGCCGTCCAACCCAACGAAATGTGAGCAACCCAAATACCCTTGGCAAGTCCAGCCTCGATAGTCGCCGAGTTTCGTCGGCAAGCAATCGGAATCGCTATACACCGCGTGAGGCTGTGACTCAGTCTCGTAGTGGCAGTTCGGATCTAATCGACTTTATCCGACAGGGACCCCCAGGTGCAAACAGCAACCGTATTCCACAGAACATCGCACCTTGGGACACGGCCGGTGCCACAGAACCGTCGGGCGGCAAGGCCGTTGATGCCAGCATCCCCGATATTCGATACAGTCAAGCCTCGACCCACGGTACGGAGTCATCGATGCCTTCTATTCACTCATCTATCAACTCCAACACAGCTCTTCTGAAAAACAAGGGCCAACCTGCTCCCACTAACAAGATGTTTGATGATGACGACATGATGCCGAAACGCAAAACTCGACGTGTCAAGGACCCTTATGCCATCGACTTTAGTGACGAGGATGAGGAGGATGATGAGGTTTTGCTCGCGACGCCCAAACCTCCTGTTAAGAAAGAGGAGAGTTTGGCAGAGTTCCTCATGAACTGCGAACCTCCGCCGGAGCCAGTCTCAGTTCCCATCTCCGAAAAGATGCCAAAGAAGAAGGCCAGTGCACCGAGCCTGATGGGGAGGTTCACTCGCAAAGAAAGCAGCCATTCCAGTAATGCCCCTGCTTCACCTAAAGCCAACGACACCCGATCACTTAGTAGTCGCGCTGGTCTCAGGAATTATATTCCTATCCAAGTCAACGTCCCATCTGGGTATGACAAATACGGAATGCCCACAGGCGAGAACCAATCTCGACCGCCACCTGCTTCTTCAGCCCCCTCTGGACGTCGTGTCCCTATGAAGAAGTTTGAGCCCCGAGATGCAACCTCCAACGTCTCCCGTACATCGGATCTAGCAGCGTTCCTTCGAACCTCGGAACCGCCCCCTGAGCCCATGGCTGCCCCTTCTCCTCCTGTCAAAGAAGAGAGTGGTAGCAGCCTATCCAAGATGTTTGGTCGTCGAAGAAAGTAGTCAGCGATTAAACGTGCTGTCCCAATGCTTTGATTGGATTGGCAACCGGAGATAACGTTTGAGGCGAATATTTATATGCTCACGAGCCCATGTACTTTTTAATTTCTATTACTGGATGTTGGCCCGTGTTTTAGGGGTCTTAGTGTCTGGACTCAAATACTGCACTATCGATGCTGCTCCCAGGCAAAGTCTACTGTTTGGCTTATCTGCGTTTCTAACCAAGGTATACTGGCAACTAGACAGTCTTGTTGCACTTCTGGGTATCTCGAAGAGCGTGTTTTTATCATGTCTTGTCATGTGTGCGACACTACATAGCGGGGATCAAAGAGGGGGAAAGACGGATATTTGAAATGGACATAAGCATCAAAAACAAATGTGTTCATCCTTGCGCTTATGAATAAATGGTTCATGTCTGCTCACAGAATCTGGAATTTTTATTTTGAAGTACTGTATATCATCATTTCCCTCTCTTAGAAACCCTTTGGGTATTAGAAACACTCGTGCAAGTTTGTTCATTGAGAATGTCACAGATTGCTTCCCATTCACCCAAAAGTTGCACTTTTTCTATACTGTAAGCTTTGAATCGGCTTTGAGCCTGTACGATGCGTTGTTAAACTAGGTTGGTTTATAGCTTTGAGTGGGTGTTGCTGTTGCTATTAGCCCAATGGTAACAGTATTTGCACATGTGACACATCATTGGGATTTGAATTCACAATGAATCCATGTCCTGCATGGCTTCCTCTTGCCCAGGGCGCGACCACGCCGCAAGGACCAGGTATATTGCCCGCATTTGTTCTTCAATATTGCGTGACGCAGCCTGGCCTGACACCAGGTGAGATCGAATGTGTAGAAGTTATCCTGTCACTTGCATACTTGTGAAATTATCATCGAGTACCACATGCAGCTAAGGGTATACAGCAAAAAGAACACCCCGGGCCATTCAGTCACAATATTTATCTATTGTTATCTATCTCCCTAGCATTTGCAGTTCGAGGATGAGGAGTAGCACACTGCCCTCTTCAACCTTGATATAGAAGGCCTCGTTGTTACCGAAAATCGAGGCCAGTCACATCGCGGAACTTAACGCCGAGGGAGTGGAATATGACATGTTGAAGCCATGTGCATTCCCGCTGCCCATGTTCATCGTTCGGTAAAGCGAAGGCCGCACTTCGATGAAGTTAGTAACAGTCTTCTGATGCTCCCCACTCGCTGGCGAACCTTCGTCAACTCCTTGGCTTGACGGCGACCGCGATTGATTTTGTAGACCAATAGAAGTCTCTTGCATATGAAGGGGGTCATTGGGCTGGCATTCCATCTCCCCGGTGTGACATCGATAGTTTGGAAAGCCTGGAAGAACGAAGCCTGGATCAAACGATATGAGGATAAGGGGCCTCAGTTGTCCAGAAGCCATGTGAGTTGGCGAATAAACCAGTATCCGCTCATCCATACTCCATTCGACTCCCTTGATCGGCTGTACCGGGCTGACAACACCATGCAGCTGAGCCAGTACACCATCGTGGTGGTACGAATGCTGGTCTCGTGGCCAAAGTTTGACTGATGACCCCTGTTCCTTGGGTTGTACTCTGAGTTGCAGTGGTGAGTATTGATTGTAGGCTTCAGAGACAAGGTCAATGAATGAGCCGCATGATGGATTGTATGAACGGACAAAGCACTCTTGAAGGGTGTATGTCTTAGTGTCCTTTGGGCCATCGCCGACATGGAGATCCTCACATGCTCGTTGTTCGGTGTAAGACTTGATGTCCGATTCCTCTTCGGCAGGACTTCCTTCCACAGAGTCTGGCGGTGTTGGAAGAGATTCTGGTGGTGAATTGTGGACTTTTTGTTGGCCAAACTCAAGCTCTCTCCTATAGCACGCCCTCTGACTGCCTGCATTTCCCAGGCACCACTCCTTACGTATCTCAACGACAGATACTTTGCCGGTTTTCTCGCTTTTACTGAGTTGTAGAGATGTCCAGCGCTCGTCTACCAGGCCCTCTGAATCGTGGCGGCGCCAGACATTGCGCATCAGAGGCTTTTCGCACCTTGCCTGCACTGCATCATGCACGGGAAACCGTACAACCTGGTAAAAATTGTTACATGCCCCATTCTCGGTCCGTATTTTCAACGTGTTCGAAACGCAGTAAAACTGGCCATCGATAATCTCAAAGCAGATATCTGACCCTATACTTGCACCATGAAAGTCCCATAAGATTAGTTGTGAATCTGACCATTTGCGCGTCTGGAGGTTGAGACAATGAATGCCCCATCGATAAGAGCCTTCGAGTGTGGAATGTGATCTTGTGCCCCAGAATAGATAGTTCTTGTCGTTGCGTACAAAGATGGGATGCAGTGAACACGGCCGTTGTACAACAACCCAGCTGGGGTTCTGTTTCAGCTCAAATATGATGAGCCAGCTGCACGTGGTCAAATCTTCGAGTACCTGAGTGGCGAGGCACGACAAAACTCCCTCAGCAAAGTAGAGAGGTTCAATTGTATGCGGTCTGAGAGGATCATAATCACGGACTGCAAGCTTGAGAAGCAGCGATACGTCAACCGTCAGTTCCGTCGTGGGTGTCTGTTGTAGGGTATTGAGAACACGCAGATGCTTGTTTTCAATTGTGTAGCACAAGTGGCCATTGGTATAGATGAAGTGATCTGCCATGGCCACTATCGCAACCATCCAAGGCTCAGCGGCGCGGACGGATATTCGCCGCTTAGCCAGCTTACGGAACGCCTTTGGATAGTCGTCGCTTGACTGCACCTGCTGAGCCTCCGCTGAGTATGGGGCTTTCTAAGCTCTCGTCAGCGGACTAGCTCAGAGAGTAAGACAGGATACGGATCATAGTATGACGAACCATGAGTGCAAGTCGGCACATCCGCCTGTCGTAGAGAATGCAGCTGAGAAATCGGCAGCTCAATGCCATATTGAAGACATCGTCGACGTCGAGTAGCTCAACGAGAAGGGAGACGATTTCGACAGGCAGTTTCAAAAGGCTCATGGCGATACTGCAAGGGGAAAGGGAGACGAGATTTAGTAGAGTAATACAATGTCATGTTCACCAAAGCGCTGAATGCTGGCTCGTGTACAGATATGATGCTATTCCGAATGGCCAAGGGCACTCTTAAGTCTCTCCAAGAGGGAGGGAGAAAAGCAGAGCCTCAAAGTAGACCGAGCCTCGTTTTTTAACGGCACCCCAGTCGGAGCACGCCATCAAAGACCACCCCATGTGTCTGCCCGGCTTAAACCGGCCAAAATAACGGCAATTCTAGTTTGAAAACTAAAATTGCTAGTTTGTTAGGTAGGTATCAGGGTTTAATGAGGCTCTTTGGTCGATGGGAAAGATCACATGGATCTTGGTAGCGTATACACTTTGTGTGTAAGACGGGCATCGGGAGTAGGGCAATTATTCTCATAGTCCTGTGCTCGTTGTGCAGAATCTCCCGGTTATGGATGAATACCCAGGTAGGTCGAGTTGGTGTAGGGGTTACGCAGGTTACACATACCTAGGTATTTGCGTTGTTGGATCGGTTGCAAGACCGCTGGTTTGGTGGTTCTTTTCTTGTGTAGCCAATATAGGAAACCTTTGCGGATACCTGGGTATTGTGGTTATAAGTAACCTGGCAACAATCCTCCCTATCCCTCCCTACCATCAACAAACTGTTTCGTGGTGCGGCCGGCCAATACGACTTTCGGTACTAGGACGGTACCTGCTGACATCCCTTTCTTCGAAAACAAATATATCAATTGGCCAATACGAATTCAGAAGCCTGTAGTAGGTAGGTTACAGTACTAGGAGGTGGTGGTCATGCAGATCCCCGCATTTGAGCCTCAAGTTCTATGTCTCCAAGGTTTAAGACGCCCGTTTTTGGAATCAGGCTCGGAGCCTGATTGCTTTGCAGTACTGCTGTTAGCTCTATTGACGAACGTGTGCACGTGTTGAGAGCCTCGAATTTCTCGTCGTGATCAAACTTGTTCTCAAAACTACCAACCTCTTGTCTGCACCAACAAAAGTCGGGTTAGAATACAATACTAGTTGTTTGTCTGTAGAAGCAGATAACACAAGAACCCTATCCATAACGCCAGAAATGCCCCGTCTTCTTGGCCACGTAGGCTCCTTGTATCTCCAGAATTGGAAGAATCTAGGTTCTCGTTTCCAGGATCTTGAGCAAGCATAAAGACCTGCTGCTCCGTCTACTCCACTTGGCCTCCTGTGCCTCGCTTCACATGATGCGCCATAGCCCCCTTGAGATCCATCCCCAGTGATACTACCATCGGAAATTATGAGCGTCTATTGCGAGTGGGTTACAGCGAGATGGTTCGCTTCATGTTATAGTATCGAGGCGGTGAAAGTGTTATCGTGATTTCAATGATAATCCTTTCAACTGTTGAGTTGAACATAATTGCCTGTCACGCATTAGTTCAGCGATAAAAATCTTTAGACACTTAAACACGTACCTGGGAACTGGCCCTCTTTGCCTTGCAATCGTCCAATCCACCACTCGTTTTCATTCTGCGTTCTTGTAACAATCTCAATAACATCGCCAGTTCGGAAGCTTAGATCTCCCTCGGCTTGTGCAGCGTAGTCATAGAGAGCCGTGACGGTCTCCACCCCTGGAGCTGTCAAGCGCATAGGCTTGGGCTTGGGCTTGGGTGGTGGGGGCTTCTTCTTGCCAGCAGCGAGGGCTGCTAGGCCTGCATTGGCTCCTGTTGGGGGTGCGTAAGGAGGAGGAGCCGCCGAATCGTTTGCAGTTGAGGCTGGACGCTGCCAGCCACCGATCTTCGGGCTGGTGACTGTACTGCTTGAAGGCTTCGAGTCTTCGCCTCCTTGTGTGAGGAGTGCAGGCTGCTTAGGACCTTCGAGGGCAGGCTTTGCTCCGTATCGGACAGGTCGTGGCCGGCCAGTTGTTTTGAACCGACAGATGGACAAAGCCTCTGTTTGTTCTTGGATGTCGCCGCGTTTCTCGTGGAAAGCGTCCTCGATATCGAGTGTCAGATCAAAGTACCCAATGTCGCAATTCTGCATCTTCTCGTGTAGAGTGTAGAAGATATTGAGCTGCATGTAGTAGAACGATTGAAACAGAGGCTGGATGAACTCGCGCTCGAGCTGGAACAACTTTGGAAGCTCATCTTTGAGAAGGTCGTTGAAGTAGTTAAACTCCTGCGTAGCTAGCTCAACATCTCCTTCGGCCTTCCACATTGCCTTTTCGTCCTTGGCAGTGCGTTCTTTCTTGTCCTGCAGCTTCTTGAGGGTGGTGCGATGCCGGTCATAGTCAAGTCGCTTATGTTCACGCTTCAATGCGCTCTTGCGTATCACCTTGATGACGTCGAGCAACTCGTTGGCGGGACGGATAATCCTAGATTCTATCATTTCCAACTCTGGGGCCAACGTTTCTTGTAAGTCCTTGACAACGGCTTCGTATTCTTCGCAGGCACGGATGCCTTCGGGGTTCCCCTCAACTTTGATCGAGTCAGGGTCCGACATGCGGCCTGAGATGGGCTTGTAGACTTCGGTCATGGCCTGACTGAACTCGATCTGGTGGGAGAGCATGCCATTGATGGACTCGAAGTACTTTTTGGATTCATCGTGGAGTTTTTTTGTTTCTGTCTCGAGTTCCTGGAAGCGTCGTTCGGCGTCGATATAAACAGCATCTTTAGTATGCTCGCCGATGTTGAATTTTTGCTTGAATTGTTGCGGAGCCTGTGAGGGGGAAGAGGTGTTAGTATATCTGCTTCTTCTCTTTCTTACTCGGCGGCGTTGGTCGATAGTCCTGACGTGTCTCGGCTATCCAGTCGCGCGCAAGCATGCTATTTCGCGCGCGCCAGACGAGCTGGAACCCCGAGGACAAACAAATGAGGGGCAAGGCTTACCCGGGTGAGGCTCTTTTGGAAACCTTTGAAGCTCATGATGAGAGCAAGGCAATAGTTGTTGTGCTATGGATGTAGGACTCAGAGCGGAGCTGGTGGAAGAGGAGTCAAGATCGCGAAAAACCTCAGTCGCGAGGCCGCCAAAGGTTGGACAAGATGGTAACTTATCCAGCACAATTAAAGACAATGACTTGAGTTGAGTCGTGGAACGGATGGTGACGTCCACTTGTGTGGCTGTGTTTTAGCTCCAAGGTCGTCCATTTTTTGCTGCCCAGCCTGTCTTGTAGCCTACGCCGCCTGGTTGCCAAGCCTGCCGAATGCCGCGGGACCTGCAAGTATTGTGGCTATCGTTGTTGAACAAATAATCAAAGCACTTAAGCAAGCTCTGGGAGAAGGGAAAGAGGCCTGAAGCTTAAGAAGGTGGGTAAGGATTAAGGGTTTCTATTGATTGGAAAATATGTTCCTTTAACTATGTTACCTATGCCATCGTTGACTGCAGACTGAAATCCAAGATGATTGTTGCAATGGAAGCTCCCATTTGACTGATGCCTTGAGGTTTGTGGAGGTTAGGCCACCCAAGCTACTATCCTGCTAAGGTAATAAGTATGGACGGTACCTACCTAGCCAGCCACAGCTGCGTCATGGTAGGTTAGGTGTAGTAGTTGGGTTGCGTCACTGAACAGCTTTCAGGGATCACTCTCACTCAGGCTCTTTACTCACTACCACCATGGACATCTACTACTAATCGCTTCGGAGAATGCGGATGGGCATATCCGTATTGTGCCCATAGAACCCGAGATATAAAACACCGAGATTAAAGTCCAAGGGAGGTACATAAAATGAAGTCAACAATCGCTGCGTCTCAGGCCCTGATGGGACTTTCAGAAGCTTAACATGCAGAACATGTTTTCTGCTTACTGGGTACGCTCACGGGCTCGATATAACAATGCAAAGACACGAACAAACTCCATCTCTCAATCTGACTACTAATCTATTCAAACAAATTGCTCGCCACGACCAAGTTGATGACATTTCCATCTCTTTCTCCTCACGGCTTGGTTTGCCGTCCGCCACAACCTAAGGCCTAAAAAGAACACTCCCCGGCTTTTTAGGCCAATCACCGTGCCGAAATCTCCGGAATCTTATCGCCGAGTGCCCGAGCCGACCAAGCTAGTGACAAATTCTCGACATGGAGCTTAACGTCTCCACTGGAATTCGCTTCTTGTCTTCTTCTCCCACTGGCTTCGCTCGACGTTTTTTTCTTCGTCCTTGCAACTGCTAGGAATCAAATTCCATCCATCATGTCTTCAAGAATCGCATCCTGCGCCCTGCGCTCGGCAGGCCGAGTCAGCTTGAGCACAGGCTCTCGCGCTACCATTGCCCCTCTCAGAGGCATGGCTCGCGCAGCTACCGTGGCGAGGCGAACATCACGAAGAGGATATGTTTCCGAGACCAAGAGGGATAATGCCCAGGTTGAGACGGCTATCAAGCTCGATAAGACAGCTTTTGCAGACATCCCTCCCCCTGGCACCCCCTCCAATGCCAAGGTTAGCCCAATGGCTGGTATGTGCATAATCTCAGCTATCGCACCAGAGCGACATTTCTTGAGGTTGAGGCTAATTTTTCCATCAAGAGGTTCTGAAGTCAGCAGCAGTCATGGAAGAGGGCCAGCGTCCTATTTACCTCGACATGCAGGCTACCACACCTGTCGATCCTCGAGTCCTCGATGCAATGATGCCCTTCTACGTCGGCGTTTATGGTAACCCTCATTCGCGGACACATGCCTACGGCTGGGAAAGCGAGAAGGCAGTGGAGGATGCGCGTGAGCACGTTGCTAAGCTTATCGGAGCTGATCCCAAGGAGATCATTTTTACCAGCGGTGCTACTGAGAGTAACAACATGAGCATCAAAGGTGTCGCTCGCTTCTTTGGCCGTTCCGGCAAGAAGAAGCACATCATCACGACGCAGACTGAGCACAAGTGTGTACTCGATAGCTGTCGTCATCTTCAGGATGAGGGTTTCGAGGTCACTTATCTGCCTGTTCAGAATGATGGACTTATCAAGATGGAAGATCTTGAAGCTGCCATCCGACCCGAGACTGCTCTTGTCAGTATCATGACTGTCAACAACGAGATTGGTGTCATCCAGCCTATCGAGCAGATTGGCAAGCTGTGCCGATCAAAGAAGATCTTCTTCCACACTGACGCTGCTCAGGCTGTGGGCAAGATCCCTCTCGACGTCAACGCCATGAACATTGACTTGATGTCGATTTCGTCACACAAGATTTACGGCCCTAAGGGTATTGGCGCTTGTTATGTTAGAAGACGTCCCCGAGTTAGATTGGATCCTCTCATCACAGGTGGCGGTCAGGAGAGAGGTCTTCGAAGCGGTACTCTTGCTCCGTCACTCATTGCTGGTTTTGGCGAGGCTTGTAGAATCGCCAAGGAGGAAATGCCTGTGAGTACAACCTACCCCATTTCTTTTATCTGTTCCCCTGTTTTAAGTGATGAGTTGCTCTACACATGCATGGCTTTCTGAATGGCCCGTGACAAGGCCGGCCGTGTTGATCGAAGCTTCTGTCTGATTTACAATGATTACTCATTCTCTGTTTTCATCGGTACATCCGTATGTAAGACACTAACCGGTCATAGTACGACACAAACCGTATCAAGTATCTCTCAGACCGCCTGCTTAACGGCCTTTTGAGCATGGAGCACACAACACAGAACGGTGCCCATGATTCATTCTATCCCGGCTGCGTCAACGTCTCATTTGCTTACGTTGAGGGAGAGTCGCTCCTGATGGCTCTTAAGGATATTGCCTTGTCTTCAGGCAGTGCTTGTACTTCCGCCTCACTGGAACCCAGCTACGTCTTGCGTGCACTTGGCAACAGTGACGAAAGCGCTCATAGCAGTATTCGATTTGGTATCGGTCGCTTCACCACCGAAGCCGAGATCGATTACGTCCTCAAGGCAGTTCAAGAGCGTGTTAGTTTCTTGCGCGAGCTAAGTCCTCTTTGGGAGCTCGTCCAGGAAGGTATCGACCTCGACACTATTCAGTGGAGCCAACATTAGGCTGTCCTGTAATGAAGATGACGACTATCATGCTTACCCCGACTTCTCTGACCAGTGTCAGGCGCGGGGTGTATATCAAAGACGTTAATGACGAAATGGCCGGCTGGAGCGAGGCGCAGCCGTGTCTGTGTAGCATACTGTAATATCAAAGATACCTCTTTCTTTAAATTCTGGGGATGAAAACAGGGAGTCATTGGTTCAAGGAGCTTGCAATTATTAGGGTATCAGGTCCATAGGCGAACAAACAGGCGCCTCTTTCAAACGTCGCAAGGTATAGGAATAGTCCTTACCTATTGGAAATGAATGATTCGAGTTGAGATCAAAGGCCATAGTCGCACAAAATGAAACACGACCATTTACTATGGTACAAATGCGACCACGCTCCATGTTTTGAAAATGGTGCCATACCTGACGCAAGATTTGGTGCTTCTTCCAACTTTGCGGTTGGCTGCTGTCATGGTGTTACCATCCATGTTTGGCTGTCATAAATGTCTCACGCATCCTACGAAGATCACATGCATTGGAAAACCCTTGGAAATTGTCGATGGGATTTGCCTCCAATCTCGATCTTCCCGTCAGGTGCCCTGCAATGTTGATCCGATGCCATTACGTTGCTCATCCACTTTAACAACACCTAGTAGGTATCCAAGAATAATTCTGCAGGCAGTCGGTTATACATGGTGTAATAGAGACTCTCGATCAAGGACTTCCATTTTGTCTACGTACTATCAAACTCTGGAATATCACCTTCTCTCTGTAGCTTGTAAGTACATGGGAGATTAGTGAGATTAATACTTCCTCCTGTCGACTTCGGATTATCAATGGAGGCTGCATGGTACTGAATAGGTACCTACAATATTTTAATGGAAACTCGGGCTCTAGCACGAACGCGGCTTCCGGCGCTTGTTTCGTGGCACTGGTATACAGGTCGTTTGTTTGGTACTGAGTGGCGTTGACGTCATCCACAATTGCCCGCCTTCACGCGTCACTGAGGGTGCTGGAGATTATGACATCACTTACATGCATCGCAACTGCCTGGGAGCTAGCTTGTAAGTGAAGCCTTCCTTCCTGTCGTGATGGACTTCCATGCGATCATTATAAAGTCTCCTTACTTCCCCCTCCGCTGCCCAACTTCATTCTTCCATCAACAATCATCCTCATACTAAAACACCGAAGCACTATCAACACTTTCAACCTACACACAAAACAAATACATAAAACACCATCAAAATGTCTGACCAGCCCCAACCTTCCACTCTCAAGTCCGTCGTCGACTCCACCACTGGTGCTGTCCAGAACGCTATTGGCAGCCTGACTGGCAACACAAGCGATCAGGCTGCTGGCGACCTCAAGAAGCAGAAGGCCGAGGCCGAACACGATGCTTCTCACGCTACCGCTAAGCTCCCCGGTGCCACCATCTCTGGCTCTGGTGCTGCTGCCAAGGACGACCCCAACCGCACTGAGGGTTCTTGGAACCAGACTGCTGGATCCGCCAAGGAGACCATTGGAGGCCTTATCGGCAATGAGGTAAGTCGACGACGGCTGTTTAACGTCTGATCATTTCTAACATTTGCCAGTCATTGAAGCAGCAAGGCCGCGAGCAGAACCTCGAGGGACGTAACCAAGAGGCCAAGGGTCAGCTCAGTGACCTCGGATCTGGTATCGGCGATCGTGTTCAGGGTGCTGTAGGAGGCGCCGTCTCCAACCTCACCGGTGACAAGGCGAAGGAGGCTCACTACGACGAGCTTCGTGCCGAGGGCAAGACCCGCCAGCGTGGTGTCGAGCACGATGTCCAGAAGCAGGCTGAGGCTGAGCACCGTGGTTAAAGCATGACACGCGGTTACGATGAACATCTGGCTAGGACAAACAAGAGAGACGACGAAACATGATACCCACAGTTGACCTGGAAGGACTCAGGAGATCCTATTCATTATAGTCCTAATAAAAACTATAGATATTCACCTTTTCTGCCTCACCACTGTTGACTTTTCCGATATAGTCTATTGTAAAAACAAAGTATAGTATACATTGATTCCATCAAGACCGGTTAGAGTCATTCTCTTACAGAAGAGGGATTGTGTTCATACCGAGATATCTGGACACCGAACGAAGTATACTCTTCAGTGTGGCGTTGGCCCAAATTTCTCATAACGGTGCTTGTATTAGGGGAATTATATTGCCATTATGGTCCAGAAGTATGGAATTTTGCATGTTTTGTCACAGTTCTAGGCTACATGATACGCATCGACCTAGGCCTGACTACATCTCAATATAAGCTACGCTGGTAACGACTTTTGCGAGTCACGGGAGGTCGCATCATCTGACGGTATAGGGGAAAGTAGCTCATTCACTGTCGTATACTTCTGGGTTGTCAGACTTCTTATGTCGCTCCTTGATACCGTTGAAATACTATATTTTATTTACACGTTAAGGATATAGAGCGAGCCTATGATTGTATATGAAAACAATGAAGATGGAAGAAAAGCTATGACATACATACCCAACTTTGGAAGACAACAACGGCTGGAAGCTTCAAAGTAACACAACACCACGGACGCACTCGTTACGCCGCGTAGTACCCTTACGGAAGCCAATGGTTCGTAACTGGGAGAAGGGATGATTTGTCCCTGTGTACCTTTCATCATGTTGACATTTGCTCATTGCGGCCGCTCCCTTCTCCGACTTTCCATTACTTACCTCGCTCCAGCTTAAACATCTACTCAAAGGCAACCCAATAACAGCGGAGATCTTTAGACTAAAGGTCGCAGAAAGTATGGTTACATAACTACAATGTTGTATTTAACATCACGGAGAGAACGGTCAAGGCTGTTGAGCCTCTCTAGGAAACCAAGTCTGTACGTGCTAATGAAATTCAGCACTTGAACTCCACCAGATGATATCAAGGGACTTCGTGCCAGCCTCTGAGCGCGGTATAATCGCGCGATACGTAAAACGCGTGCAAATACTACCCTAAACACCGTTTACCAGAACTTCACGGTCTCTCTAATGAATAAGGCGATTCTCTGTTTCGTCTGCTCAAACTTGAATCATCGAGAACCTTGTCATGTCTATCACGGGCAAGCTATCGTGTTTCGCCAGCAACTTATCCACGTCTGTATATTTCAACAAAGGAAAGAATGATCTCCTCCATTCAACGATTCTTTCTTCGAAGCTAATGTACATTCTAACTTAACTTGCAAGTTGGGTTTATAGTGCGCGAAATTTGTGGAAAGCAAGTGATAATTATAGTGAAGCAAAGATTATGCGATTACCTATCTATCTTTGATAGAAAAAAGTCTACCACATCTCACCTGAGCTACCGTTATAACGTTGCAACCTAGCGACAGAAGATCAGGACCAAGACGATTCATAGCGTGATAATCAATAATAGGGGCATTGGTTTCATATTTCATAGCCCGCGCTGGTGATAACAACTCTCAACTCTAACAATGCCTATGTAAGCTTCAAATTCTTCCCCAGGGAATTGACATTATTGTGAAAACAAATCTAGTAGTCTCTTCTATCATCACGAATTAATGGACTCCAAGTAGTTGTCAAAGCTTCGAACAGTAACAATGCTAGAGCTGGGCCAATATCTACGATGTCATGTGGACAATTTGTTTTAAGTAGTAAATCTTTCATTAATATTCATTAAAGAGATGTTGCTATACATATCCATTAACAGTCATTAATTCCATTTCCCTCCATTCACAGGCCACGGTGGTGTTCCTGGTTAACGCTGCTGTGTCGGCGGCTATGGTCCGACTCAGGGTTATCGTGAGCAATCTCAGTAGGCACGTGCTTCTGCATGATCGAAGGAGGGACTTGAGCAGCGTCGGTAGGGTCACGGCCGGCAAAATTGGGTTCGCTGTAAAAGTACCAATGGTGAGAAACGGGTAACGTCGAGGTTGTCGAGGGAGACTTACGAAGTCTCAAAAGTCTTCTCCTTTCCGAGAGTCTTGCTGCCGTCAAGGTTGGAATCGACACGAGGGTCGGCCTTGTTCAACATGTCTGACTTGTGGGGGCCAGCAGTCTTGGGGGCAGGTCCGGGGTTGGTGCTGTCATAGGCGGTGTTACCGGCCATGTGAGAACCAGAGTGAGCACCACTCAAGCCCGAGCTGTGGGTGCCGGTGTGAGTGCCGGTAGGACCGTGAGCACCGGCACCGTGGCTAGAGAAGCCAGAAGTGCCAGTGGTAGTCTGATCGTAGGTGCTTCCACCAAGACCTGCAGAACGGCGAGAGCTGTCGAGGTCGGAGTCGACACGGGGGTCAGCAGAGTTGGCAGTTCGGCTGCCGTGGGGGCCGACGCTGCCCTCAGGCAGGCCAGAGGAGTGACCGGTAGAGCCGAATCCGGAAGAGTGGCCGGGCATGTTCTCGGTATGGCGGCCAGTGCCGGTCATGCCAGTGCCGGTCATGCCAGCCATGCCGGTAGTGTGTCCGGGCATGTTCTCGGAGTGAGATTCCAGGCCGCCAGCGGTGTGGCCGGTAGTGTGGCCGGTAGTGCCGGTGGTAGAGCCTAGGCCGCCAGCAGTGTGGCCAGCTCCGGTGCGTCGGGTGCTGTCCAAGTCGGAGTCGACACGGGGGTCGGCAGCGTTACCAGCACGGCTGCTGTGGGGGCCAGTGGTTCCCTCGGGAAGGCCAGAAGAGTGGCCCAAACCGCCAGTGGTGGAGTGAGCAGGCATGTTCTCAGAATGAGATCCAATTCCGCCAGCAGTGTGGCCGGTAGTGTGGCCGGNNTACCAGCACGGCTGCTGTGGGGGCCAGTAGTTCCCTCGGGAAGACCAGAGGAGTGGGTGTTGTGAGTGTTGTGAGTGCCGGTGGTGGTAGAGTCGTGCTTCTTGTCCTTGTCGGAGTGGATAGCGTCCTTAACCTTGTTGATGAGACCAGACATGATGATTGTTGTTTGTGGTGTAGTTGTTAACAGTGTTTGGGTATCTTGTAGATGAGTTGAGGTGATTGAGCTGAAGTTTAGATGCTTTGGGTATCTTGAGAGTTGATGTTGTTTATGATGAGGAGAAAAAGATTGTTATGAGGAGGGATGTCCTGGTTCTTATATAGTTGAGAACAGGCATCCTGGCAGCTTGCATCTCGATGGCTTCATCAGCAACAAGTTACAAACTGGGCAGAGAACCTAACACAAAGCCAAAGTACAAGCTCTTGCGATTCTCACCTTCCTGGCAACCTCAGTTTGCGTCATAGCATTTACCCCGATTATTGGAGAACTCCATACTCTCTGACTTCAAACTTCTGGGGATGGACTGCGATTGGTGGCGGAAGATGGCATATCAGCCAGGGACAATCTAGCGTCATGCCACGCGAGAAATGACGTTGACGACTTGTAGGGCAGAAAGTATCAAAGCCGTCAAGGATCAGGCACTGGGGGAGACTGGGAAGGTAAATTCTTGCTGTTCCAACAACGCCAAGATGGCTGTTGTGGAGCAGGAGACGGGACTGTAAGAGAGATGACGAGGAGGCTCCGTGGCTGGAAGAGAGATCAACAGGTTGGAGTGTGCATGCCGTAAGCTAGCGGGGTCAAATTGTGGCGAGTGATGGACCGTTGTACATTGTGGCCAACGTGGCGTCAGCTACCCCAAAAGTAGGTGGGCCCAAGATGCAAGATTCAGAGCCTCTTTAGCGCCGATTATAGTGAGACCTGGGCCCCCAAGGTCCATGTTTTCTGTCATTACAGGGCTGTCCCCGCTAATTTCTAGTTTTGAAACCAAGCTACCCCGCGGTTGAACAAACCAGACTTCAAAGTTGGCAGCGGCGTGTCGTGTCCTAGTTCCACCAGCCACTTGAGAATGAACCAAGGCAGGTGGCCAAACAGGCGCAACACAGTGGAATTGACGCCAGGGATAGTGGCCGTTTTTCCGAATCTAATCTTAACCTGATGGAGAACTTGGACAAAGACAAGACAGTACCTAGCAGCTTATGACAGCATGCCTCATTACATCCGGCGGGCCAAGACATGTTGGGACGGTTCTAGATTCTTGTAGTACGGGATAAAAGCAGGGCTACAAGGTATTACAGAGAGAAAGAAACAGAGGCTCGAGCGGAAAATACCGTACTGCACCCCTGTAAAAGATGCCCAAGCTTACCTAGTCGGTAGGTTAGTACTAAGGCACTGACTGACTGGCTTCCGTTCCTGTTTGCTAGAATACCCTCCTAACAGTAACGCGTAAGACCACCCCTGCACCGGCAGACGGAACGAGGGTTGCTTTGGTCGTAGATCTCGATGATCATGGAAACAAGACGGGAAGTCTTTGTTGGAGGCTGATCAGACCGAGTCAGGTCAGGTTCAAGAAAGCTCGTGATCAAAATGTCAGGCATGTTAGTGCGTACCTACTAATGTACTCTATTTCACTTCATCATTAGCACGACATGCAATTCCTGCTTATCATGTTCTAGCGAATCGTTAGTAGGAAAAGATGAGCATTTGAAAAGACCGGATCAGATTTCGGTTCCATTCGTCTGCTAATTGCAGATCATGACATTGAGCCCCATTGTTTCATGTTTGAAAAATGCTTTGAATTCGTAGATATGACGTCGCGAAGATAACAAAGCAAGATGAGACGACATGGCAAGACAAGACAAGGCAACGAAGCACAGAATACAGAATTATCCACGTTGATCGATTGGCGAGATAAATATAGTATCTAGTGAATACCTAAGAAAAATAGGTACATTACATTGCATCGATTAATTACCTACCTACCTAGGTACATAGTAAGGCAAAAGGCTACCTAACAAGTCATATCCATTATTCGTAACAATTCGATCAACCCTTGGCACAGCATCCCCATAGCCTAATCCGTATTATACAACGCCATGTTCCAATCAAAGAAAGAAAAAAAAAAGACATAAAAAAAAAACAAGGAAATCGTCCATCATATTATGCATTAGTTCCCACACAGGCACGGTGACTCGGAATGTTTCACGCAATCCAATCAGCGCCAAGACCAACAGTCAGTTGGTCAACTCAGATCACCGCCTAGCTCTTTTAGAAAAGTCTTCAGCAGACACGGAAAGCTTCAAGCTAATTGTTGCTGCAGACACGCATGAGTTTAGACTCAAACTCTGCTGCGGAACCAAGGGCCTCGGCGACGGTTGTGGCGGGCGTCCTCGGCTCTTCGTGCAATGCGCTCTCTCTTCCTGACCCAGAAGACGCCGACAAGGGCAGATACGAGCCACAGGAGAGCTGAAAGGAAGCTAAAGGCGATGACAGCCTTAGTCTTTCCACATTGGTCTCCATGCACTGGGTGGACGTTGTCCCAGTCAAAGACACGACCACAAGAGGTGCCGACAAGCTGTTGGATGCCGTTAGTGCATGTTCCCACTGCCGAGAGTACTGTGTGTGACTTACATCGACGAGAAGACCAAATACGATCCACCAGTTGATGGACATGAAAATGTCCAGAGGCCAGTGGACAAAAGTACTCGAGAACGGGATCAGAAGAAGTAGAGAGAATAGTATGCCCAGCGCGGCAACTACTTCGGTGTAGATGAAACGACCGAGTTGCCATGAGCTTGCGCCGCGGGCATTATGAAGGTATTCGCCGTTGACACCAGCAACGATGGCCGCAAAGACGAGCTCTGCCGCCCGCAGGATCAAGCTGACAACACGATCGAGAGCCATGGCTAGCGATGCAGCTTATGATTTGATGGGATGGGATAGAGTTGCGGTCTACTTCTTTTGGCTAGGGTTTCTGAGGATATTACAATCTTTTTTTTTTCTTCAATGTCCAGGAACTACACTAGCTATTTATCTGAGCAACTCTTCAATACAACTCGTGCCTCTCCTCTCCCGGCCACATGATAATGAATGACGACCTCCCTCGACAAACTCCTAAATTGAAGCCGGTTTGAGACAATGTCTTGGCTCTGAAGCTCTGACACGTCTGCCGTGGCTCATGACAGGTCATTCGTGCAATAAATTACCAGATGAGGTCATGCGGACCAGGCCTCGGTGAGAGGTGTGGTGAGTAGAAACAATTACCATTCGGCAGATTCACAATGCATTGCCGTCCGTCCTAGACAACAACCCTTTGTCTCTGGACTGGAACACAAATTATGTCGCAAGCCAAGAACCATGGTTCAAACGACTGGACAATTCATGCCTCCCTTTTTTTTCCCTCCTTGCAGTCCAGATAATCATGCTTGTAGATGCCGTGATGCCGATGCCGATGCCTCGCGCTTTTGCCAAGCTACCCTTGAGCCTCTTACATCGTCCAAGGCGCTTGATTTACAGCACATATTTTGGAGAAAACCAGAGCTTTGACGTTTCTTCATTTACTAGAATCATTCCAACGTCCTAGGCTGACGAAATGATCATGGGTATAGAGAGTTTGCAGTCGATCGGTTGATAAAGCTGCCAGCGCATAGTCTTTTATCCTGCCATCAGATACATTGTAAATGATGTAACAGTCTCCGGAGTTGACAGAAATCCTGCTTTTTCTTGCATTCACGAATCGTTTCTTCTTCATGATGATATGGCAAGACATGGAAAGCCTCCTTTTTCTGTCTGATTGGATGTTGTTGTCACAGCTTTGAGTGTGAATGCAACTCCTGGATGGACACTGACTGAATGCGCGAAACATTTACTACATACTTGGAGGCCTCTACTCAGGAAATCAGATCAATGAGTTTCTATATGAAAACATTATTGTGTCTCGGTGGTACAAATTGCCCGACCAGTTATGGTATCAGTTGCTTTACTATCCGCATTGTTAGAATGGCAGTGAATACACTCGGACTTTACAAGCTGCATCACAAAAAGGCCGACTGCAGACCATGAAACCACATCTTTTGAGAAATTAAATATCGTTTGACTTCATGTACATTACTCGCATCATTCACTATAATAGGTAGTATGAACAAAGTCTATCTATGCCATGCATACCTATAAGCATATGCGTGCAATGCTTATTAATCACATGAACAAATCCTACCCTAAACACTCCAAACTCAAGATTGCAGCCTTGCAAGGTACCACGCCTCGCCTCACTCAGTCGACATCTCTGACAATCCGCAACGTCCAACTCGAAACCTCCGCCATGTCCTCGTAACAATGTCTTCATCCATCCCGCAGGCTCTTTGGAGCGCCCAAATTCCACTGCATATCATACATCCTGCCTCACCGGCAACGCCTTTCATCACTAGTATTCCACGCTTCAGCTACCTGGCTCTTCTCATGCCTAGACTATCGACTTTTTTCAACTCTCCTTGCTCGAGCTTTCACTTTGAAGATGTTCAGCTAAGGAACCTGGCAGTGGGTCTGCTGGTTGACCTGTATCAACCCGATCTGCCATGGAGATTGACTGTGAATGATGGAGTGGGCTGGGACATCGCGGATACGTTTCTCAACTGTGTAAAAGAAGTAAGTCTTTAGAGGCTTATCGAAAATCCCCAAATAGGGGGGAGGGGGGGATTCAGTTTATATTGATGATCTGATGGAGTTGATATACACGTCGCACAAGAGGCTAACTCGACCAGGCGGACTTCATTCGAAATGGTAACGCAAACCAAATCATGAAGATGTCGAAAGAAAATACCACTCAGCTATGGAACGCAGTCATAGACAATGATCATAATTCCTTCAACCGGATCAACAGCCGTCTTCTCAACGCGCCCACAGCACTTAAACACGTCCCTATCCGCATTTATGTACCTACCAGCGGACCAGACTCATCAGCAACACATCCAGAGCACGCCACATTCAAAGTCATCCAATCTCTTATGGCCGCGACAGGCCCAGACCGGCGCCCCAAGCTTCTAGGACAAGCGCTAAAGGAGGTACTGCCGGGTTTGTTCCCAAGCAGTCGTGATCCCATCCTCGCAAAGGTGGTGATGCACGGCGCCGGCGTGCCGTTTAATGCACCTCTGGAAGAATTGATGCGCGAAGCTGCGTACCCTGACGGCTGGCTGTGCCTAGTCGTTATTGTTCTGTGATGAAATCGGGCTCGTCATATGACAGGGCGTGTATGGCGTTTGGGCGGAGTTCTGTTACTTCATCAACGACGTATGGACTACTCGCGATAGGGAATCGGTTTTGCGGCATTATACCATGAATTTGAAGCCACTTGACGATTAGTATCTTATCATTTATTGGCTCGGCAATGTTCAACGATGAAATCCATGCTCTATGCTACGTAAAGGTGATCTTTTTGCCCATGAGACTCTTGTATGCGTCGTCGACGGCCTTTCTCTTCCGCTGTTTCACTTCTTCGTCCTCTTGTATTTCCTCCTCCTCATCGACATCTTCGGGACCTGGCACCTGAGGTGCCCAGGCCCGGATCTGCCCATCCATATGAGAACTGTACACAGCTCCGATAGAGTTCCCACCACCCATAACAGGTCCAGCAGGACGTCCCGACCCGCCGGATGAACGCCAGGCTATGCTTGTTATTCTATTTCGCCCCATCTCACTACCTCGCGTCCCTACTGGGTTTGTCACGCCCGGGCTTCGGAGCCGTTTTACAATGGTGCCATCATGGAGATCAAGGATGAGAATCTCCTGATCATTTGGCCAAAACAGAAAGTTGTTCCCCGTCGAGAGATGGGACGGAGTTACCAAGATGCTTGCTGTCTTTGCGTGTTGGTTCTGAATCAAGGAGCCAAAGCTTGCTAGAGTGTTGGCACCTGTAGCAGCATCCCATACGCGAATGCGGCGGTCAAGGCCCGCTGTTATAATATACTTTCCATCATCTGTCCACTGTAGACCATTTACTGCGTCATCATGCGCCTGGGCAGAGGCACGAAAGTGAGGGATCTGACTCGAGTCTACGCCCGCCGCACCCGGATACTTCATCTTATGGACAATGCCCAACGAATCCTCTTGGTCCAGCAATGCGACAACGCCACCAGCACGTCGGATGTCCCATATTCGAGCTTTCCCATCTGCATGTCCACTCACAAGGATGTGCTCATGGCGCGGACTCCATGCTGTTGACAGTACAGGGCCGCCATGGGCTACAAGAGCTTGTATCGCAGACCCAGACTTCAAGTCTACCAACCGGACTGCCGAGTTTTGCGTGGCGCATGCGACAACCAGATGGTCTGCGATAGGACTTGTTGAGTGTGAGTATATTGTTGCGTTAAGGTCGAATGATGCTGACAGGGTGCAGCGCTGCGTAGCCCATAGCTTCAGCTTCTTGTCATAGGAACTTGAGAGGAAAGCATCCGGATCGAAAGGGTAGAATGCAACATGTGTGATGCCATGACTGTGCCCTGGAGAATTATCTTCCCTTGTAGACCTAGCTATACTGCTCATAGGGCGGAAAGTGTGCACCTTGTGAGGATTTTCACTAGCTTCGAGATCCCATACCTTGATGCCTCCCTCGGCACCACCCGATAGGAGAATCCGGCCGTCGAATTTTTCTAGAGCGATGCTATTGACCCCCGCTCCATGAGCCTTGATATTGTGGGAGCGTTCATATACGCCTGCTGGGTCAGGCTTTGCTGATCTCTCGCCATTGAAGCGATGCTGAGGCGCTGGCGCAAATGAACGAAGCAGTTCAGAAGTTATGGAGCGGCTGAAGTCTTGAGGGACAAAATCGCCCACTTCACGAGCGAAGAGATTGGACTGCATTCATTTGGGTTGTACAAGAAACAATGATGTTGTTAGATGGTTTAGTACTTAGCTAGCACCCAAAGTTAGGTAATATTCTTAACGGCTGACTGTACCTGCCTGTTGGAGGTTGACTTGACGATGCGAGCTGATGATGTCAGCCGGGAGGAAGGTTCCATTTCTGAAGGGACGGACCACTTACTTTAGTACTCACTCACTGATGACTCCACAATTGACAACCTAAACTCTGCTTCTCCAAAAGTCTTAACTCAACAACGTCAATAAAATTAGAACCATAATTGGTCATCTACGTCTTCCCATCAGATGGTTTGTCCTTTCAAGATTTGTGCCGGAACTATATACTCGCAGCAGGATTGTCACACAAACAATGCGCATCCGTGGACATAATGAGTACTTGATAACCGCAATCTTTTCTTCATCTTGAAACAAACACTGGCCCGCGGAACAGCCTGGCATTGCATTACCGTCAATATGGATATTTCCAAGAACCGCACGCGGATAGCACCTGTATATGAAAGAGAACTGTCCTCCGAAAGAGGTAGCCCAACTGCCGAAGGAAGCAGAGGAACGAAACGCAGACATGCAACCGTATTCGACGCTGTAGCAGGTAATATATGTGGTCCTACGCCTATAGTATAAAGCTCACATAAAGCAGGTAAAGTTTCATACGATCAAGGCCCTAGCCCAGAGACGGAGGAAGCGCAGTACACACCTCGCCATCCAAAATCTATCAGATACTCCACAAAGGACGTCCCTTTAGCCCCCGATGAGGTTCTCTTCAGACGAAAAGACGCACCCGAGCGCTACCTAGAACATGACATCTACTGTTCTCATGAGCGCGATCTTCCTCACGGTGGTCAGGGTGTTCTACCCGAAAGCGAGCTTCTGAAAGCTATCCATGCATATACCAGTTCATTCTACAGCGCGAGAAGCCGCGGGCGTCAGGTTACAGATGACAGGAACGTTAGTGACCGAAGTATGGATGAAACAGCCCTTTTGGCGTTTGGCATCCTGCTTGAGGAAGCTGGGAAAGAGGTCCTCGGGCGACGAGGTGACCTTATCTTTACCGAGGGTGCAGACGATGCTCCTGGCGATGGATTCGAGCCAACCCGTGATACCACCGAATTCGTTGGGCACCAAGACATCTCTCTGCGAGGACGATCGAAACGGAGAAAAGTTGCCGATAATGATATGGAGTGATACAGGTTATTTACTTCCGTTGGATGGCCTTTCCAACTTCCATTATCTTGACTGCGAACCTATCCAAGCTCTCTCAATGGAAGGCGGTTGAACT
>JAAVUH010000095.1:0-329852 GCA_014899045.1 Fusarium palustre
GGAGTGCATATAAAGTCACGTGCGTGTGCACTTCTCCTCTGTTATAAAAAATAGTATTAAAAAAATACTATTTTTTATAGTATTTTTTAACTTTTATTTAGCATTTAATTTAAAGTTAAAAATAATTGATAGAGGGGGGGAGTGCACACGCACGTGACTTTATATGCACTCCCGGAAGTGCGGGTACGGACAGCCCGGGGACATCCTCACACCGTAAGCAGCCATCGTACTTTACAGGCACACATTGGGTGGCGGAGCTGGCCGTAGGATCTGACACGCCGGCATATGATCAGATATAGTACTAGCTTGCCGTGTAATATGCCGAAACAGTCTATTCGTATTTGGGGCTGATCGTCGATGCTTGACTACATCTCTGTACTCATCTGGTTTTTGAGGACTCTGCAATCGCCCTCAGATCTCCAAGACTTCGCATTCTTTCCAGTCTTCTTTGCCTATTGACAACTGCCCATTATGCACAAAGTCTTTCCTTCTGACTTTTTCAATTTCGAGTTTCTCCGTCTCCTTGGCTCTGTTCCCTTCCAGGGTGCCGAAGTCGGAGAATGCCTCTCGACTGCCAGCCGTATCAAAGACGGCGACCCTGAGAGCTGGTACAAGGCCTGGAGAGAACAAGCCGAAAAGGCACAGGCTCTAGCTGAAGAGGCTGCTGCTGTCGGTGACAAGACAGGAGCATGCTGGGCTTATATTCGCTCAGCCAACTATTGGCGTGCTAGCGAGTTTCTTCTGCATTGCACTCCTGATGACCCACGTATCCTATCTTCGTCAAAGGCGAGTGTCGAAGCCTTTGATAAAGGATGGGTTTTGCTAGATGCCACTGTCAAGAACTTCGACGTTCCTTACGATAAAAACATCAAACTGCCAGGCCGACTATACGTCCCTGCCCCTCAGCACAGACTACCTGGCAAGATCCCCCTTGTTCTTCAAACGGGTGGGTTTGACTCTACCCAAGAAGAACTTTACTTTTACGGTGCCGCTGGTGCTCTTCCTCGAGGCTATGCAGTCTTCAGCTTTGACGGTCCTGGCCAGGGTCTTCCTCTACGTGTGGGAAAGCTGAGCCTTCGACCAGACTGGGAAGCGGTAGTCAGCCAAGTCTTGGACTTCGTCACAAATGAGGTGGCCGCTGATTACGACCTGGATCTTGATCGTCTCGCGATCTTTGGAGCCTCATTGGGTGGTTACCTATCGCTACGCGCTGCCGTCGATCCTCGGATCAAGGCATGTGTCTCTTGTGATGGAACCTACGATCTGTTTGAGATCACTCGCAGTCGCATGCCGCCCTGGTTTATCAACAGCTGGATGTCCGGTTGGTTGAGCGACGGCATCTTCAACTGGGTGGTTGATCGTCTCACAGCCGTCAACTTCCAGATCGCGTGGGAGTTCGGTCACGGAAAATGGGTCTTTGGGGTAGACACCCCCGCAGATGTGCTCCGCGTCATGCAACAGATATCCCTCAAGGGCGGTTACCTCTCCAAGATCAAGTGTCCCACTCTGATCACGGGCGCGGCAGATTCGTTCTACTTTACGCCCGACTTGAACTCGAACCCCATCTTCGAGGAGCTGACATCGCTGGGGCCCAAAGATAAGCACTTGTGGATCGGCAAGGGAGTGGAGGGTGGCGGCTTACAGGCTAAGATTGGGGCTTTGGCTGTGGTTCACCAGAAGATGTTCTCATGGCTGGACGGCACTTTTGGGATTAAGCGGGACGCGCTATAATGGATTGTCGGCAGTTGCTGTGACGAATTGCCTATTTTAGAAATTTCCAATATTACTCTGTGTCTAGTCTAAACTTATGGTTAGAAACTAAGTATCCATGCTGACTACGGTAAGATATGGTGTTTTGACTCCATACACTTTGAATTCACCTCGACCTTCCAAAATAGTATAGAATCGTGCGCTAATCAGACAAAATGAATCTTCGTCTCAACAATTACGTTTACCTAAATCCGTCGGCTGAGTCAATCCTGTATATTCCTTGATTATCTTACGATAAAACTTCCTGCCAGTACTGAGCTCCAATTGCAGCCACGTGTATCCGAGGTTGGATCTGTCATGGAACCCGTATATCCGAGACAAGTGGAGAGTGTCCACGATATTTGCCTGCCGCTGGTATGGAACCATACTGGGGTAATCGGATAAGAAAGAATCTGTTTGGTTGAGCGCAGGATAGATACAGATACGGAAGACCAGATACAGACTAACAAGACGTTTCAATTTTCCGTACTATGTAGGATCAAAATGGCGTGCCATGCAGGTACACGGGCCACAGGTGTTGGGGTGTAGGATCTCCCTCCAGGTGGGTGTCAACTCGGTGTAACTGCACATGGATGTTTGCAGTACAGGGGAGTGAACCAATGATTGCGGCGCAGGAACACCACTGCAGGGCTGAGGACTAGCGCTGCTGATCGTCTGATGGTGAAACCAGGTCGGAGGGTTTTCGAAATGCCGAGATTGGGAGCTTACAGGTCAGGTTAGAGCACTTTCCTATAGCAGTGTCTTCATCAAGTCATTTACAACTCAAGCCTTCCAAACGTTCACGAACAAATTGATGATTATACACATTTCGGACAGCATGGCATCATTCGGAACGCTTTATTCTTTTATGCCAAATGGTAGAGTCTTCAAGGTGAATCTCCCACACCATGTTCCTCCTGTTCTCATTTAACTCAAGGTTACCCTATACAGATTCTGGCTGCGGCCAAACTCAACAACCTCGATATCGAGGTCCCTCCTTACCAGCACTTTGTGACTAACAAGTCGACTGAGTTTCTCACAAAGTTTCCAGCTGGAAAAGTCCCGGCCTTCGAGGGAGCTGACGGGTTCTGTCTAGCTGAGTCAGACGCGATAGCCAGATACGTTTCCCAATCCGGTCCTCGTGCTGGTCAACTCCTTGGCCAAGATCCTGTGACGTCAGCAAAGATTCAGCAGTGGATTTCCTTCTTTGCTGACGAGGTTTACCCAGCTATTCTGGACCTCGTCATGTGGAGAGTAGGAATGGCCCCTTTTGATCAAGCTACTGAGACCAAAGCGCTGACCCGGCTGGAATACGCGCTTACTGTGTTGGAGAAACACTTGTCATCAGGCACCCGACTTGTCGGGAGTCAATTGACACTGGCTGACCTGACTGGCGCCTCATCCCTTCTGTGGGGGTTCATGCATATTATTGATGAGCCCATGAGGAAGCAATTTCCAAATGTTTTGACTTGGTATCTGAGCACGATTGAGAGTGATGATGTCAAGGAGGTCTTTGGAGAGCCTAACCTGATCGAGAAAAGGCGTCTTGGTGGTGATTAAGTCTTGGTCAATAGTGTCGGAACATCTGCAGATTTCGTTTAGAACATCACAGCACTTGGATGAGTGAAATCACCATTTGGAATATGAACTGAATATGCAAGAAATGAACAAGATTCGGAATTGATAATGCAATATGAACAATAAACAGAACGGATATCTAGATAGAAACAGTAATTATGAGACAAGAATCGGATGGAGACACTACTTCATATGAAGAGGTGCAAGGCCAAAAGTGCGATCTTGAAAATCAAGCACAAGATACTGCCTCTTGAGAAACGCCCGTCCCAAAAGAACAACTTTGGCATCTCCAGCGCTCGTACGTCCATACTTCCACACATTAACATTGAGATAACACACAGACCCGGACATGTTCTCCAAAGGCGTTACGTAATCCTTGGGATGAATCGTGTACTCCTTCCCTCCATCAAGCTCATAGACGAGATCAGGATAGCTGTCCAAATCGTCGCACGATAGCGTGTACCAGTCCTGCTTGTCGGTGTTGTATCCTGTCGACCCCTGGCTCAGGATCTTTTCGATGACAGCGGCGGAGGCCGGCTTGGCGGCAGTCTTGCTGACAAGGTGCTTATAGCCGTTGAGGGAAAGTGGAGCGCCTAGTCCTTCAGATCCTTCGTCCACAACAGCCAGGGGGGGTGTCGTTTTACCACCCTTGACAGCCTTGAAAGGAACAGCAAAGTTCTTTGACTTCTTCCCATCGCTCTTGACCCACATGCCGGTAAGCGGGGTACTCCAGTAGTTGCTGCGAGGGGGCGTAACTGGGTAGAACGCGTCGCTGAGCCACCCTGGGTTCCGGATCCCGTAGGACTGCAACTTGTTGGTATCGTACATGGCTGTATCTGTACCTCCAAAAACAAACTGAGCATCACCCCCTTGGCAGCTCGACGTTGAGGCCAGCGTGGCGCACGAGTGCCAGCCAACCAATGGTCCCATGTTGCCCTCCTGCCATGCCTGGCAGTTGGCAGGTTCTGATGTTTCAGCCCGCTTGGATGGCGGAGGGGCCAAGCCGAAAATGCCACTAAATGGGACAGCAGGCACGACACTAGCGGGATACGGGAAGTTGGACACTTGCATAAGTGTATCGCTGTTGCAAAGATGTCCAATACACACCTCATCTCGCCCGTAGTCTACGGTGAAGTTGGGCGCATAGGCCATGATAGGCCATGTAGTCTGGGCGAAAGAGGCATTGCTGAACGTCTCTGAATCACGCTCGTTGAAGAATGGCTGTTCCTGTCCCGCGCAGAGATCGGGGTTGAATTCGCCGAGACATCGCCCAGATCGCACAAAGAGAGCCATCCATGTCATGTCGCCTAGCATCGTAAGGCTCTGGGGAGGCGAACCAACGGTGACGTTGAACAAATAGCCGTAGACGTCCCAATAGGCAGGTACTGCAACCGAGTTACCATGGCTAGGGGAGCGGTGCTCCAGTGTCAAAGCGGCCACATGTGCCGAGACAAGAGCCCCGAGCAACACGGCTAAGACGGTTGCATCGGCAAGCATAGTTGTAGGCTCGTTTGGGTAAAAGATTAACGACGAATGATCCAGAAGGAGTAGATTGAGGGACAGGTGTCAGGTTTGATGATCTATTATGATCGGATGAGCAGGGCGGTCATGCAATCTTTATTGCGTTTTTTTACGACAGGTTAGTGGAGGTGTCTATATGAAGGGATTCGCTAAACAAGTTTCTCTCTACTTTGAGACAGTAGTAGCTAACTGGTAAATGAGTGGGAAATTTAGATCGAACGATATCATCCTTCGACACAAGGCGATCCTATGGGAGGTCGACTCCGCTTACACCCCCCAGTATCTTTTTTTACTTTTGATCTTATCTTGGAATGTGGAACAACGCTTACAGGGGAGGGGCTCAGCCTTACGTATCGTACCTACCAAAGATGGTGGATGTTTCCGCTTCGCCCATTCTGGTGCTTCGTCTAAACACGAAATAGCGAAACCAGGCGCCCTGGCAAAAGAGCCAAGCATACTTTTCGAACCATGCTTGATCCTTCGAACCATTCGCCATCACACTTCTTGGCCGATGGGTGTTGTGTTTCAGGCAGCTGCCGCGGCCTAGTCCGTGGACCGTGATACAAATTGGGAATTTCATTAACGGCACGATATTATCTCGGTTGGCTTGTTTCTAGCGAAGCTTGTCTTCTTGGATTTCAGTTTAAGAGTTTCCTTGCTGAGATTGGTTGACTAGTGCACATAAGCAAGACCTAAATGAAACATTCATCTTTCAACTTGCCCTTCGTATGAATACCCAATTTCCTCTGCTCCAAATTAGATCGTCACCATTCCCATTACCCAGCGTTCTATTAATCTTCATCCTACATACCCCAAAATGTCACAATACCCTCGTCTACTGTGCCTACACGGCGGCGGTGCATCATCTCACATCATGCGTGCCCAATTCGCCAAGTTGGAGTGTGCCTTGAGCAACCGCTTTCAGCTCGTCTACCTTGAAGCTCCCCTAGACAGCGCCCCAGGGCCAGGCGTTCTTCCATACTTTGAGAACTGCGGCCCATACTCTTGTTGGGTTAGCGATAACAAGACGCTGTCTCCCGAGGACAAGAGACTCGAAGAAGATAATGCCATCGCCTACATCAAGAGCTTTATGATACAACATGGGCCTTTCGCAGGCATTCTTGGATTTTCACAAGGTGCGCGTGCGACTGCCAGCATTCTCCTAGAGCAACAGCAACACCCTTTTACACACGATAACCTATTCGGTGTCTTCTTCTGTGGCACTTTCCCCCCTTTCATACCTGAAGCTCCGGAGATCAGGATCCCCACTGTGCATATCCAGGGACTTTCAGATCCTTACCTTGAGGAGAGTCAGATGTTGCTGAGTCATTGCACGAAACAGAGTGTGAGGAGAGTGATCAAGTTCGACGGCGGTCATCATATGCCAACGAGCCTTAGCGTTACGCAACAGATCGCTGACGTTATTTCAATGGTATACAGAGGGACCAACAGGAAGAAGGTGTCGAACCTTTGGAAACAGAAACGACCAATTTCAACAAACACTGCTATTGAGATTTGAGTTTAAGAATGTGTTTATTTAGTTACTTAGGATAGACAGAATGAAGGACTTCATTATAGAAGTAACGGTTTCTTTAACGCATCACAAATTACGAAGTTATAGCTTGAGTGTAATCAAGATGCCTATATGTACCATGGTAACCTATAGGTCTAAGACTTTTTGACCTAGGGTCATAGCTTCCAGGCTGATGAACCAACCGTGGCCAAACTTCCCAACCATATGGTTCGGACGAAGGATCATGCCTGCTTACAGTAGAGATCGATATCTCCCAAACTTTACATTCGGAAACATGCTGGTGCAGAGACAGAGAGCTCAGAATCTTTCGATGCATTAACTTTCGGACACCCGACGAGTTTTGCCTTGGTCTTGTTCAACGCAGGTTAAGCTATATCGATTGATTACTCCCCCACAAGGCCAAACATCCCCAGCAATAGAATGCAAGTAACGTTGCCAATGAACCATAACAGTTCGGGACACGTACCAGCAAAATCCAAAGGACCAAACCTGCATGCGGTTAAGCAGTTGAGGCTCAAAGTGTTTCAATCTTGACAGTCATGACACGATGGGCGACTGCACTCGAGGTTGCAAAAGGATCTCTATGCCTGTGGGGTAAAATCATGCACAAACCTTGATATGCACAGCGATGCGTTTTGTGGTGCCATCTTGTCATTCTAGAGCTTTCGAAAAGGATTTGTGTAACATTGCAGGCCTCGATTTGGGAGAGACAATGCGGTGGGGCCAGACATCCTCCCTAATGTGTTCACAAGAAGCCGTTTTGGGTAATTCGTGTCATGTAAGATAAGATCAGTCATTTCGATGTGGCTATGCAGGTCCGGATGGTTTTTGATGGCATCATTTCGGAGGATTTCTATCGAAATCTACCGAAGGATCTGTAAGATTGCTGACAAGGATGTCGATGGCCAATGGCCAACAGACCCTAGCGAGATGTTGACGATCTCTTGTAAAAGCTTCCGAATTCCCTTTGCCTTTGTTCATTGCCGTGTTTCTCTTTTTGATGAAGGGGAGTTTGATATGGAACCATCCGATGATCGTGTCAGAAAATCGTGCGATTTAGTTATGGCTCAGATTTTGTTGGAAAGGGCTGTGGTTAGTGTTGGTAGAGATCAGCAGTTGCGTTCTTGTCTTGTTGTAAACTTCTTTCTAGGATAATAACGAAGAGGACGACATTTTAGTCCAATTGTACATACACCGTACTTTACCACTCAACTGTTCTGTTCTACCTACACCAAGAAAAGACCTCATTGTTTCTGGCTTCAGTTCTCTGATACTGCGCACTTCTCCCCGTTGCCACACAATATGGCAACTATGGATCAGTCCTCAGCTGTAGCAGAGAGCCCAACACCAGAGAAGCCGCCATCGCCAGCAGGCCCGACACCCAGCGAGAAAGGTGCTCGCTTTTGGCTCATCTTTGTTGCCATTGCTCTGACCACATTCCTTGCTGCCCTCGACACCTCCATCATTTCCACCGCCTTGCCCACTATCGCGGCTGACCTTGGCTCTGACTCTCTCTACGTATGGATCATTGACGCATACCTCCTGGCCTCGACAGCCACTATCCCCATCTTTGCCCAGGCAGCCAACATCTATGGCCGGCGTAGCCTCACTCTGATCGCTGTGTGTATTTTCACACTTGGCAGCGGTCTCTGCGGCGGCGCGCACAACACTGCCATGATGGTTGGCGGTCGCGCTGTACAGGGCATCGGCGGAGGAGGCGTTCTCACCATGTCAGAGATTGTTGTCTGCGACATGGTCTCCATCAGAGAAAGAGGCATGTATGCTGGTATCATTGGTGGTGTCTGGGCAATCGCAGCAGTTGTTGCTCCCGTCATGGGAGGTGCCTTTGCACAGAATATCTCATGGAGATGGATCTTCTACATCAACCTTCCCATTGCTGGTGTTGCTCTTATCTCACTGGGTCTCTTCCTCAAGTTGGCTCGGCCACCGTCTGGCACCTTCAAGGAGCAAATGGCTAGAATCGACTGGGGAGGAAGTATCCTGCTGATTGGCTCTGTGACATCTATTGTCCTCGCTTTAAGCTGGGGTGGTTCTGAACATGCTTGGTCCGACTGGGAAACGATTGTTCCTCTTGTCATAGGCCTTGTTGCTCTTCTTGCCTTCTTTGTTTACCAAGGCGCTCCTTGGCTCAAGGAACCTACAATGCCTCTCAGACTCTTTGGCAATCGGACATCATCTACGTTGCTTATAATCAGCTTCATCCACAGCTTGCTCTTATACTGGATCTGCTACTTCCTCCCGGTCTATTTCCAGGCTGTTAAGGAGGCTAGCCCTACCCGCTCGGCAGTCATGCTTTTCCCCATCGCTTGTACCAGTGCTCCTGGTGGTGTCGCTGCTGGCATAACCATTACCAAGACGGGCAAGTACCGCATTTGGCACTTTGCTGGATTCGTACTCATGTCGATCGCGTGTGGGTTGTTTACTCTTCTCGATGAGAACTCCTCTACCGGACGGTGGGTTGGATTCCAGATTTTGTTCGGATTCGGCACTGGCTTTGTCTTTACAAGTACTCTGCCTCCAATTCTGGCCAGTCTTCCCGACTCGGACGTGGCTACAGCGACTGGTGCGTGGACCTTTATCCGCAACTTTGGATCCATTTGGGGCGTTGCGATTCCAGCTGCTGTGTTCAACAATCACGTCAATCACGCAGCATCCGACGTCTCAGACGAAGGAGTTAGAAGCCTTCTTGTGGATGGCGGCGCGTATGAGCATGCCACTCAATACTTTCTCAAGACCCTTGAGTCTACACCACAACTGAAGGACGAAGTAGTCCAGGTGTACTTGAACGGGTTGAAGGTTGTCTGGCAAACGTCGATTGCTTTTTGTCTGTTGGGATTTATACTTTGTTTCTTTGTTCGTTCACTAACGCTTCGTGATGAGCTGAACACGGAGTTTGGGTTGCAGGAAGAAAAAGAGTCTAGTCAGATCAAGTCAAGTGAAGAAGGTGTGGTGAGAGAGTAATGGGATAAAGATATAGTATACAAGTATTTGTATATATCTTAGGATACTCAATAGGCTGAAACCTTTTCTTTACTGTTAAAATTTAGAAACCGCCTCGTCCCATTTTAAATCATAATTGCAGTAAGGAGTCCAAGAAGCGTCCGTCAATACTATAAATGTCATCATTCGAGTCGGGCAGTTCTTTCCAGTGGACCCAGCGCTGTTACAGGCCTAAACCCATGTCGCTTCCAGGCAGTTTGCCACTATAAGTCATAAGCACAGCACTCTAGCTTCGGCTATAAAACACTTCGCATAAGAAAGAGTGTCTTAATCTTTCTCTCACAGCCACTAGACTTTGTTCTTGCATTGCACCAAAAATGGATTTTACTACTTTCTCCAATATCATCGCCGGTAACCCTCGTGGTTCTGATATCACCACGTCGGGTGCAAACCCTCTCAACCGAGCACCGCTTTGGCCTGCTCCCGTAGCTACGGCGGTTGACGTTGAAGATGCCGTTCGCGCAGCCAAAGAGGCATTTCCTAAGTGGTCTCAGACGTCTTACAAGCAGCGAACAGATCTTTTGGAGCGTTTTGCCGACCTCTACATTTCTCATGCCAGCGACTTTTGTCAATTACTTGCTACAGAGTGTGGAAGATCTGTAAGTAGTCGTTCTCTTTTCGGTGTAAATATCATGGTACTAATAGTGTGCAGGTTGAAAAGGCAACAATCGAGGTCTATTTTGCTGCACAATGGTTACGATATCCATGTTAGTTCTAGATTGGGATCTTTGTTGGTAATATACTTATAATTCTGACCGGAATAGCGAGATACCAACTTCCTGAAGACAAGATTGAGGACAATGAGAAAACCGCCATCGTTACTCACGAGCCTCTTGGGGTTGTCGCAGCCATCTGCCCTTGGAATTGTGAGTTATACTCACAACTCGATTTGAACGACACTTGCTGACCATGAGATAATCTCATAGTTCCGTTGATGCTTGGTAGATATTCCCAGTCTTTTGAGACACCAAGTTCTATACATTGACTATTCTTTAGCAATTGGGAAAATTGCGCCAGCTCTAGCTACAGGTAACTGTGTTATCCTCAAGCCCTCGTAGGTCGACCCTCTAAGACTCCATTTCTGCCTAGGTATTTTCTTTTCACTGACTTGAAAAAGACCGTTTAGCCCATACTCTTCTCTGAAGTTGGTAGAGCTCGCCCAGCAAGTGTTTCCTCCATCAGTTCTACAAGTTCTACATGGAGATAATGATTTGGGTCCTCTCCTTGTCAAGCACCCTGACATTCACAAGATATCTTTCACTGGCTCTACGGCGACTGGAAAGCAGATCCTCAAAGATGGTGCCGATACCATGAAGCGTATTACTCTTGAAACGTAAGTATGTCTACAAATATCTATGATCAAGACTAACGTATTAAGTGCCGGCAATAATGCTTCCATTGTCCTTCCCGATGTTGATCTCAAGGTCATCGTTCCTCAGATTGCAGGCGGGCTATGGTTCAACGCCGGACAGGTTTGCGCCGCTACACGTCGTTTATATCTCCATGAAGACATCTTCGACGAGGCGGTGGCTCTGCTCGAGGAGGCCACAGCGGAGGCAGCCAACGACCTTGTCTCAGGTATTGGTCCTATTCAGAACCAGGCGCAGTATGAGAAGCTTATGCAGGCATTGGCCGATGCAAGACAAGCCGGCTGTACACTGCTATCACCAGGTCGGACGGAACCGGAGGAAGGATTCTTTATTCAGCCAACCATTGTCAAGAGCCCATCACCAGAGTCTGACATTGTTCAACAGGAAAACTTTGGTAAGACACGCCACCGATGGGCCCATTAGGAACCACATTGGGTGGCTATCAATATCGCTCACCCAAGACCAATTACGAAATCGCTGACACCATCTCACCAGGTCCCGTCGTTTCGTGCATCAAGTTTTCGTCTATCGATGAAGCTGTGTACATGGCCAATAGCAGCAACAGCGGTCTAGCTGCTAGTGTGTGGAGCAAGGACACCTCTGCCGCAAGGCAGGTAGCGTCTTCTCTCGAGGCTGGCAACGTCTACATCAACGGACCGCCCCGCCCTGATCCTCATGTACCGTTTGGTGGTCATAAGCAGAGTGGACTGGGTGTTGAGTACGGACTGCAGGGTTTGTTATCCTTCTGTCAGACAAAGTCTACGTACCTGTACAAGTAGCGGTGGAGCCACGCCTGTTTCTTCAATCTTTATTTCTATATTGAGATGGAATGCCACGCCCCTCCACTTGTTTAGCGAAATAATTCACCATCCTTCTGGTGGAGAAATCTTGTGCACCTCATGGTGTTGTGTTTCACCATACGAATGTCCATTTGTAGTTAGTATAAAAATGCACACACCCACCTTGCATCTCACCTCTAAGCGAACTAGTTCCTCACCTAAAGCTGGTCGATCTGGGGTCGAAGGATCAGCAAGGGCGGAGAACAAGATCCTTCTGCAACTACCGCGAAGTAATATTCCGTCTTAGTGCATCCCACTTACCGAGCCTGTGCCTATTATCTTGTTCCATTCGTTCGGAGGGTTTCATGCGTCATGCGACGGAAGCCGGCTACGAAGTGTGCCCGTCAGCTCACATATGCAAATGTCAGTTACTGAATGGTTTGTTCCGGGGGCTGCCGGATAGATTGGTGTCATGGTCTGTTCCACCTCCGCTTTCGATAAGGACATGTCCTGATGGGGAGTCTCGATCAGTGATCCAGCGGGCCTATGAGTCCCGGCTTATATGCCACGTATAGTGCATTTATTCTCTCTGCCATTTATTTGTTGTAGAGTCTTGTCATTCATGGGCCAGAGTAACTTTCTCAGTACAGTGCCCTATTCATTATGTGGTCTAAACCACTGCACGACAATTTGGCCCAAGTGGCCAATTCCTTCCCACCCGAGGTCTCTGAGACTTTGAGTAACTTGACTGTAACGCGAGGCTTCCTCACCTTCATTGTTTTGTTCGTTATAGTGCCCAGGGTATTTGAGGTGAGATACTATCGCTGGTAACTGTCGTTGGCAGTTCACTGACGTTTTGAAGCTTTTACGAAACATATTTTCACCAATCAGCCGCATACCTGGCCCTCTCATCAACAAACTCAGCCCTTGGCCCCTGGAGATTGCCACATTCAAAGGGAAAAGGTAAGAATTCCGTTCAATCGCCAGCTCCATCGTTCGGACTCTAATGCCTCCCCAAGCCATATCTTTGCTCGCGCTCTTCACCAGAAGTATGGCCCAATCGTCGTTCTGGCTCCCAACATGATTTCTGTTGGTGATGCGAGTGAGATCAAGCGCATTATCCAGAATGAGGACTGGGTCAAATCTGAAGCCATCTATGGCAATTTCAGACAGGACCCGCACCGTCCAACTCTTCTAGCCTTTACCGAAAAGAAGGCCTACTCTCGGCGTAAGCGTATGCTGTCTTCCATGTTTGGTATCCGTTACATTCGTAGCCTTGAACCTCTCATGAAGTCGTGCGTTGATGCTGGTGTCGCTCATCTTGACAAGCTTTGTGAGAACTCCAAAAACAGCGCTGTCATCAATCTCCAACACTTCATACATGGTTTAGCCATTGACACTATCGGTGCTACCACTTTTGGTGGTAGTTTTAACGTGGTTGAGAATGGAAGCCACCCTCTTCCTTCTCGACTAAAAGCTGGCATGAAGATCTCTGCTGTGATGCAGCTCGTCTCATGGATCAAGTACATTCCTTTCCTCCCAAAGCGGGATCCTTATATTGAGGAGTTCACATTCAACATTGTCGACAAGCGCCGCAAGGAGTCTGGAGATGTCAAGCATCAAGATCTGCTGCAGCATCTAGTCGATGTCAGTGACGACTCTCCTGGCTCTGAGTTCCGCACGTCCGATGTACAGGACGAAAGCGTCATTCTTTTGGCAGCTGGTAGTGAAACAACGGCGAATGCTGAACTCTTCACCATCATGCAACTTCTCAAGCACCCCGATGTTATGAAGAAGCTGGTTGAAGAAGTCGACAAATGGTATCCTCCTAGCGAACCAGACCGCGAGACGGAATGTGCCTACTCTCAAGCGGGGATGACCTACCTACAAGCCTGTATCGATGAGACCATGCGTCTCATCCCGGGGCAAGCTACGGGAAGTCCACGAGACGCATCCAAGCAGGAAACTGTGCTTGGATATCGCATCCCCAAAGGCACTACTGTGTTTCCCAACACGCAAGAGGCGCACCTTAGCTCTGATAACTGGAAGAACCCCGACAAGTTCATACCAGAGCGTTGGCTTGACATTTACTCCCAGAATCAGACGTCTTCTGTACCGTACTGGCCATTCTCGGCTGGTAGCCGTATCTGTGTTGGCAAACATTTTGCTTTCCAGGAGATGCACATTTCTCTCACGACGCTTCTGCGAAAGTTCAGTTTTGAGTATGTTCCGGGGCAAGATGAGACTACTGTTTTCCGCATCGCGCAGCAGTTACAGGCGAATTCTTATGATGTCAAGGTGAAGAGAAGATTTGTGTAGATTTTTCAGGTAACGCAGATGTAAGCCACGATGAGCAGATAGCAGTATTTTCATGCAATGTAGTTAGTTCGTGGCAATGCAGTATGGATCCGCTGTGTATACCTTGGTAGACGGTACGATGAATATGAATAAACTTTCATTTGGTTATACACTCAAGGATATTGGAAGATGGCTTCCTGCGTGTACATGTTCCGAACTCGTGCAGTTAGTAGATTCGATGGGTTATGTCAGAGGCAACATTCTGTCCAATGAGTTGGTAAGAATTCCGTACAGCTTGACTGGATCCATCAAATCCTTCAAAGTGTCAGATAGAGCAACAAGTATATAAACTCAGTCCCCCGCCCCCTCTGTTTTGAACTTTCCTACTCATTCATTCCTGTATCAGTTTTCTCCACTTAGTAAGCATGTCAGGCAAGGCCAACCAAAACGATGTACCCATGCAAGGGCAAGGAGCTTACAGCTCCCACGCTGCGCTCCAGCACGAGGCCATGCGCAAGGCTCTTCCTCTCTTCCAAAAAGCTGCGAAGTGTGTATCAGACCATGACGCTGATCACATAGCTATTGTTGAGTATGGGTCTGCCCATGGTAACAACTCGTAAGTGACATGACACAAATTCGTGGCTGCATATTGACCATTTTTTCAGGTTGGAACCTGTCCAAGCCATTCTCAAAGCAACTCCTCCTCGTCAAGTGGAGCTTCTTTTCAGCGACCGTCCAGAGAATGATTTCAGTACTCTATCTGCCACTATCACATCATGGGCCGACTCTCTGGACAACACTGAATTCCCTCATCCGTTGTTCTTGAGCATGATACCGCGAAACTTTTACCAGAAAGTCATTCCCCCTCAATCAGCACATCTCGGTTTTTCACTAGCCGCTCTGCACCATCTTGACCATGTTCCCTCTCCAACTGGCGTGCAATCGGAAGATGACCAGCTACTCCAGAAACAGGCTCATCTTGATCTGTCAACGTTTTTGGAACTTCGTGCCCAAGAAATCATCTCAGGTGGTTCACTTGTTCTCTCATTCGTTGGTCAAGCATCAGCTGGGTACGAGAACTACAGTGGACCTGTGGACGCTTGCCGCAACGCTATGATCGAGATGGTTCAGCAAGGAATCATCCCTGTATCAGTAGCCGCAGCTTTTCGCGTCCCGACGTACAACAGAACTCTAGATGATGTGAGGAAGGTCCTTGGCGAGATGAACAACTTGTGGGACATTCGCGATCTATTCGAGGACAGTGTCACTCATCCAGCCATTCACGATTTGAACAAGTATCAAGCTAAGAAAGAAGATGCCAGTCGCGAGTATGCCAATGTTGTTATTGACTGGATGATGGCTGTTTGCTCTGGTTACTTTCTCAAGGCTCTCAAGGTTGGCAATGAAGGGCGCTATAGTGGGGAGGAGGAGAAGAATCTTCTGAATGATTGGGTTGCTAGGACCAAGGACCTATTCATTCGGGATCACAAGGATGAGGAGGTTGTTTGTTCGTTTGTCTATGTTCATTTGACCAAAATTTAGCTAGTGAGGTTGGGATTATAGTACTGAGTTACTCACTCTAGTCATGCGGTGATGACAAATTGCCCAGGACAGTGACGTCAGTGGAACTGCTAGAAACAATAGACTTGAGGCAGAAACTTGTCAGCAGTTCAAACGTTTCAATTCAACAGCGTGTAGCTTCCAGATCGAAACACATCCTCTTTAGTCCTAATTGCCAACATCACTGGCATAGATCCCCTGTTTCTTGCATTTACTAGAAACCAGACTGTTCAAGTTCTTTCTATTTTGAGTTCGACCTTGCTAACAATCCATCAATGGCACAGTCCAAGAACGAGTCCATCCGGCCTTTCAAGGTCGCCATCGCACAGTCGGATCTCGATGACTTACAAACTCGCCTTCGTCTGACGAGATGGCCAGATAAAGAACCTGTTGACGACTGGTCCCAAGGTGTTCCACTTTCCATTATACAAGACCTTTGCAAGTATTGGCAGACAGAATACGACTGGCGACAGTGCGAAGCCTTGCTTAATTCGTATCCTCAGTTTACAACGACCATTGATGGGATGGAGATATACTTCCTGCACATCCAGTCAAAGCATCAGAATGCTATACCTTTCTTGCTAACACATGGTTGGCCGGGTTCCGTCCTGGAATTTAGGCATGTTATCGATAAACTTGTTGACCCTGAATCACATGGAGGCTCTCCTGGAGATGCATTTCACCTCGTTATGCCAGCGCTTCCAGGATATGGATTTTCAGGAAAACCCAAAGAGACTGGCTGGGGACATGAACGTACTGCCCGTGCATGGGCAGAACTGATGGGGCGTCTGTGCTACCAAGATCGTGAGTGGGTGGCTCAAGGCGGAGACTGGGGAGCTTTTGTAGTCGCAAGTCTTGGTCATCAAGCTCCCAAAGGATTAAAGAGTGTTCATCTCAATTCTATCTACTTTGACAATAAGGCAAGATGACTGGTTCTCGTCATTGGGAAAAGGAAAGCTAATCCTGTTCACAGAAAGAAGTGCAAGTTCCAATTAAGGATGCCCAGGCTGAAGAGCGAGCCATGCGTCTGGATAACTTCCGGGACACCGGTTTCAAGGGATACTCCCTAGAGCAGTCAACAAAACCACAAACCGTTGGGTATGGCCTCGCAGACTCACCTGTTGGTCAAGCTGCATGGGTATACGAAAAGTACCACGACTGGACCCACCATGATGGCGACTTGGAGACTTTATTCGGCAAAGACGAGATGCTCGACACAATCATGCTTTACTGGCTCACCAACTCTGCGACTTCATCTGCTCGATACTACTGGGAGTGCGCATCCAGCACGACTGCACGGGAGATACACATCCCAGTCGGTGTGAGCTGGTTCGGTGGTGACAATAGCTATGCGCCGAAGGAATGGTGCGAACGGTATTACAAAAACATTGTGTATTGGAATGAGTTGCCGAGGGGTGGACACTTTGCTGCTTGGGAACAGCCCGATGCTTTTGTCGCAGAGATACGCGAATGGCACAGACATATCAGGTGATTGGGCTCATGAGTGACATCTTGTTTCTAGGCAGTCCAGGTACTGCTAAGCAGTTGAGATCATAACAGTCACTAGAAGTATCAAGCATCTGAGCAGCAGACCATTGTAGCACAGGGAATATTGCCTCGAGAATTAAGTTTTAAGAAAGACAGACAACAGATCGAGGCAGCCAGAGCAATGTTAGAGTAGCCTTTTTATTCGCAGAAGTCCACAGACTTGTCATGTTGGGTACATCAGCCGTGACGGCTTGAAGTCTATTCATTCGTGTTTTACTTGATCCCCGGCTACCTCTAAGGAGATACTGCCAGCAAGGTTTAACTCCCTTATGAAACAGGATCGAAATGACCCCAGATATGACCACTCTTCCCCGCACAACTTAGGCTGATTAGCCCAACTTCCTGAACAGCATTAGCTCGCTTAGTTACTCGGTGCATCTTTGACCGAGGCTGGAAGTACCATTTAATGTTCAATGTGCCTTCGTCTTGACTTCTCTCAACCACTCCTTACCTCGATTACGAAGATGAAGGTATCCGGATTAATTCCTTTGCTAAGCTTGCTATCATGTCTCGAAGCAGCACCATCGCCAGGTCACCCTTCCAAAAAAGCCTTCAACTTCTCTAAAATTACCAAGATAGTGTCCTTGTCAGTATAGAGTAGGCTCGTTTCACTACTCCCATCTGACTTTGATATAGGGGCGACTCGTGGACAGACACTCGCTTCGACATATCTGGTCAACAGCCCTCTTCCTCCAACCCGATAGGAAACATGGGCAAGACAAGCTCCAATGGCAAGATGTGGCCTATGTACCTGACCACCCATTACAATGCTTCGTCAATTCTACTCTACAACCTGGCTGTAGGCGGTGCAGTGGTTGACAAGGATATTGTAACGACAGGCCCAAATGACGTGGATACGCAAGTCCACGACAAGTTACAGATCTATGTGAACCAGAAGCCAAACCCTTTTCCGCCAAAAGAGACACTTTGGACAATCTTTATAGGCATCAACGATATCTACCGGACCATAAATGAGGATGATCAAGAAGAGACTATTGTCACAATCATTGCGCGACTTCGCCAGCTCACTGTTGACTTGTATAGCTATGGCGCCAGACAATTCCTCTTCATCTCAACGCCCCCACAATCTCTATTCCCAAACAACAGGCCCAAAGACATCGCACCCAAACTCGAAGCCGCTAGTCAGAGTTGGAATAAGAAACTGAAGAAGCTTATGCTTAACTTGGATCATGAGCTAAAACTCAGTACCTTTTTCTTCTTTGACATTGTTCCCCTGATCACGGCTGTTACGGAAGACCCTTCACAATTTCCTGAAACAGCCATTTACAAGAGCAACGCTTTTTGCGCAGATTATAAGGCGTAGGTTTACATTGGGCCATATTTACTGGAATTAGCTAACGCTGACTTTAGAGGAACATCTGTGCCAGATTTCAAGTCGGAGACTTGTGAGTACAACGCGTTAGAATATATGTACATCGACGGGGCACATCCAACACAACCATTCCATCAAATCCTCGCCAAAAAGATTTCAGAGCAACTAGAAGCAGGAAACTCCATCAATCGAAGCCAGAGGCAGACTTAAGCTGCAAAGTGGAATTTCCTGCATTAGTTCCAGATAACGATCATGCAAAGATACACAGAATTACTCTTTTTGTCATGACATGATGAAATACAAGCTATTATATCTTTTCTAGAATCATTATATAGCATTTACTTTGCAGTTGATGTTGCTGTTATTTAACGTGTATGGATATCTGCTAGAACAATTTCTCAATGGATGGTACAAAATGAGGCGACTTAATCACTACCCAGCAGTCCAAGAGCTTTCAGGAGAATTTCCTCAGTCCTTTTCAATAGCCTCTCAGTGACATCTGCGCCAAACATTGCCTCATTCCACGACCCTCCAAACACAATCTGGTCTCTCCACGTCCAAAGGAAAAGCTGCATGGATGGGGGCATCATAGTGTTAGCAAGCCAGAAGTCCTCGACCTCCCACTGCACAAACTTACGGCCCATGAAATCCTCAACGATGCCCAGGGATGTAAGCAGCGGGGTACGAAAGAAGGCTGCGCCCTCGGCCACTTTTTGCATGTAGAATGGCATAGCCGACGGGATGCAAAGAGCACCCTGTGCATTCGGGTGATCGAGAGCCTTCCGGTAATACTCAGACAGCTCAACTGTTGTCTTGTCAAACGTATTTGGCTTGATGGGGACATATAGCGGGATGACGGTGCAATGGCACGCAACCCTTCGAAGCTCTCCAGAATATTCCTTGGTAAAGAACCGGCGAGCGTCGATGTTGGCGAAGCTGGCCCATACACCACCAGCTTTTTCTTGCTTCTCTTGCTGGTATTCTTGGACCGCCATGCCAAAGGCAACTTGCACTGCAGCTGTGACCGTCACTCCTCGCTGCTTGCAGGTAGCAATGACTTTGCTGCTGATTTCGGGACTGAGCTTAGACTGACGACGGAAGAAGCCTTTCAGTGATGCGTTTGGATCATCGGCAGGTGTAAAGATGGCATTGTCTGTTGAGATACGTTCGAGAAATTTCTGAGCGTATTCCAACACGTCGGGTGAAATTTCTTGAGGAACATCGAGAATGGTATCCATCGTAAGTGGTAGGTTCTTCTTGACCATCTCAGAGGTGACAGAGGCGCCAGTTGGACTCTCTAGGACTGAAAAGAAAGTATCCCAGTAGAAAAGAGCACCTCGGCCATCGACCCAGGCATGGTTGATCTGAAGTGTCAACTCCATTGTGGCAGGAAAGTAAAACAAGGTAGGATACCGACGTGAGACGCTTTCACGAAAGATATCGTCTGGGTTCTTTTCCTGCGACACAATGAAGGTCTCGGAAAGCCAACCATTGAGAGCTTCACCTTCAAAGACCTCGATGACCTTGCCTGTTTCGCCGTGGCGTGCAGCGATCTGAGGCTCCTTCGCTCTGGTCTGCGACCATGCGCTTCTCAAGGATACTTCAACTTGATCGAGGGCTAGGCCTTCATGGTTCTTGAACTTGACCGTGGTGAATAGTATGGATGGAGCAGGTTTGCCAAATTCTCCTTGGGTGTAATAGTATAGTTGCTCAAATGTACCTCGATTGTTCTCAAACACGGTCGGAGAGATCTGCCTCCACGTAAGAGCCATGTTGAGAGGCGATGATGAGTAGAAGGGGATTGTGATTATTCTTATGGTTGGTGATAGACGCCAACATAGATCATTCGCTTCTATATGCAAGAGCCGTGCCTCTTATAGAAATATAGAATGGATTCATAAGACGGACACTACCCCCTGATCTTCCTATCTATGGTAAACGTTTTCCGAGATCCAGACCTGAAGTTGATCCTCCAGGAAGAGTTAATCTCTCAAGAAGTTGTAAGGCACCAGGGGACAATTGGACATCTTTGGCCCTTTGCTTTATTTTCGACTCTGACTGGTTAGAATAGTTCGAGAAACAGCTTCAGCCGTCTTACGATTTCTTAAAAAATGGTAGATGAGTAGAAGCCCCAAGGATCGAAGGATCTATACAAACGAGGCACAGTCATCCTATGACTATAATAGCGGGTCTTAAGTAACCAAGGTTTTTTTCACAATATTCTTCGTATTGTTAATCATCTCACTCTCGACGTTGTGTCTCTAAACTCCAAGTAATTTCAGGATGCGGCGTTCAATGTACTTGAACACACCTCCTGTCACCGTGTTTTTTCGATTTTCAAATTTGCACTCCCAGCTGTGTGTCCTTACGTCCCATGTCACATTGGTCAAATCGCATGTTTCTTTGCTGTTTCTTTATCTTCTGATTATGGAATGCATATATTCCGCTTCGACTCTTGCAGATTTCTCCGCGTTTCATTGTTTTGATATCGCGACTCATTATACATCACACATAGCGGTCCAACCATTCATTACAGTCTCAGTCCGAGCAAACCGCTTCGCTTCATCCTCCTCTACTCTAGGCATGAGTGAGAGGCTTGTAAGCTCGGGAGGATTTACCTCATTTAGCATTGATCCCTGTCAAGACTTGTCTGCACGAAGGATCTCGCCTCGTTTGCGCAAACTCTACCTAGAGATTGAATCCTTTCTGTGGCATACATAAAAATCCACCAGGGGGCAGGTTCTAAAAAGAGGTGCATGGGTAAGCCCAAGAGTTCGGCGCGTATGATCTCCAGTTAGAGAATCGATTGAGTATAGCTTTTAAAATGGCATTGTCGGGCAACTAGAAGCTATTTGAACCAAGGATGTGAGTTAGATGGAAAATGTATACGTGAATACTCATTACGAAGGCGTTCGCACAAAAGTCCAGAACTCCTAAATATAACGTTGGCAAACGTTTCCAGGTAAATGCAGAGCAAGCTTCAATCAAACCTATATTAGATTATAAGTAGAACCGTTGTCAATTTGCACAAGTTGCATGTATATGATTTTCATAACTGTCCGGCTTCGCTATCTTGGTAATTGATAGATAGGTACAGTTGGCTCCAGCTCGACAAGTCTTATCGTAAGTGCCTATCTTATCTTTGCTTCTATCTTATCTCTATCTTATCTTATCTCTGCTTCGACCTGTTAGCATCACATTACTCGGACGAGTTCGGTATTGGAGATGATGATCGGGTATTTCTCCTACTTTAAAATACTTTAGTTCGATAAACTGCTCACCGATATATTGGTTTTTCATATCGCACATGAGTTTCGAGAGTGAGATAGGCGGGAATTGAACACTTGGCCTTTACAAACTGCATTTGATGTCTATGCAAGGATCTCAGGACACTAGGCCTAATTCAGATACCTTCTCGTCGAGTGATGTCATCTCAATATCTCCGAAAGGCCAGGTCCTCCAGTTCTAGAAGCCTCACTCGTGTTATTGATCTCATGGTGTTTAGGGTAAGCTCCATGATTATATCGCGACAATGTGTATAAACTCCGGAGTTGACAGTGGAGTTTTTAGAATGAATAGATTGTAGTTGAAAATAGTTTATTGTCAATGATATTTCGTTTTATTTACAATCATCTTCTTTGTACTGTTAATGCTGCTCTCCCTACTCATCCCATCATGACTGGAAACATGTTCGTGTAACATCGTCAACTGGGCTTCTATGTTTTCGGAAACATTTCATAAAGTCAACGTTCGTATATTTCGTCTCAACCTCCACCATGAGCTGTGAATCTCGCGTAAAGTCGTCCATAATGACGATCACCCAATTCTATGCTACGTTGCAACCACTATTAATATGCCAACGTAGTGAAGGGATGGATCAACATCGCAGTGCTAGTGAAGCGGTAAGGACGCGTTAGCAAATGCGACCACTGAAGCACGGATATAATGCAACCTGAACCACATTACTCGAGCGAATACAGTTCTGATAGCATTGGCCAAGTCATGCCTGTGCCTGTCTAGCCTAGCCTGACTCTCTGAAATTAGCTCCCTCCATCGGGTTGTGGGATATCAAGACACTCAGCCCAACACAACAGCGTAGTATCCTTGTGACATCATAGAATTAATCCAGAACAATTGATCCACTCAGCCACCGCCATTCCCACCCTTTTGACCCGAATCCAATCTAGGTACGTTACGGATAAACATTCCAATAACCAAGAATAGAAGCTATCGATATGATATGTCACAGGACCCTTAAAAGTACTTTGAGACTTTAGTCAATATCCTTTGGCCGCGAAAAAAAAAGTCCAATAACGAAGGTATCCTCCAAGCAGTGAGTATACTCACAGAATACCTCCTTTGACCGACTTTGATAGAATGTAACTAAACTGAATGCATTGATCCGTTGTTTCTCCCTTGGCCACCTCAAGAGCCGAGCTTCCGTTCGGCATGTAGAATACGAGGTCTCGGCATCGTGATGCTTCCTTGCTTTCCCCACAGACAGGAACATTTGAGAGAGATCGTCGTGGGATCGACATCGGCCTCGTGTTTTGATGGGACGACATCTCAGGTACAAAAGGAGACGCCATGCCGCTTCAAAGGAATACATATCATCTCATCTCAACTCAACTACAACTACAACCACAACCACAACACACACAAACAACTCAAACTCCAATCCATCCAACACCGCCAAAATGAAGTTCTCCGCCGCCGCTCTTCTCACTGCTGCTGCCTCCGTCTCTGCCACCTCCAACTTTGAGGTTCAGGACTTTACCGCCTCCTGCATCCCTCACAGCACCTTCTGCAGGTATGTTCATCGCAAACTCACCTCTTCTTCAGTTTTCGGTCATGATACTAACATACCCAAGCTACTCCTTCAAGGTCATCCAGCCCAACTCTATGGAAACCTGGGAGAAGGCCGTCAAGTGCGAGGCCCGAGCTCAGTCCTCCGACTACACCCTCCCTGACATCAAGGATGGCAAGTGCAAGGACTCTTCTCGCACTTTCTCCGTCACCCGTGGCGAGAAGGGCCTGACCTTCACCATCTCTCAGCCTATCAGCCCCAAGAGCGACACCGTCGGAGAGCACCTGATCCCCAAGTCGGAGCTCGTCCAGGCCACCACCCCCAACGCTGAGGTTCAGTCTTACACCGGACCCAAGAGCTTCCAGCTTACCCAGACTTCCTAGATTGGGAAGGTTCCTTTCTACTGTGTTTACGCAGGCGTGCTTAGATCATTGTGCTTATCTAGATAAGACCTTTTTGAATACATATTTATAAACTCTGTCATTATGACAACCAAATGCGTTCAACAATAGCTTAAAATCTCCAAAGTCGGCCGTTTTGTGTGGACATTTCATAAACCTGATCTGTAATATAACTACCATCTATCCCAGGCGACACCCTGGCTATGCAAAATTCCGCAGCATTCATAGTTGCCGCCCTTGTCAAAAGCTTGGAAGTGATCCCAGGACGCTCAAATGAGTTCCCAGAATGTTTCTGGGCAGGCAGTCGCGCTACTCCCGAATACAAACTCATAGACATTTTGAACTTGAGAGAAACTTTGATGTGGACGAAGTTATATCTCTGAAAGTGCCTCAGTCACCACCTGAAAGCGTGCAGAAACGATCAGTATCTTATTTTTATTGGAAGTAATAATATAAAAACTATTGGTGGTAATGACTGAAGTATCTAGCTGGACTGATTTAAATTCATGACTAGAGTAAGCTGTGTTTGTCTTCTTACCTCATCCGCCCTCACACCTTACCACAAAGCTTAACTGGAGTATAAATAATAGGAAAGATATTCTAAAGACTCAACCCTAATTTTAATTCTTAACCTCAAGCTTATATATTTCCTCAAATAGCTCCGAAAGCCTTTTCTGTGCTGCTGGTGCGTCCCGTACCTGAACTGACTCAAGTGACTTCATTGGGCCTTCTACTTTGTCATGCTGCGTTCCAAGGAAGATGATGCAAGCTAGTGCTTCCTGGTACTGCAAGAGAATAGCTTCAGGTGCATACCCCTGAAGGGGCAAAGGGCCGCCACCAGCTACTGCAATCTCACCAGTAATAGCCAAGTAATGGATGCTGCTGAGACTGATTCGTCGATCTATAAAGTCGAATGCATGCCGAGGACTTATCTTGCTGTGCACCTCAGCCTCCTGTCTAGTAACCCCATCGCTAGCGAACATGCTGAACTCGACATGTACCTGCGGCTGAGTCCTTAAGGTGTCATTGATGAAGTCGCAGCCTCCTTCGATACTTTGCGGGCCGCTGAAACGTCGGATAAATGCAGACTTGAGATCTTCAAAATCTTCTAACGAGAGAGATTTCTCCTTGCTGTTGTGGGACCTTTTAGGAGATGTATTGCTCGGTTTCTGTCGGTGGATTACCCAAAGACCCACGATCCATGCTTCAGACGTAACATTTCTGAGAAGTAACTGGCTCTTAGGCGCGTGACTATCAGGATCTACTAGGCCAATTGCCCTGGCATAAGCAAGCTTTTCGGCAGCCATGGCTAGTTGCTTGTTGTTCTCGACCTTTGTCTTCTCTCTGTTTGCCAGAGCGTCGTCGAGCGCCTTCTTTTGATCTTTAGCTTTTTGCTGCTCTTCCGGCGTTCCCTTTTGCCATGCTGGCCAACTCGCCCTGTCTTTCTCCAGGGTGAGTTCGGTCTGCTCCCAGGCAGTGTTTGCGTCAGACTTCGTCTTTGTAGCTTCGTCGAACTGTTTGGAAGAATTCTTGAGTTCATCTATAATCTTCTTACTCTCCTCCGAGTCCGGTTCCATGTCAACTTTCCAGGACTCTCTTACTGAAGAAGATGTCCACTTGAGCAAGACAGAGAAACTGTTCGAATCCGCGCGTAGATCTTTGAGGTAGCGAGCGTGGTGATGGATATTGACCATGAAATTTAAGGTGGATTGCAATTCAGCGCGTACTTCCTGTTGAACTGCACGTGGTTTCGCATACACAGCCCATGAGTAACCCCCTGGTGTTACTTCCGTCTGGATAGTGGGCAATGAAGTTGATATCGGATGAGTGGTGCCAGAGGCCGCACTAATGATCATTCCAGGCGTCGGGACTAAGTATGAAGACATTTTATCACTGTTTTGGAGGCCTACTGGAGGCAAGGCGGCAATAGAACGGTTTAGAACGCCCGTTGACAATATCTCAGCAAACAGGACAGGCACGTCGCTGTAGCCCTGGATCCTACCGATAAAGGTGTCGATGCGAACAGGAGTCTCGTACTAGGTTCTGTTAGTCCATCAAATCAACTACCTTCTCTTACTTCATTTCTCTTACACGAATTGGCCGCCAGTTCGTGTATTCGTTTAGCGACTCGCGCCATTTGGGAGGACTCTCAATGTCAGTTCACAACACACCATTTGCAGTCATTGTTTCACTCACTCGACGATGAGGGTGGGATTTCCGCCAATTCCAGACCATGACAGATTTTCCTGGGTATGTATCGCCCTGTTCCCATCAACCTTTGTGTCGCTGTCCTCCTTAGAATAGCCGGTCGTGATCTCAACAAGGTCCGGGATACCGAGACTTGCGTTCACGGATGTCTTGACTCGATTAGTCTGCTCCTGTTCCTGCTGAGCGTCTGAAGTATTTAAATATTGTGCATGGTACAGTTGGCCCCCGAGTGTAACGGTCTGGTAGACTTGAGTGCCTGCAGCAATTGTCAGCCTGAGTGATTTCGAGCTTCGTCCAGTCTTCGTACCATATTTCAGCAGAAAAGTGAATAGATCAGAGAACTTGCGCTTCTGTCTCAGTTTCTTGATATCAGCCTCGGCATCAGGACTTAGAAGAACTGTAGTCTCGGTGATATTGATCTGTGCTGTAGGAATTAAATGCAATGCTGTAATGGCACTGCCATGATTTGTCATTTTCTGCTCGGTTTTGTTAATTTGTTCACGCTCGAATCCGAATTTAGCACCAACTGATGCCTTGCCAATTGGGAATGATAGTCCTGCTTTGAATGAATTGGATGACATGCCACCCTGGAGAGACCATTGCTGAATAGTGTCCTCAACCTTGATGATTTCGGTGGTACTCAGTATGTTAGGACTACTCCAGAAGAGTCCAGCATGGACCTTGGTCGACTCTGGCCGCTTCTTCCTACTGCTTCCAATACTAGAGTCGGGATTGATAATGAACACTGACGATTCGTGAGATGATGATCTTATGAATGCAACCGAGACGTACCTGGCCTGGTGGAGCGGCTGATCGGGATGACCGAGTTAACTGTCGACATAGTAGAAACATTGCGCCCTTGTATATCCTTGGGATCAATTGACTGATTGGAACCCCTTGAGGTTTCCTCCATGGGTTTGGGTGGTGGTGTACCATTGGACTCTTCTGCTTTGTTGGACTTGACTGCCAAGAAGTCTTGGAGAGATTGCCCATAGAGCTTGTCCACAAGCTCCTCATCTACCTGGAAGGCATACAGCAGCTGGTTTCCCTCAATGACATGAGACCAGTTATCTTGAGAAAGGCCGTACAAGGAGCTAGAATTGTTAGACAGGCAAATATCGACAAATACCTTAGGCATACTTACTCTTTCTCCTTAGGCTTCTCCATTTGAAGGACTGTTCGGTACTGAGAGCCGATACATAGTCTGGTATCTCATCTGGCTTGAATGGCTTGCTTCCATCTTTATGAAGCTAGTACATATCAGTATTGTCAACAATTGTCTCATTCTCTTAACTATTACCTTGCCAGTCTCTGGAACACCTTCAAGAACCTTCTTGAGATCTCCTTGAAAGGTGCGAGTCCAGTACACATTCATAGACTGGTGTCCTCTTTCTCCGTTGTCAGATTGGCTTTCACGGTCTTTGTAATCCTGAAGAGACATAGACTCATCAACTCGGGCCATATCCATGGATTTGAGGCAGAAGTGACCATTTCCGAATCTCCATAAGTCAGATTGTTGGTGAACCGTGCGGAAGAGAATAAGGCATACCTGGAGCTGAGCTTTGACAACGGAAGACTGCGCAAAGAATAGCCATCTTGGACGGCTTTGTCCTGGAGATCATGGTAAGTGATCAATTGCGATGAAACTACAGAGTCATCTTTTTTCCCATCAGGAGATTTGGCAAGCTCCTTCAAGAAGACGTCGAACTCTTTGTTGAAAGAAAATTGTTCTTGAATACGTTAGCCAGCCTCAGGTGTATACAGACCATGCCAAACTTACTATTCGAGGCCTGAATATCTTGATGGTCACTATCGGATTTATTAGCATCCTCGTACTCGAAGGAATTGTTGCTGGACATGATGGAGCTGGTCAGGCGTGACTTTGAGGTAGTTATGATCGTGAACCAAGTATGGTATCAGTAGAATGAATTTCCGCTATGACTATTTGAAATCTGGTCACAGGCGTCTCGCGAGCCTATATATAGCTCCCTTAGCTGGTCCGAAATCCTTTGGAAAGGTAACACGAAGTACTGAGTGTAGCTTATTTTCCATTCCTGGTCGCCTCAACTCGAAATATGACAAGTCGCTGAGGGTACTGGTGTTCTCCCACCTAAATCATCTTAAATGACTCTCCAACTCAAGACAAACTGATTTGAGGGAGAGATCAGCGTCTCGGGTTTATCTGCGAAAAGCGATGTGATCGCATCTCGAGAAACATGCAGGGTGCTGTGATATGTGATATGGAGAATGGCGTGTTTTCAGCTTTTACAGTGGCTGGAATCTAGCCTCAATATCCAAAACATGATTCAAAGGTATAGGCGATTGTAACAGGTTAGTCTCTCTAAGCTTAAATCATCTAAAAAATCGGAAGGTTTCTCTGGAGGTACTCGGGGAAAGAAAGGGTTGAGCCGGCACAGTCCCTCACTCACTATTATGAAGAATTCAGAACTCAGTTGACATTTAAGTAACTCAATCGATGCGATTTTCTAGCATACTTATTTCAATCAATATAAGTATCAGATGAAATCGTTTTGAGTCTTAACTGATTTATCAAAATGATGTCTTCTTATACATAACTAACTATAGTCACGAATAGTATTGCTATATAATTATATTTAACTTAATATTCAAATCATAGCAGGCATATCTGTTATGTCTCAGTCGAAAATCCTCTTCAGCGGAATGATAATCTTGATTGCACTCCCTTGAACGCACTATGTTACAAGTATGGCCTGATGTCAGCACTTCAGGTGATGTGGCTTGCATAATAGGGACATATTACTCCGGTAACCTTTTGATGCAGGAGTTATCTGAAACTTTTTTCTCAAATGAAAGGTAGTCAATGCTAGGTTTCACTGTAAGGACCGAGTGATGCTTTATGCACTGGTGCAGCGGAATCGGCACCCGCTGCGCCAACGATGATACGATGCTCTGTAGTCGGGTCTGGTAAGCGAAATCACATTCCTGTCTCAGGGATGCCTCGTCAAACTATGTGATGCAATACGGTGAGGCGTAAGCAACAACTAGCTACTTGTTTCTAGAGGGGAAGCTGAGTCTAGAGTCTAGATCAATCCTTTATACTGGCAAAACATAACATACAGCAAGCTTTATTACGTCTTACAGAGGGGGAGAATGTAGCTGAGAACCTGTTGGGCTCGCTCACTTGAACTGATCTGCATTGTCCTTGTGATGCCTCTAAACATGGTATATGGCCTGATAATTACCCCTCTTTTGGGCCAATTCTAGTCTAGCAGCTCTTTGATGGCTTGACTCTACAGGCGCCACTAGATTTCATGAGTTGATACTGATGGATTGAAGGTACGATTCCTGAAGCCCACTCGACATACGTATAGCTCAAGAGTCACACAATGTGGAGCAATCTCATGAGACAGTACGGTACTGTATTTGTTCAGCGTTGATAGACCTATGTAACTGGGGCCAAGTCTAGTTTGTGCTTCCATTGCTTAACGCTACTCTGATCAGACACATAAGTTGACCAGTCTACAAAGTTCAGAAACCAGTACGGAGACCATTAACGATAAAATGTTAAATAGAAGGGATCCCCCCCTTTCACAAAAACAATATCACTCGTTAGCAACAGGTGTGCGTTACACTTTCAAAACAGTTAATCAACTTTCTATATACCACTATCATATCGAGTTCAGCTAGTAAGTTATATGCCTTAAGAAACGCAGGATGGGCTGACTAACCAAGTCATTTACCAGTGGCCCTTTTTGGATTTACTAATGTAATTTTGCTGCCACGTCTTACAGCAGCAACCTCGGTCACCATAGCGGACCGGGACGGACATCCCACCTATACTGTACAGACTGGGAATCAATCGGACACAATCGAATCCTTCTATACTAACTCGAGCACTGTGGCGGGAAAGGCCGTCCGTCCTGGCCCTTATTATCCAGAAGGCGATAGAGCATTCAGCGGTAATGTCTATATATATGGTAAGTATATCATTACCAAACAGAAGCTCATGATAAATATTGACTTTTCGTCAGGCCCATTCTTAAAAAGCGGTACAACCAATACATACCATCTCACGTTCACGAAGGCATCGACATTTCAGGGGGCAGAAACAGACCCTTCAACAGAATACCAGTACACAAGCAGCTAAGACTCTCCTAGTATAAGAGTCGAAAACCTATTGTCCTACCCCGAACATGCGATTCGTCTAACCAGATTTGAGTGTTGGGGGGGGGGGGGTTGTGAAATTGACGTACGTAGTTAATAAGGACGTTCTATTATACCACAATTCAAGCACAATGATGCATCTAAAAACGTGTATATCAGACGATAAAGAAGACGCTTCTTGCAAGCTACTAAAGTCTCAGGATATGTCATTGGTAAATCTCTACGGGAACAAACTTTCAGTCTCATAAGGCGTAAAGGATAGCTCGCAAGCCATTCAAGTTCAGCTGGTATCACATGCAATCAGATAAAGATTACTCTTCAACTTTCCGTGATGCACAAATGAACCGCAAACCAGAACAGGCACCCAATTTGAGCTGAGTCCTATCTTGTGTAGTAGAGACATGGCGCTTTCCAAGGCCGGGAACTTCGCCAACCTGGTTGTTGCCAACATTCCATAGACATACTAGGGATGCAGCCACCAACAAGCCACTGCAACATACAGAGTTGAGGGTATATGAAAGAATTAGAGTGTGCAGTTCAATCCCCTTCACATTCCATTTTATGCCCGGTGGAAATTTGAGGTAAATAAGGAGACTGGTTAGACATTCCTACGCATTAGAGCAGAATACCTGAGATTCTTTGCGAAGCTGACCAGAGTCAATGCTGCCGTTTCAGCCTTAATAGCCTGATGAAATTACATACTATACACATACAGGGGCTGATATGGTTATTATTCCATATGGACCACGTTTGCCTTGTCCACCCGTTCATGTTCCAGATCAATCAACATCTGTGGTCGTCCTCGTTGTGTAAGTTCTTTGTTCCGACAGACTATCAGCCCGGGATGCTGGATAAAGATCTGATCCATATCCTCAAGTGTTCGACGAGAGGTTTCTGGATACAAGAAATAAACAATGGGGAAGTAGGAATAACAAAAGCCAGCAAAGACTGTCCATGGTTAGTTCTCTGCGCAGATAAATACAGCATGGACCACTTACGGAGGAAGAAACCCCAATTTAGGTTGTCAACTCCAGTTTTGGTGAATTGAGTAACAATAAAGCCACCCATCCAGTTAGTTGCAGTGGCTGCGGCAGCTCCTCGTGTACGCCAGCCTAGAGAATTGACTTCCGAATTAAATACCCATGGTACTTTGGCAAAGCTGGTGCCATAGAAGAAGTAGTAGATAAAGAAAAAGGCAGTAGAAACTTCACCGAGCTGTGATATATGTTATTAGTGATATCCTAGTTTGAGTGACATTGCATCTTTACGTACTACTTTCTCGATACTTGGGTTATGTTTAGCTCCGAGTAGAGTCATTGATACGATGAGGTAGCATGAGCCCATGGTCGCTGCTCCGTACAGCATCATCCTTCAGAGGTCAGTATACAGTGGGATTACAAGTGACTTAGCAGATACATACTTTCGACGTCCAAAGCGATCAATGATAAACAAACAACAAATGGCGGAGAATAAGTAGATAGTGCCATTGACACCAGTCAAAAGGCGACTTCGACGCTCGCTGTAACCAAGAACCTGCTGCAACATAGTAGGGAGGTAGTATCCGAGAGCATTGACGCCTGAAAATTGCTGCATGAACTGTGTACCGCATGACAGCAGAATTCTGCGGAGGTTCTGGGTCTTGTCCCGGCATCGAAGCATATCAATCGCGGATACAGTCTCCTGGCGCTCCTGTTCCATCGTGACTTGGATTGATCTGAATACGGCCACCACTTCGGTATCTTCAGTGGTCACATTTCTTCCAGCAAGTCGAGCTATCACATCGAGGGCCTCGTCATGTCGGTCTCGAAGTATCAGCCACCGCGGTGAGTCGGGAACGAATAACAGCGCAACAGAAATAATGCAGGGGAATAGAAGCTGAAAGCCTAGGGGAAATCGCCACTGCAAAGGACCGCCTCGAACGGCAAGGGCGTAGTTCATCCAATTAGCGAGGCAAAATGCGGCTGTATTGCAAAGGGATTGTACGACGACCAGCTTTCCACGAACGGCAGGCTTGGAGCATTCGGCTTGATAAACGGGGCAGGTCGATGAAGAAACGCCTATGACGCTCGAATATTAGCGATGAGGGTACTCGACTTGTTCATAACCTTACCCATGCCAAAGCCATTGATAACTCGACCAACTATCATTTGCGGAAGATGCCATGATGCGATCTGGAGTATAGCGCCTACTAGATTGCACAGAACACCCACCCAGATGGTCTTCTTGCGGCCCAACTTGTCGCCGCAAATAAAGGCAAAGATTGCACCGAAGAAGGCGCCCAGCTAATAATATTTAAGTATTTGTGGGTAGAAGTTAACGACGTTTTAACCTACGGCGAAGCAACTTGAAACAATACCGGATATACTGGCAACCTTGGTCTCTGGAAACCAGTACTTGAAGTCGGGCGAGATAAGAACTCCTGAGAAGACACCCTGGTAGAATGATGAGTTGATTATTCATAAGAGATAGGATACGTAAAAGGTCAATATACCTGGTCATAACCGAACCAAGACATAGACACTGCACATATTCATTAGCTGCAAAGCAGCTGTGGGAAAGAGTTTCAACTAACTGGCATTCACAAGTGTGACGCACACCAGAAGTGGCGTTCCACTGATGTTGCCCCAGGCCATTGAAGGATGTACTCGAAATTGGTCGTTACTGGTTTGTGATCTCTTGGGTTGTTGACGAGACTGAGAGCGGTGACACTTGTCCCTTTATATCTCTGAATGGAAATTGGCCTTGGGAAACATGCTATTGCCGGGGATTGTGAGCCAGACAATCGGTTCTGGATAACCCCATGGGGAATACGCGGGGTAACTGGTTAACCTAACCTACCTATTGCTTAGTCTTGTCTAGTGCAGTTCTGTCATAGGATAGATGATTCCGCTATGAATCCTGCAGGGAGTATTGATCAGGCCATCAGTAAATATGCGAGGCTAGTCTAGGTCAAGGTAGACGGCTTCTGTCTTGGCAGCGGGTGTAGGCGGCAGTGATATCCGTATGTATCAGGGAATCAATGGCGGGTATGGGCGGCATGTTGACCAGAACCCCCGCATCATATAGCTATGGCACGTTGTTGCAGGTGGGTAATGATTAGTTACACGATCGTCTTGCGAAGGTTGACGAAGAACCTTATTGTCTTGCATAAATGCCGAGTATATAGAAGTTCTCTTACTCGTCTTCATTATTCCAGTCACACTTAATCTCAAAACTTGGGAAACTATGGGTTCCTCGCATGTATCTATGTACGTCAAAACATGCTTTTGCACACATTTGGTTCTTCATAATACTTAAATACTGACTTCCGCGCTTTAGTAACTATGTCCTGGTAACTGGAGCCACGGGGTTTATTGGTGCACATGTCGTCGACCAGCTTCTGTCTCGTGGCTTCAAAGTCCGAGGCGCCACCCGATCTCTATCCAAAGGAAACGCCATGATTGATGCAAGGCCCGATTTTCAAGATAGGCTTGACTTCGTTCAGATTGCCGATTTTGAGACACCAGGGGGTTTTACCGATGCCACCAGAGACATCGATGCTGTCATACACGTTGCCAGCGTGCGTTTATTTGAATGCCTATGGCTAGCAGTTGCTGACATGACCTAGCCTTTCACGTACGATACGAAAGATAACGAGAAGGAATTAATTATTCCAGCAATTAATGGCGTCGAGTCGATTCTTCAAACAGCAGCCAGTTCGCCCAAAGTAAAGCGCATCGTTATCACGTCCTCCTTTGCATCTGTCTTGGATGCTGAGCGCAAAGCACCACCTTACTTCACATATACCGGGAACGATTGGAACCCTCTTTCATACCAAGAGTCAATAGATCCCAAGACTAGTGCTGTGATTGCATACCGTGGTTCAAAGAAGTTTGCAGAATTGAAAGCATGGGAATTCATGGCTCGAGAAAAGCCATCTTTTGACCTAGTCACGCTCTGTCCGCCAATGACATTTGGTCCCATAAAGCATCCCGTTGCAAATCTCGATGCTCTCAACGAGTCGAACAAGATGCTATGGGAAATAGCATGTGGTAAAAGTCCGCTCCCAGTGGCGAGGGTTCCTTTCTGGATTGACGTGCGCGACCTGGCAAAAGCTCATGTTGAAGCACTTTTGCGACCTGAAGCTGGTGGAAAGCGATATATACCAGCATCGCCAGAGAGATTTACTTATGGGAAAGCGTCTGAAATTATTGGTTCAAACTTCGACTGGGCCAAGGAGAAGGTATCACTCGAGGTGCAAGTTGCTGATGAATCCCATGGCGTGGATGGAGAAAAAGCAGGCACGGATCTCGGCATTGAGTATACCACGTTTTCACAAACTGTTGTAGATTTAATTACTCAAATCAAGCCAATGAATAAATCCTAGTGGTGGATATTGACGTGGTGTTGTGTTCTTAAAGCATTGTCTTGATATTGCTCTTTTAGCTGATACTACCTAACCTGAGATCATTAAAAACGTCCTGCTTAGGGCAAGTCGAATATGAGCCGAAGTCATGAGACTGATACTGTAAGGAACTTGGCCTTGTACTCCATAAGCTGATTGGACGGGGATAGGCGGCAGTGGTGTCTCGGGATGGATTGCACCGAAATGAGGAGCATTTGGTGTCAATCTTTAACGTAAGTGGTACGGAGTAAGCGCGGAAATAAACCTGAATCCTTTCAATATTGCGGGGAAGTCAACTCTGCTGATTATTCGTGCATCACCAGACTCAAATGACTCAGGTGCATGATAGTTACATGGACACAAACATCTTACCAACTTTTTCAATTACACAGATGCCTGTTGTGGATCATAATTTATTCCGTGAACAGTTGCTCGCACGAAAACTATCCACAAATATGAGCTTTAGTCGACAAAGAGTTGCTTTGGCTTGCACGTATTGTCGTCACAGGTAAACCTATTTTTTGGAATGCTTGGAGTCAACTGATTGCTAAGTCTCTACTAGAAAGAGACGCTGTGATGCTACCAAACCAAGGTGCAATAACTGTATTAGATCAGAAGTAGAGTGCCATTATGATGATGGCCCTTCACAGAGGTACCGTATGCGCCGATTGGCCTAGAACTTATAGACTAAGGTTGTGACAGAATTGACACTTCTGGTGGTACAAAGGAGATAATATCTAGGTTGAAGGACATTCACATCCTACTCGAAGAACAAAGTCAGCATATAGCGCTTTGGTCAACCTCGAACGCTTCTCATATCGACTTGAACGGGGCTACGCCTAATATGAATAACACATCACCGTCGACTGCATCGACAAACAATACCCAACCAATCAATTCCGAATCTCCCATATTCAACTCACATCTGAATCTCTCACAACATAATGCAAACGATTCTGAGCCGATGAATATTCCAATTGAGCACAAGACATCATCGAGTTACCTTTTAGGCCTTCCAATTATTAAAGCTCTGATTGGTGAATATCCAACAAACCTGTTCTTTCAATTAGAAAGTCAAAATCCTTTACCACTTGAGTTGTCTCCAGGACCGTGGCTTGACTCAGTACCTCCTTTTCAGATTGATCGACTACTTCTCGATCAACTTGTAACCTCATTCTTTTCGTCCGTACACGTCAGCCATCCGATACTCAACCAAAATGAGTTCACACAGATTTATGAGAAGTTCCTAGAGACCGGACTAGATCAGAGCATAGAGTCAACTCTGTGTATGGTAGTCTTTGCTCTTGGTTCTGTTTCGCTTTCACCAGCAGGTCCATGGAATTCTCAATGCTCCCCCCCTGGCACTGAGTTCATGCGTTATGCCCTACCAACGCTGACGGTTCGGTCTTTATGGTCATTCTCTTTCGATCTCACTGTTGCTCAGTCACTGGTCTTGGCGAGTGTCTACTTTGCCTACATTGTCCGTCCACTTCATAGCTGGCGACTCATCCACTCGGCAGCCAATCTTTTACAATTGAAGCTCTCAAAGTTAGATACCACAAACATATCTCTTACTTCTGACTAATACGAACAATAGTTCCGGCTGCCAGGCGATGGCTCTCAATAAAGATGAATCGATTCTGCGGCTGTTTTGGTCTTGCTTCATTATTGAGTGCGACAGACTTGCCGAGCTGGAGCTACCTAGAAGTAGTCTTCAGCAATTGACCGACGATGCAAACCTACCCAGGTGCGAGAACTTGGACGATGCCCACATGACAGCGTATCTGGCTGAAATCTCAATCCGAAGACTTCTGAACCGTATACATAATTCTTTGTACCCAAGGAAACCGAATGTTGCCAACGCACTTTCTTCCACCCCATTGGATATCCAGGGCGAATTTCCACTACGTGAATTGGAGTCTATTACTTCGCTTTGCGAGGAACTACATTCGCAACTTGACTTGTGGCATGCAGCAATTCCGGAGCAGTTCCGACCACCTTTGAGCCTGGAGGAGTTGGACAACGACAGACTATCTATCCTAAGGATCAGATATTACGCTGCCAGGCACATTATATATCGCCCGTTCGTTCTATATATCACAACACACAGCCAGTCACGAGCCTCAAGCGCTACTATTGAGAAGGCCGGCATCTGCATCGAAAGCTGCAGTCTGTACCTTTACTATACTTCAAAGATACTTCAAGCGCCGAGCCAGTATACATGGACCTTTGCATTGTCGTAAGTACTATGGCGATGATATCTAGCTCTATAACTGATCAGCACCACAGGTCGCTCGGAGCTGTAATCATTTTGACCCTGTCTTGGTTCAATGCAGAGCTCCGATCATTTGTTAGTGAGGTGGATAGTCTACAAAGCTTGGCTATTGATAACCTTAGTCGGTGGAATGTCTCAAGTATTTCCGATGTCATCGGAATATTGGAAGAGATACGGAGAAAGACACGTCTTCGGTCACGAGTCTAGGTAAGAGTTGACGTCTGATAATATTTTTCAGCTCAACTGTGTATTGTATTGCATATCGCTGAGTAAAATTGACAGAGTCATCCATCCTGTTACATGTTATAGCTCTCCCCCTGTTGGCTGTGCAATTATTTGCAATCCAACTTCCGACCTCCAGAACGTTCCATTGGGATACGTATACTGCTCTAGGGCCTTTTCTGTGTAGCCAGTAGAATATCCAGGTGACAATGGTGTAACGTAATGGGCATTCACAATCTGAGATGGGTGCCTCAAGTTCTCACGGTGACTGTCGGCGTTCTCCAACATTGACTTGCGTCCGCTGATGGCAACATAGTCAATGGTACTGAGATGTGAAGTGAGCTCTGTCAATCCCATTGCTCCATTGTGAGGAACACAAGGGACGTCAAATTTCAGAGCCATCAACATGACTGCCTACAGATCAAAACCAATTAGTATGGTAATTTGGAGCGTGCTGCTTCAGAACTTACGAGGCACTCGTTTACACTGCCAAGTCTGACAGCATCAATTTGGGCGACATCAGTTGCTTCGGCTTGCAGCAACTGTTTGAAGGTGACTCGGTTCTGTGCTGCTTCTCCTGTCGCGACACCGACGCCATATGGTTTCAAAGCCTTCCGGATTGTGGCGTGCCCAAGAACATCATCTGGGTTTGTTGGCTCTATAGAGATAACGTATCAGTGATGAACGTAAGGGGGAAAAGACTTTGGATATCAGACGTACCTTCAATAAAGACTGGCTTGAACTCGACCAGTTGTTTCATGTACTCAATAGCCTCGGGTACACTCCAAACCTGGTTTGCATCGATCATGATCTGGTACTGATTATCATAGCCCAAGACGTCTCTAACAGCAGAGAGCCTTTCTCTATCGGCTTCCACGCTGTTTCCAACTTTAAACTTGAAGACTTTATATCCCTGGTTGATTGTCTCGAGAAGAATCTCCTTCATCTTGGTTCCAGAGAAAGCCATCCATCCTGCTGATGTGGTGTATGCTGGTACGGCAATATTGTGAAAGGCTTCCCTGAGTCTATCCTCTTTACCCTTGGCTGTGTTCCGAAGCATGTTGATGCTTTCCTCTGGAGTAATAACGTCGGTGATGTATCTGAAATCGATACAGCGAACAATCTCCTCTGGGGTCATTTCGCACACGATCTGCCAGACGGGTTTGTCGAGGATCTTACCCCAGAGATCCCAGACAGCATTCAACACACCTGCAACTGCTAAATGTGTGACACTCTTTTCTGGTCCGATCCATCTGTATTGTGAGTCGGAGACCATGTATCTCCAAGTCTTGCCCATGTTGCGAGTGAGCTCGTGCATAGTCTTTCCTTCCACTCGCTTGGCAAATATGTTCAAAGCCATACAAATGAGCTCACTGCCTCGGCCATTGCTAAAGGCCTGGCTTCTTGTTAGCAACATGTACGTTGTTGTTGTTGTTGTTGTTGTTTAATTTCTGACTTACAATGCCTTCTCCCATCAACCCTTCTTGATTAGTATGGAGTTGAATATATGGATGTGAACCATTTGTGCCGACATGCATAGCATCTGAGCCAACTCCATCAAGGCTAGTAGGGAATCTAATGTCGATGACTGTAAAGCCTGTGATGGCAACGTCACCAACATCCAGGTTTGGCTTTTTCGAAGACATAATGTGTGACAAAGAGTCAGATAAATAGCGTTGGATTGAAAGTTCTAGTATAAGAGTGTTTGCATTTTTATAGTAGTAATACGAAAACACAATGCACCATCTCAAGTAAGGCATCAGACTTCACACAGTTTGAGCTGGGGTCAAGATTGCGGGGTCCAGTTGTAAATTCCCCTCCTCTCGGCGGGTTGAGTGCCGCCTATCCCCGACCCTGGAAGTATCGTCCAATTTGAAGTCTACAGGCTTGGAAGATATTCCCCGCCTCGGCATCGTCTTGCTCCTAGTGCTTCCAGAGCTTGAAAGCCTGGTTCGAACCGCCATGACCATTATAAGTGAGGAAAGGCGTGCCGTTGTTAGTGTTACCACCCGAGAGATCAAGATAGGTCTTGTCCTTAGCGTTGCAGAATCTGAACACCCTGTTAGATAAATGACAAACTGTATTCGATGCTGGCATACTTACCGGACTTGAGTATTATCAGTGACATTGTCGACTGTCGCGCCCTGGAGATCCCACTGAGCCGCGAGGTCCGAGGTGTCGTGGTCTCTCTCGCATCGAACGTTCTGTCCGTGCCCTATCGCCATGATAAGCTACTTGCGTTTTATCCGAGATACTATCTACTTACCGGCGGAGAAGAGCACAAAGCTGTTACCGGCGTTCTTGAGGATGACGCGAGTGTTGGAGCCAGGAACACTGAAGATCTCCCAGATCTGGTTCGAGTTCCACTTGTACGATCCATCGGAGCTGAGAAATGTTAACGTCATGTAAAAGCAATGAATTCAGTACTTACATGGCATGGATAGGGGGGGTCTTGCCACCTGCACCATTGAGGTCGAAAAAGACATGCTTGTTGCTCGAGATTTCGCTTCGAAGATTACACTTGAAGCGAAGCTTGGGCTCAGCAGTAGAAGAATGGGCCTCGTGCTGATGGGTACGCATTTCCTTTGCTTTGTCACTAAGCTCCGTCTGCAGCTTGTCAAACGCGATCGTTCCCTCGTTGATGGTGTTGCTGAGTCTGGTCATCTCCGCAGCTTGTCGTGCAATGATCTTGCTCTTTGAATCGACGAGCTTTTCCTGTTCCTTGAAGTCTTCTTGTGCTTGATCAAGTTGGCACTGAAGATCGTTCTTTTCCTTCTGCAGGCTCTCGATGGATTCATCTTTTTGCTTGTTCTCATCCCTGAGCCTCTTGCCCTCTCTCTGCTCAACCTCAAGTTGAGCTTCGAGAGTGGCAATACGAGCTGTGAGGGCGACGATCTTAGCGGCCTCGACCTTGAGGCGAGCTTCGGCAGCTGCGAGAGCAGTGGTGGTTTGGTCGAGTTTCTTCTGCACTTCAGCCTTAGAAGCTCGCTCATACTCAACCTGCCCAAGGAGTTGCTCGATGGCCTTGTGATCTTCCTGATCATGGTTCTTGCTCTTCGCAAGGTCCTCATCTCTCTTCTTGAGCTCAGCTGCATGGGCAGCTTGGGCGTCGGCGAGCCTCTTGGTCAAGTCGGCAGTCTTGGACTTTTCGACGTTAAGATCATCGATGAGCTTCTTGATTTCCTTCCTGAGCTCGCTATTTTCGCTGTTGGCAGCATTGAGCTGCTCGCCTCGAGCATGGAAGTCCGCATCCAGAGCGTTGAATCGCTGGGACCTATTAGTACAAATCTTTCAGTTTATGCAGAGCCACTTACATCCTGAGCGTACTTGGCAAGGTATCCAGCTTGATCAGCGAAGGCAATAGTATGTCGTATGGTCTCGACAAGTCCATTAGGAAAAGGTAGTGGTCCTAGAATACGAGGGAGAGATGGTTGAGACTGCGGGAGGCGGACTTCAACCTCGGTCTTCTCGGGAGCAGAGAACTCCGGGGGGTTCCAGTCACTTTGGAATGATTAGTATAAACGTTTCTTGAGTCGCGTGAACTGAGACTTACTGGGAATGACGATCGATCAAAGCTGACAGTGCAAACTCTCCAAGTTCCTGGTTGGCCTCAGGTCCCTTCATGTGTACAGAGAGCTTCTCAGTCTGCTCGCTCCAAGTGCACGTGATATCGTAGTACGAATGGTAGGAGAACTTGACTCCCTTGCCAGCACCAGACAACATCTTCTGGGACTCAGCGCGGAAGGACGGAGACTTTTCAGTGCCGGAGCCATCGTGAGTCCACTGCCACATGGAAATCACGGGCTTTCCCTCGCCGAATCCCTCAGGAACGATGAAAATGCTCATCTCATCGCTAGCATACTGGGACCAGGAGATCTTGCCAGTCCAGATCCTTGCAGCTCCGGTAGCCTGATCGCCCTTGGACTGCCAGATGCGCTTGAACTCCATCCTGCTCTTGAAGCCAGCGGGGTTAGACATGACGACATCCAGTTTGCCGTAGAGGTCGCGAGAAGTAATTTCCCAGCTGTAGTAAGAAGCCTTCGCGTTGAAGGCATCATCACCACTAGGGGTCTTGGAGACCTTGTCGATAGTGGACTTTTGGAAAAAGTTGGCCTTCTTGGTGCCCTGAGCATCCTTGGTCCACTGCGAGAAGAGATAGGCGGTGTCACCAACACGGACTGGACCATCGGGCAAGATGATAACGAAAGTCTCGTTATCGCCGTAGGGCTTCCAGTCGAGTCGGCCTTCGTAGACAAACATTGCGTTTGATGAAAGAAGATACTATAACTAAAGATTGGGGAGGTTGTTGACGAGGAAGAAGAATGATTGTTGACGAAGACATTGAGTATGAGGGACAGAAACCAAGAATATATAGTCAAACCTCAAACGTTGTCTTTAAACAAGAAATTTTGTAAAGTCCCAATTGGCTTTACGAATCCTCTCATGTCTCCCCCTGTTCAGACCCTCGTCTGTCTTCATTGGAATTCGTTTTGACGATCTTCTGCATGTCGTTGACTGTCAGCTGCTGAGGAGGCTCTGTGGCTACCTGAAGTTGAGAGTCACCAATATTCCAAGCTTGCCACCATCAATAACAGCGAACCAGGTCCAACGGTCGCTGCATAGAAGCTCATCAGCGTATGCAAATTCTGCGACACTGGCGCCGTGAACCGTTGATTAGGGGTGGTTGAGTTGCGATTGATACTCAAAGAAGTATCGTCACCGAAACATGGCTTGTGATTATGGTACCATTCTAATTTCAGCTGATGCGCCCCAGAACTCTAGAAACAATGTAGCGACAAGTCGAGACTCATGATTCGCCTCTAAACGGCGCGGGGAAGGGACTTGGTAATATGGATAAAGCTTAGCCTGTCATTCCAGGCCCAGCTCTAGGCTTCTCAATAAGAAACAAATGTTGGGGAAGGGGAGAGCTGACGGTTCTTTTTCTGGCTGGCTGAAAATACTGTGCTGAGACATGCAGAAGGAATACTGCTAGCGTGTCAACTATTGACTGCATGGTTGGCGCGCTGTGGCTAGCTACAATCCGAAATAGTGGGCTGAAAAGCAATCCCGGAATAGAATGGCTATCTACTTTAGGAATCATCCTTGTATAGGCTACTTCTACTCTTATGACTTTTACTTTCGGCGCAAAGTCAGGTGTGACCTACTATCGCGCAGATCTCAAAACCATAGTCAATGTTCACACTGCAAGCTACGGGATCTACCCTGCATTACCAGCGCGGGAGGAACCAACCAGTCAAGTTCTGGCATCTCCACACGATACCATTCTTGTTGGAAACGAAAACATTTCCCTCCCTCCGCTGTCAACTCCACCTGCATCTAGTCACATATCACCCGTCCCCGGAAACATACAACCGTCGACGGGCTACTGATGTGGCGTGGCCAGAGATAGACTAGCAGCTATCTAGAGAGCGAGAGTATTTCATTTCTCGACGGAATCCTTACACAAAACCTCAGCTTTGATATCATATCAACTATTCCTCCTGTGAGCACGAGTGGAGACATTGTCGCCGCCTCCCAAAGCACTTACGAAGTTTCTGGAGTCGAGGCAAACACTTAGAAGTAGCCATCGAGGTTTACTTTGCCCTCGCACATCGGAGATCCGCATCTCAATATGCCTAATCAACTCTATAAACATCGAAAACGAAGCCATCACATATTGTCTCTAGCGTCTACCTACTACTTCCTTGTGCATGTGCAGGAGTCATCGCTGACATTTGCGATACTGTGGGTCGGATATAAGTTGTTTATTACCCAGTTGTCTCACTCCAACAATCCACCGGCAGGCAAATCGGCTACTTCAATTTTATTAACGTCATCTTGAGATTGAAATGAAAGGGCTTGATGTATCTGGTATAGCACAATAAGGCGAGAAACATCGTGCCTCTGTGGGCGCGGCAACAGAGACGTAGGAATAAACCACGGAAAAGCTGTGGGGATGGTGGGTGACAAGATTCAGTCCAAGTGATGGCCAAGATATCGTTCAATGCCTCTCGTACCATTGAGAGTATTTAAGTTTTTAATCAATAGAACGTTTAGTTCAGAAGTTAAAAGAATACAAAAAAGGCGTAGGCTTTTGTTGAAAGCTATAATAACATAAACAAAAGTAGTCTAACCCCGATTCAAAACAAACCACAGCTCAGCAAACTGGACTGCTTCCTTGAGGGAAAATAGATAACATGGTGCTGCACCAACAGACCCTGTTGTTACATCACCCTTCTGCAAAAACTCGTGCCCCAGCTCCAAGAAGTCATCATCATATCCATGTACATCCATGACTCTCAACCATCTTCGTTTTTTAGCCACCGTAATGGCAAAGGAATTGTCGACTAGTTTATCAGTCCCCACTCTATACTCTGCGAGGTGGAAACAGGTGCACTTGTCGAAATCAACGCCAAGAAGCAGAACCTTGGCATCTAGTTCTTCTAATCGTGCTAACGGACTATCCCCTCCGAACATACAGGTTATTTCATGACCTCCGGTGACGTACTAGGCGTTTCGACCGACTGCGCTGAAGGATGTTTGAGGATGCAGGCTCCGGCTAGCACCTGGCCAGGTTCTGACAGTTTCCGCTAAAACACCCATGTGTTCTGGACGACTGGTTTGTGGGTTGAACGCCGGCATGGTGTCTTGAATCGTTGGCCACCAGTCTTGAGGGACGGGCGGATGGATGTATTTTGGGTCACAGTTGCTGGGTGTGAAAGCAGGCACAACTAATGTCCCGTCGCGGGTGAGAACATCGCGCAGGGAACGGGTGAGAGTCTCGGCTCCTCCGTTGATCCAACCGATTTTACTGAGAGAACAGTGGACAAGAACAGTATTCCCCGCGGTCAGACCGAGATTGGAAAGGTCATGACTGAGGGTGTACCTGGTGCAAAGTGGTCCTTCGAAAAGTTCGGACGACATTGCTGTATATCGGAGATGTAATTGTTTTGTAAGGAATTCTAGAATGTATTGTACTGGGTAGGTAGTTAAATGTACTCAATTCGTTTGAATAGTTGAAAAGATTAAAATTGAACACATCGCTCATGGCAGCGCCGCTTCAAGGTCTCTAGATCGTGCGTAACCTGGGAAGCGCTTTCCACAAGAGGCTATCTACGCTGGCCGAGTGACATCACGAGAAACTCCATATACTGCAGGAACGACAGCGGGCAGTTACTTTGCTCGAAGTTTGATTTAGGAGGGAGATTCTCCTATTGCTAGTGGCCAACATGGCTGCTCTGTACGTACGGTTGCTAGACTGACAGGCACATCACTGCAAAGGAGCTTCTACTCAATTACTGCGAAATGTTCGATCACTAACATTGAATCAAGGCACTATACAATGCTGCTGCATTTTATTTTGTACGAGGCGATCAAATTTGTATAGTGAAATAAAAGGAAAAAAATGCACATTGCATTGAATTTGATGCATACCGCGATGGCTAGATGATCCATGTTACTGTCCCAAGACTAACTCCAGAACGCCGTTTGCCCCCGTTCCAACTCCTGTCTACTCTCTGAGGTGGGTAACTCTGAAGAAAGACCAACAATGCCGAGGAAGTCTTCTCCTCACATTCAGCGCTTCTCTTTCTCAAGCTCCCGAATCTCATCTTCGAGGCTTTGGCGCTCAGCATCCAATCGCCAGCGCTCCATTCCGTTGACCCTGTACTGTTCCAGAATCTTATTCATCTCGATGTCGGTCGAGATATCCCCGACGTTGTGGTGGATACGCTTGATCTCGGCATCGTTGAGAAGACTGTGCCTCTGCACTCTAAGCTCGGTTATGCTCTCTTCGAGCCGGTCAATCTGAGTCTTGATGTCGCGCTTCTTCTTGGCAAGCTCCTTCTTTTTGAGGTAGGCTTGGACCTGGTCACTCACAACTTCAGTGTTGTAGACCTGATGGTGTATTATGTCCTTGATAGTGTCAGGTCCATCGGAAGACGATGAGCTGTCAGAGTTCGTCAGACTCAGACCGTATAGCCTGCAGACTTCATCTTCGATTTCTTCAAGCTCGTAATCATCGATCTCATCATCGATCTCATCATCGACCCCCACACTCTTTAGTCGTTGAAGAAAAGCGGCGACTTCGTGTCGAGTTTTGCTCTGAGCTGCGACTTGACGGCATCGCTGTAGTTCGAAGAAGAATTCATGTTGACTGTGAGAACAGGTGCGCTTTGCTTGACTTTCCGATTTTGTGTATGCTGTGTCTACCTAGTGGTTTGCTGGGTACTGTGCAAATGCAGATGAGTTGTTGCTGCATGGACATTGAACCATAAAGCACGGTTTATATAGTTTTCTACCAACCTTCAGATCTCTTGGTTGTTGCCGAATAGATTGGTTGTACAAAACCAAGAACCTTTGTTCAAAGCCTTTGCCAGACGGAAAGGTAACAAGGACATTATGCAGGAGGCTTAGAACAATGGGAGGCTACTAAGATGACATGCTGCAATTTATGACAAGTTCAAAGTTCTGAAAAAGTATTGTCTGTTCATGATTTGCACCAAACACGCGTCTAAAGAACATATTGCATGCATTCGCAACAATACTCAATTCCCGATGTTGATCGTGTTATAACGGGGGCTAACAATCTTCGAATCCTTATACTCACTTTTCTGTTAACGTTGAACATGCTTGTTTCCATTTGCAACGGACGTTAGCCTATGTGTGTCGCTTGGGGTAATGACTGCCTCCAGGGCTATCATGGCCTCACCTGTGTTTTGGTGGTAGATGCCGCCGTCCCTGATACCACCATATGAATAGACAAGAGAACTCATAATACTTATAATCATTGCTTATTATTGCGTCTAGTAATTGGTGGGATGTTATTACAAAGCCCTGGCACCATATTCATGCATGTCAAATTCATTCGGGGGCATATTGAACCGAATGACGAGATGAAACAAATTCGCCACAATGTCGGAAAGTGCCTGCCTCATACTCTCGTTCGTCCTCGTCGCATCTCCAACGTGTCTTAAACACTGAGCGCCTCTACTCTGCTTCTACCAGGTCACTCAAGAGCCCTGTCACTTTGGCCGCGCTCTCATCCAACTGTCCCCCAAGAGTCCATAGGCGTTTGCAAAGTTCGCCGAGCTTAGTCTCCAGCATCTCACAACGTTGGAGCCTTTTGTTGATCAATTCATCCTCCTCTACACCCTCAGTAATCTTGATTTGATGCTCTCGGATGCGAGCTTCATGTGACTCCATCTGGTCCCATAGGCTTCGTCGTTCTTCGGTGAGAACCTTGCTGTAAGCATGCTCCGTGGCGATCTTGGCCTTTATCTTGTCGATTCTATCGAGAGGTGATTCAGAGGGAGTCGATTTATGACCTATTCAATGGGTTAATCGATGGTTGCGATGAAAAGGACATACGTACTGGTTGACTTGAGTCTTGTGCCACGTGTTGTGGCGATGTTGTTGTCACTTACCCCGGGAGGACTCTGTGTTGATCCTTTAGGGGTCTTCTTACGTCGAGGAGATAAGGCTTCGTCATCGTTGGTATCGCGTGCAAGGTGAGACAGAGCCTGTACAGTCTCAGGTGGCAGATCATTGACTGTAAATATATCAGTACGTGGCATTTTCGTACTGCGGCTGAGAGGTGGATCACTCACGATATTTAGTCCTCTTGTTCTTGTTTCTGGAGCGCAGGGCCCTGGTACTGTTGCTGCGAGAATCTGGAGCCATCTTTGCTGTTCGCAGATATTCTGATAAGCTGGTGTGGACTATGCGATAGGCATGTAGAAGAAATGATTTAAGAAGTGGATAAATAATTCTGCGTAATCATGGAAGGGGATGTTTGTTAAGGCATATTACCGATTTCGCATTCCCCCGGCCATATTGGTAGGTGAATAGGTAGGTTGGGTGCGATTTGTTTGCCAAGCGTTTGCAGTGGTTAGCACTGCCAACGAATACTACAGCGGTAAAACTGCCCAATAAACCGTCACCTTGTTCACGATATCGCCCACGAGACATGACAGGGGTGTTTGTTGCTGCATGGCAAACGGCATTACCAAAAGCCACGCATTGTATACCTACCTACCCATGAGTTATATTTGTTATATTTCCCTATGAAAACGTAAAATTTGGTAACCTCTCTTTCATAACGCAGCCTCAGCGGCGTTTGGCAACATTGTTAAATGGCTCAGGACAATTAAGATAGGCAAGGTGTCTAGGGACCTATCAAGCGACTTTCCCTACATATAATCTCAAACTCTAAGACACCATGATCATTCATTAATTAATCAGATATAAAAATAGCAGGAAAGACCATCGGCCAGCGTTACCCTCTGATAGTTAAAGTCCTCAAGATAGAGTGACTTGGTAGATTAATAATGTCCTTATCGTTCCCCACTAAATATCGCAAATCTTAGTAGGCAAACCGCTAACTAATCAATGATGCTTGTGGACGTCGCGTCATCTCCAACCCCATCCGCGTGCTCTCTTTTTCTTCTTGTGTCATCATCAAAACAACTCTTTGGCATCGATATAGGCGAGATGACTTCTCACAGTGATAACGGCACTATTATAAGAAACGACGAGCAAACGCCGTTGCTTACAGACCAACGTGCCGAAACGGAACATGCCGATACCGAGTCTGAGATAACGCCAACACCCGAAAAGAGACCCAAAAGCTGGTATGCTTGGAGGGTCTTTTGGGCTATTCTAGCGATAGTAGTCTTGTCTGTTTTTATCAAAGGATGGATTGATTCTGATGAGACCGAGGTACCCTCAAACCGCCCGCACTCCGAAACTCTTACTAACGAGTACAGTTTGACCTCAAGAAAGCCCTCAAGCGAGCACTTGGCGGGGGGCTTAGTGGTGCTGCAGCCATGGTATTGCAGGTCTTATTACTGATGGTGAGATGAGCCCCGAGTATGGTAGAGTTTGCGTGTCACTAATAAGCGAAAACAGCCTCTACGAACTATTATGAACTATCAGTACAGACATGGAACGTCTTTCACCGTTGCCACGCAAACTCTTTACACCGAAGGAGGTGTTCGAAGATACTACCAAGGCATCGCACCTGCGCTGTTTCAAGGGCCCATCTCAAGATTTGGGGATACCGCCGCCAACGCAGGCATTCTAGCTCTTTTGCAGTCCAACCCATATCTAAAAGACCTTCCATCACCTATCAAGACCATATTCGCGTCCCTCTGGCAAGTCCTCCACAATGAGCCCACAGACCGGAAGTGATTTTAATACTCCATGCAGCGCCGCGGCCTTTCGTATGATTCTTACCCCTATCGACACTCTCAAGACGACACTTCAAGCCCAAGGAGCTAGAGGCACAGCCCTTCTACGACGGCGCATCAAGTCCAACGGAATCGGTAGTCTATGGTGGGGAGCCTTTGCTACCGCCGCTGCTACCTTTGTCGGACATTATCCATGGTTTGCCACGGTATGTCTAGCTGTCGTAGCGACCAGCGCAATACTAACAGTCGATAGTACAACTTCTTGTCAGAGACTATAGCCGAACCACCCAAGCACCCCCTTGTGTGGTGGCTACTCCGACTCGCCTTCATCGGCTTTTGTGCTTCAATTGTGTCCGACTCTATCTCCAACTCACTTAGGGTCGTCAAGACGTACCGTCAAGTCAATGACACCAAGATATCGTACTGTGAGTAGCCCACTGGAACGAACCACGTTCGTCATGTACATTGCTGAGAACATTTTTAGCCGAAGCTGCGCGTGCAGTTGTTATTCAGGATGGTGTCTTTGGTCTCCTAGGGCGCGGACTCAAAACTCGCATCTTGGCCAATGGCTTACAGGGCATTCTTTTCTCTATCCTTTGGAAGCTATTCCTTGACTTGTGAGTGCCCTTTACGTATAGGTTTATGCAATACTGACATCATATAGATGGGAAAAGAGAACCTAGATATGGAGTTGAACGCTTATAGAAACACCTCTTACTTCAATCAGCATACAAGCCGAAATAACCCGCAAATTGACCTAGTAGGGTTATTAAGGACGAAATATTGGAACACGCTCGAAATAATCATTTCCAGATTTGGAAACACGCCATCATTTATATGTATACGAATTATCTAGACGACTATTTCATAAACCGATTAAACCAAGCCACAGCTTGACCAAAAGCCTGCTCCTTTGCGAATAGTTGTCTCTCGTCGCTCATATCTCCCTTCACAGCAAACCCATGATGGACACCAGAGAAAAGGTTGATTTGGAAGTTTTGCTTTGACTTTGACAGGATGCTCTCGCTCTCATAGCGCTTTTCCACGGTGAACAGATCGTCTAGCTCGGCGGCAGCGATGGAGAGAGGTCCAGTGATAGAGGCCAGCTCTTCTGATTCCACAAATGACGGGTGTGCAATAAATCCGACGTCGATACCACTCTTAAAGTGGCGAATGAGATGCTAAAAGACTGTCAGTCTTGCTCAAGAATATGCAAACCTAATGGATAAGACTCGAACCTTGGCGCCTATACAGTATCCCACGGCAGCAATCACTATAACGCCAATACTTTTAAGATAATTGATACCGGCCACGACAATGGGATCTGTCGCTTCCGTAGTATGAGGGTTCTTTCCATCAGATCCCTCATTTAGCCATTTCATGATGTCGAAGCCATCCGGCATCTGCAGTGGTACAGGGTCACCATTGTAGGTATCGAGTACAAGGCAGAGGTAACCTTGATCAGCAAAGGCATCAGCCATAAGCTTACTGTTTTGCCATATTCCGAAAATATCTGGAAGATATAGAATGGCCTTTTCCGTTTGACCAGAAGGTTTGACTACGTAGCCATTGATCTTGTTATCAATCTGGACTATGGACCCAGTAGGGTTGCCTCTACACAAGTCAACATGCCAACGTCAAGTTTTCGAGGGAACCAAATGTGTGTGTCTTTACTTACTCATGGAGACTAGCAACTGTGCAGCACGTAGCAGGTGGATGAGATGCCATGGTTGCTGTGGGTCGAGTCAATCTGTCCAGGTCTGGATGTCCTCATATCTCAACACGATAATGAAGTCTCACATAAATACTGATAAGCCCAATAAAAGATAATCGTCGGATTAACCAATCTTCATGATCGGCTCTTGTTCCCTTGTTCGGGATTGACCTCGAGAGGCCCAAACTCCCGACACGGAACTACCGAACTGGGTTCGGAACGACGGAAAGTGGGCCTGATTCCGTTTCGACTGAGCGGCGCTGACTCAAGATACATACCGACTCAGTTACGATAAGAAAATAGACAACAATAAACACAGAATCCTGTATTCTATCGGTTCTATTACACTACCGATAATTCAGAAGAAATCAAGTTAATCCAGTTTATTCCTCAGCTCATACCAAATACCCCAGCAATGTCTCCAGAACCTCTCCAAGATGTCCGGCCCATGTTTGAGCTCCGTGGCCGCAACTACATCGTCACAGGCGGTGCTCAGGGTATTGGTTTCGCCTGCACACGAGCCATATGCGAAATGGGCGGCAATGTAGCAGTGCTAGACATCCAAGACCAACCTGTTCCTGAATTTAACACGCTCAGCGAGAAGTTCTCTGCAAAGACTGTCTACATCAAGACAGACGTCACATCGGAGGAGAGCATCGATGCTGCGTTTGAAAAGGTCCTCAGCGAGTTCGGAACCATTGACGGCGTTGTCCCCGCAGCGGGTATCGCAATTGACAAGCCGTTCTTGGACCAGACCTGGGATGAATTTACGCGTATTCAAGACATCAATGTTCGTTTACTAAACGAGTTTATTCGTTCCACGTTACTAACAATTCCAGGTCCGCGGGACGTTTTTTGTCGTTCAAAAAGCTGCGCGTCAGATAATCAAGCAAGGCACTGCCGGAAGTATGGTCCTGCTTGCCTCACAGTCCGCCCACATTGGGCTTCCAGGCTACCGGATGGCCGCATACAACGCATCCAAGGGAGGTATTCTAATGCTCTCCAAGGCGCTAGCTGTGGAACTTGCGCCTAAGAAGATCAGGGTGAACACAATATCGCCTGGTTTCGTGGACTCGGACATGACGAGGAACGTGCGCGAGCACAAGAGTAAGAGAGAAGGCGAACAGATGTGGTTGTCGCCGCCAAACCAGAGATTGAGCACTCAAAATGATCTTACGGGGGCGGTTGTGTATCTGCTCAGTGATGCGGCGAGACACACTACTGCGGCGGATATCCAAATCACTGGAGGCTTGCATGCGGGTACGATTGATGGCTTGATCAGTTACGACAATTAGGTAGATTTGGGACGTCGACTAATTGGTTGCCTGCCGAACAAACTTGTTTGGTGATATTACAAACGCATCGTGGAGTGGTTAGTCTGGGGTACATCTGCTTATAATTAGGCTAAAATGCCAAACATATCATCTCTGCCAATGACCTGATTTTCTGCACTGGCATCTGAGGTATTTAGCCAGCCCTGTTTAAATAGAGTAACATTAACATGGCATTATATGCAAGGACCCCTCAAGCCAGAATGATTCTTGACAAGATCACCATCCAACTATGACGCTGCAACAAGGATTTTACTATTAGCGGTCAAATCAGCATTGTCAACCTAACGACTTGCTTCCGGCCTTGGTTCACTCAAAGTATTCCCCGCAATGGGGCCAGATGGAGGTCTACATATAAGCTCATTAGCTGTCCCGTAGCTAACTTGGCCGATTGTACTGATTGACTAGAGCCTTTGTCTCAATCGCCAAGATGCTCCTGACGTCTCTACTCTTCCCGCTTCTCGCATTAGGAAATGCCCTTCCAGAGAAACCAAACAAAGACCTGTCCACCTTCACGAACCCAGTTCTTCCAGGATGGCACTCTGACCCTTCATGCATCCAAAAGGACGGTATCTTTCTTTGCGTCACGTCAACCTTCATCTCTTTCCCCGGTCTCCCCGTCTATGCGTCCAAAGATTTGGTCAACTGGCGTCTGATCAGCCATGTCTGGAACCGTGAGAAACAACTTCCTGGCGTGAGCTGGGACACGGAAGGACAACAACAGGGCATGTACGCACCAACAATCCGATACCACAAGGGCGAATACTACGTCATTTGCGAGTATCTCGGAGTTGGAGATGCGAAGGAGATGATCGGTGTCGTTTTCAAGACTAAAGACCCCTGGAACGAAGCAAGCTGGAGTGATCCCGTGACATTCAAGACAGGACACATCGACCCCGACCTGTTTTGGGACGATGATGGAAAGGTTTACATGGCGACCCATGGAATTACTCTTCAAGAACTGGACCTCGAAACAGGAGACCTTACTCCCGAATTGAACATCTGGAACGGTACAGGCGGTGTCTGGCCCGAAGGACCACATATCTACAAGCGCGACGGCTACTACTATCTCATGATTGCCGAGGGAGGAACAGCAGAAGATCACGCCATCACAATCGCTCGCGCGAAGAAGATCACCGGTCCATATGAGGCATACGAGAACAACCCTATTTTGACAAACCGCGGAACAGACGAGTATTTCCAGACAGTTGGCCATGGAGACTTGTTCCAGGACACCAAGGGAAACTGGTGGGGCCTTTGCCTGGCTACCAGGATTACACAAGAGGGTGTTTCCCCCATGGGTCGCGAAGCTGTTCTTTTCAACGCGACTTGGAACAAAGGCGAATGGCCTGTCCTTCAGCCTGTGCGAGGCCGCATGCCAGGACATCTTCTCCCAAAGCCTACCCGAAACGTTCCTGGAAATGGCCCATTCAACGATGATCCAGACAACTACAACTTGAAGAAGACCAAGTCGATTCCTCCACACTTTGTTCACCATCGTGTACCTAGGGAGGGTACTTTCAGTCTCTCGCCAAAGGGAATGAAGATCATCCCTAGCAGGAACAACGTGACCGGCGTCATTGGAGGTGACGAGATCCAGCTTTCAGGTCAGCGTGGAGTGGCATTTATCGGTCGTCGCCAAACCCATACACTGTTCAAGTTTAGCATCGACCTTGACTTCAAGCCCAAGAAGGAAGACCAGGAAGCGGGCATCACCGTCTTCCGCACACAAGTCGACCACATCGATCTCGGCGTAATTCGTAACGAGAACTCTCAGCTGTCACTTCGTTTCCGCGCCACTGGTCCAGATGCACCCTCTCCCAAGACAATTCCTGTTCCCAAGGGATGGGAGCACGGATCAATCCGCCTGTTCATCGAAACTGCGAATGCAACTCACTACAACCTTGGCGCGGAGAGTCATGGTAAGAAGGTCAATGTTGCTACTGCCGAAGCGAGACTTGTTAGCTTCGGTGCTGGACAGTTTGTAGGAAGCCTGTTGGGTGCCTACGCGACTTGCAATGGACAAGGAAAGGGACTTGATTGTCCCAAGGGAGGAGAGGCGTATGTACAGCAATGGAAGTATGAGGGAAAGGCGCAAGAGATTGATCATGGCGTGTTTGTCAAAGCTTAGACCATTGCTGACCTGGTACAGCTGGACAATCCATAGCAAACATGACAATGAATACTGCGTTACTGCATATGGCAATTAAAGCTTGCGTTTACATGCTCTCGTCCCGACGCACCTCGAACTATACCTGTGATTGTTTAGCAGAGATTTTCAAAATTACATATCGTTATCATTCATTTAACAGACATAAGTTTAAACAGAGTCTCTGGTTTTGAAACATATTCTCCAGGCTAGAATTTCTAACGCCCTCTAGAATATGCTTTCCGAAAACATGTGGTTCACATCTCCAAGCGGCCACTGCAACCTCATCGGATCATCCCATCCAATCTGCATATCAGTATCCACTCCCGTCATTCCGATTCCGCTTCCGAACACCGCATTAGTATTAAAAGGTGGTGAGTACTCGGTATAACCACCCGCAAATCCAGTCTGCGCAAGGCTCGCTCGTCTGACAGACTCTGTAACGCCCTCCAGCCCATCGTGACTTCCAGGACTCGTGGCATCTAGAATACCCAGACTGAGAAGATTCCTCCGCATCTCGACCAGTCGCTTTGCTAGTCTGCGCGCTGACCGCGAGCGACTAGTATATTTCGTTGTAAGGGTTACTGCCATGCTGAAGCTCCCGCCTAGGGATTCGACCAGATCTGGCGTTAGACTTGGAAGCATGGTGCTTCTGTTTTGCTTGATGAAGGCCATGAGAAGAAACGCAAGACCGGCTGTGCAAGCAAGTATGTGCTGGTAACACGGATGCTGCTTTCTGTATATATCCGTCGTAAGGTCGACTGTATGCAAAACATTAATGATATCGTAAACTCGTTCTGTCGCCGCTCTGACATGCTTCTTTGTTGTCTCGATATCCGACTCTGAGAAGAAGAATGGTTTGAGTAATTGACTTCTGACGGATTCAGCTCGGAGGTTCAGCAGTATGGCCCATGTCGGTGGTCTCGTAGACGGGTCTGTTTGCCATGTGTGGCATTGCGCTATTGAGTATTCGCCAACTGCTTTCTTTCTCCACTGCTCGATCTGGAAGGTCATCAGCTCAAACGAGCTTTCGTCATTGTAGCCTTCGCCTTTGGCTGCTCTGGATATGGGTTCACTGAAACGATCACTAATGAGGATAAATGAAAGCATAGCTTTCAAGTAAGGATGTTTGACCTGCATGTGTTAGTGATCATAACGCTACATGTAGAAGCTCGGCGTACTCACAGATGACGTGGAAATTGAGCTGAAGCTCGCTTCGTGAAAGTGTATCGGGAGACCAGTGGCATAGCTCCACTGTCGATCGAGAATAACAATGCTGCTAACCAAGGTACAAGCTTCGGTTCTTTGAGCTTCAGACTTCAATGTATGTTTAAAGACCTCAGCATTATGAAGTCCGAGCTCCATCAGCATCCTCCCTGCGATGCCACACATGCGCCAAGCTGACCGAGGCATATCTTGGAAGAAATCGTACCAGCCCTAAATCCCTGTTGGCTACAGACATGAAGTTTCGAGGAGCAAGCATACCTTGAGAAATATAATGGTAGCATGTTTGATACTATTCGCGGGCGCCGCAAGCTTTGCATTGACAGCATCTTGAAAGCTGTCTCTGAGCAAACCCTCTGTGCTAACACTTCCCACCTTGGAATCTGCCCGTAAAGCGATAGCAAGACAAAGGTTCATAATCAATAGCAGCTCATAAGCTTCCGCTCCCGTGCTCGCAGCAACAACATCCCATACTCCTGCTCCTGCATCCGCATACCATGACCTTGTCTGCATGATAAGCCCATCAATATCGACAACAGGATGAAGTTCTCCGACGACTTCTTGGTAAACGTATAACAGCTGGATCGCTTCCTGCAGGCTAATAACGGAGCGAAACGTGAGGAGCATAGCAGGGTCGCCTTTGTCGATGTTGTGTGGTGACATGGAGAATTGGCCATTCTGAGTTTCGGTATCCTCTTCATCCGGATCGCCATCTTCGTGAATGCTTGCTAGTTGGACTTGGCGCTGATGGAGACTGTGTCGTAGTTTTAGCTGACCGACGTTGAGCGCGTAGTCGGGACAAGTTGGCCCGTAAAAGTTTTGTGAAGTGACGGTCCTTGAAGATTGAGGCGAATCGAGTGCATCGTCGTTGGAATTGGAGTTTGAGTTTTCGGCGTCAATTCGATTAATGGCTGCTGTCGCGCTCTCAATGATGGTGACAGGAGATGGCAGGTTCGTTTCTTGGTGATGGTTCGAATTGACCTGCGCTGCAAGACTATTCAATTGCGCCTGCAGACTTGATAGCATATCGACTATTGTGTTCTGATCCGTTTGGCGTGGTCCTGAGTGATTCGATGGAGGATATTGATCAGCCCCAGTCATACTCGATGCAACTGGTGCTGTCGCATGCCAACCATCGCTGGGCTCTAAAGTACCGTTATAGCTGCAATTCTGGCGACGGCTTGCGCAATAGCGACAGGGTTGACGTCCGTCGCATTTGCCTTTGCGACGCCTACAGGCTTCGCACGCGCGAAGAGCATAAGGAGTTCGGCGTTTGCCGGGTTCTGGATTGGAGGACTTCTTGACGCCTCCGGCCTGGGACATTTTGTCGCACTTGACTTTGGAATCCGGCCCTTGAATGCAGCGTAGCTGGCTACCAGGGCTCGTCAAGGTTGAGGGTGTCGGACAGAAGGTCAAGTCAAAGCGAGAAGTTGGCAGGCAGAACATGTTAGAATTATTTGTTATCACTCCTTTCTCCTTTGAGCGGTGGCTTTGATCTTGAGGCCCATGCGGGGTAAACTAGACTAGACCAAGAGTGTCACTGGGGTAGTACAGTTTGCTTGTTATCTCTTTGGAACTAAGGGGAATTAAACTTTGCGATCCATACACCCTGAGACTAGTGTGGATTTGGGAGATAGAGGCGGCCCGGTTTCGGATGGAGACTCTGCCGTGCCGAACAGATGGAAAATGAAATTTTGTCAGTGTATGTGGTCAAGAGGTTCCAGTACCTCTACAAGGTTGCTTCACCTGCAAATGTGCCTTGCTTGTCGAGACATCAAGTGCCGAGTCAGTCTACAGCTCGTCGCGGCGCCTACCGCGACTGAACCCTAGGTCAGCATAATCGGGTCGTCCTTAGCTTCTGGGTACTTGAAGACGCCTGGAGGCTACCCCATAGCCGACCCGTCGGCACTGTACCTCGTTTGTTCTTGATCTAATAAACCACACACTCACGATAAAATGCGACACATTGTGGAGGTCCGAGCTAGAAATCTTTCCCGCAATTTCCTTGTCTTATCTTCCTTATTACACTAGAGAGATACGCGAGTTGTTAGGTGGTTGTCCCACTACGTTGTAAAAGAATGGCAATTATCATTCTCATGAGAACTGCCAGTCAAGCTTGGTACAGCAACTTGACGTTGTACAAGGTATTACACTCCATTAATCAGCACAATAAAACAGAACCATATAACATGTTAGTTACAAAAAGTACCTATTTCATAACTATACCTCTCTAACTTTATAGCCAAACATTTCATTTGATCGAACCGTGTTGCGATCCCTCATCTTCAACGCTGTCTCAATCCCCGTCACGGGAACACGATACTCATACTTGGCCCCCTCCTTCTGTCCCTCGACAGGATAAGGAAACGGCAAGTATTGTGGCATCAAACCTAATTGAGCAAGAACCGTTCCCTGATCCCATGCGATATGTTCATGGTATAGTCGATCGCCCCGAATATTCACCACCGCTGTGAAAGGGACTTCCATCTTCTTGTAAGTGGGTGGTACTCCCGGAAGACTTTTGGTGGATTGGGTGTTAGTGCCGAGACTCAATCGGTCTATAGGAAGGGATACACATACAGCCAGTCGAGAACCTTGTCATGGGAGAATTTATAAAGAAACTCATCGATAACACGATCGATGCCGATAGTACGACTGATCAACTCGAGCTCTGTGTCAACAGAATTCAGGAAGATGAAATTGTCACGATAAAACTTTGACAGTGACGTGCGACCGACTCCGCCCGTCAACTATCCTCTCGTCAGCATTTATCCTATCATTATACCCTTACGCAGAAGCACTCACAGTAGGAACGTGATTAACATAAGGCTGGTCAACCATTGTACTCATGGTATGCTCAACCGACCGGTCCGTAAACTCATAGTAGGTGTGCTCATCCCATATAGCTTCGAGATCGAAATGGGGACCGTTCGTTAACGGTTTGAGAAATGTCAAATTCCTTGTATGCGATACTGACTCGATCGAGTAGTCAAAGTCTTCAGTAAAGGGAACAGCTACCAAGTTAGATTTGGCCGACGGGTAGGAATACGTTGTTGATCCATCTTTCCGCTCGAGCTTCGCGGTGCGTGATGTTATATGTTTAAGTGTAGGGACTGAGGCGCCTTGGAGCGTTGCCAAGTCGGATGTGTTGGCGTAAATGACAGCACCTGATATATCTTTGTCGGAAACAACTAAGGCAATCTTGTTCCATAGTTGAGGATCGTATGCTTACCCGCCCGTTAGATATTCATCTCGCAATACAATAGAGGGATACTTACCAACTAGTCCAATCTTACTATCTTCCACAAACCCATCACAACTCTTCAGCGCTTGAAGCGCATTCTTCAAAACCTCTCCAGCGTCCCCTTTCAAAGCCCTCGTCTGGATTTCAACAACAGCATAACCCTCTTCAGCCCATTTGAGGAGTGCCGAGGGAACACCATCAATAATGTCCAAGTGTTTGTCCGAGTCAGGGTGGAGAATCACGAGACCTGGACCGTGTCCTAATCTTGACAGGGGGGACAAAAGTGTGATGCCTTCAGCTACCATTTGAGGCCTGGCTTGGGGAAGAGGAGCAGGAGGCTTGGAGATATCTGCATACATGATGGCGATGGGCGTGTTATCTGGTTGGTCAAGTATGGGGAATCAGTGTGTAGATGGTAGCTTGTTGTGGGATATATAGAAGAAGTTATCCATACATCAGTCTTCTCCAAAGTCCCCTACCCCGAATTTCAGCGCTTGGAGTATTCGCCTTATCCGTCCCCGGCACTTCTTACGGAAGAGTACTGACTATCTCTCATAGTTGGTCCTGGCTGAATAGAACCTGTTGTGGGTTCCGTGTCTTCGGAATTTCCGTTCGGAAAGGCCGTACCCTGAACAACGACGTTTGTCGGGCGTTGATTGGTGCAAGGAACAGTCGATACCCCTAGACAATCACTTCATCCTAGTGCGGAACTCGATAATGCCTGTCACTACCGAAAATCGCTATCTTGAGCCTTCCGTGGCTTGAGATAGGCGATTTATCGCCTTGGAACGCGGGGCCGGAATGGGGATCATCTCGAACTACGGAACGCCGAAATCTGGGGTAACCACTAGTCTTATCAGCCTTAGACTCGAATTTGTCTGCTACTGGCTATCTTGCGGGTGGCATTTGACACTTCGGAGCTGCATTTCGTGGGTTGAATGCAGCCTCCAGGGGAGGCATGACCTGGGACGCCGTTCGGCAGTGGGCGAAACAGCCGTGTTTGGGGATATTTGCATGGGTTGTGATAGGATAGATATAGAGCCCTGGTTCGCCTCTGCAAACACGAAACTGTAAACTGTTTCTTTCCATCAAAGCAAAGGATACGTGTTCTTGGATACTCCAATTCAACCTCCCTTCCTCTATCACAATGTCCGAGTCATATGATGTAGTAGTGGTAGGCGCCGGTACGTCCTCAATGAATACCGTCATTCATCATACCCAAGCTAATGCTATCCAGGATGGTTTGGCCTCGCCGCTGCAAAAGCTATCAATCAGATTTCACCTTCCGCGTCTCTTGCAATCCTCGAATCGGCTGAATCATGCGGTGGAACATGGTCCAAGAACAGACTCTACCCAGGCCTCAAGTCGAACAACATGAAGGGAACATACGAATACCCCGACTTTCCAATGGACTTTGAGACATATGGCGTTGGACCCAACACTCACATCCCTGGTGCCGTACTCCACCGATACCTCACCGACTTTGCCAAGCATTTCGGCGTTTACAACAAGGTGCAATTTCATACTGCTGTTAATCTTGTGGAACGAAATGGAGACGCGGGCTGGCGCTTAACCGTTACTTCACCGGCTGGCAATCGGTTCATCAACACTACAAGACTTATCCTCGCGACAGGTCTAACTTCAACACCAAATATGCCCTCCTATAAGAACGCAGAATGCTTCGGCGCTCCGCTCTTTCACGCAAAGGAATTTTGCAAAGAGGCTCCTAACCTGAAAGTCAAGAATGCAATTGTCGTTGGTGGCGCCAAGTCTGCTTTTGACGTAGCATACGCCTTGGTCCAAGATGGTGCCGGAGTCGACCTGATAGTACGCCCAACCGGCAATGGTCCTGTTTGGATCGCACCACCTTTTGTCACGCCTTTGAAGAAGCGTCTGGATCAACTTCTGAACATCCGCTGGATGACATGGTTTAGCCCTTGCCCTTGGGGTGAAGCTGATGGCTATCCCGGCGTGAGGGACTTTCTCCACGGGACTGCCTTGGGAAGAATGATGGTCAATGGGTTCTGGAAGGTTCTTAGTGGTGATGTTATTTCTGCAAATGGATATGACTCACATCCTGAGCTGAAGAAGCTCAAGCCTTGGCATTCGGCTTTTTGGATCGGTAGTGGACTGAGTATCCTGAACTACGATACGTCTCTCTGGGATCTTATTAAGCAAGGCAAGATTCGAGTTCACATTGACGACATCGAGTCGCTTGAACCAAAAAAGGCAATCCTCACATCAGGCAAGGTCATTGAGACGGATGCTATTATCTGCTCGACAGGTTGGAAGAAGGAATCGACCATCAAGTTTGCAGAAGATAATCTTGGTCTCCCTTACTCAGTGGACAAGAAACGTGCGCTCAGTCAAGCAGCCGACGCACAGGTACTGTCTTTATATCCAGGTCTCAAGTCACAACCCGACCTTGGCGTCGCCAAAGCCAAGGAGGCCAACACCCTTCGATACTACCGTTTCATGATTCCTTCACAAATGGTGAAAACCCGGGATCTCGCCTTTGCAGGTATGATATCAACTGTCAGCACCGCGACATGCGCCACCATTCAGGGTCACTGGATCGCCGCTTTCTTTGCAGGCAAGATCCCGTCCGTTCCCTCCTCCGACAAGGAGATTGCTGATGAGATTATGCTACACACGCAGTGGGGGAAGTGGCGCTTTCCTTGTGGTTACGGTGCGGATCTGCCAGACATGGTGTTTGAGGGATTGCCTTACTGTAACATGCTGATGAAGGATCTCGGTCTCAATACCCACCGTAAGGGAAGCCGTTTTGCGGAACTAACTTCGCCTTACCTGCCGGCCGACTTCAGGGGCCTGGTTGATGAGTTTCTGGAGAAAGAAGAGAGGCGGGGTAGCATTCAAGGGGTGGAGGTGCAGGAGGTGGGAAGCAAGAAAAAGGTTTAGTGTTGCACGTCAAGCGATTCATGTTGCAGATTTTCGTGAAAGTGTTTGTGTAGATGCTGTTGTTTCTCACATCTTTTTGTTGTTTTATTGATTTTCAATCTTGAGTTCACCCAACTATGTGAAGTAACGGGAATCTATCTTTTTCACTTAAATAGAGGATACAGAAGCTATCGACTATCTGAAAACATTCTTAAAGATATCCTTTAAAAATATTGCAATGTATGGCTCCCGTGCCTAAGCTTTTGTGTTTACTACCCTAAACACGTCAATAGACAGATCACTTGGCAGCGCGTCCAAAGATCCAATTTTAGAACAACAACCCTTGTAACTTTGTTCCCCCACACAAACCCGGGTCAGGTAGTCCCGGCTTCAGCGTCTCTAGTTTTGTTTTTTGCTACCCGACACTTGTAATACAATGAATCGGTGGATGGTAGTATACCCGTCGTTTTATATAAAATGTTTCATGAACTAATGAAATTGTGAGAGGTTGCTTCGGTGCATTGTTCTTGTTTCTTTTGTAATCAATTGTTTCTGTTTTTGAGCGCCCAGATCAACTTTGAGTTTAGATGCAGGTTTCGGGTTACAAGTAAAATCAGTAGACTGGGTTGTTACTACACCCGTGAAAGCAACAGATGTTCTATAAATCACTAGTTGTAAAATGGAAAGAATCAGAGGTACGGATAGAAGGTGAGATAATTGGTCGCTTTTCCATATGCTATTACCGAGCAGTACACATCTTGAACAGGATTTTTATGTTATATCCAAAGAGTCTTTGTTATTGCTGGGGTTCTAACGCGCTGAAACTGGTCTTGTTTGCAATCGTGTTGGATCTCGGCGATATCGATATCGATAGTGACAGTAGCGATAAGAGTTTTGACTGCCTGCCCCTGAGTGTGACCTAGTCCCAACCGTTGATTGGTCGGGTCGTAAGATTGCACAATTTCAATGGAATATGCAGATCACACTTGTAGTGTTTGGTCTGTGTCGACTTGGGGGTCGCAGTGGCGGGCGTAGGAGTCAAAAAAACAGCGGAATGGTTTACACTGTATGTCCCACCCATATCCCTCCGCTGTTTTCTGTCACCCCCCACGGGGGCGCGCACCTCCTGATGACATATCTTCAAAGCGCTAACATGTTTCACCTCCCGGGATCAACCTTTGATCCTCTATGGCCAACGTGACGCGGCGGACTGACGCAAAGTTTGAGTTGGTCCGGCGCTTGGATGTGGGCTCGATAGGTGAGAAATGCCCGTTATGCTTAAAATAAAGGCGAGGCCATGTCTCACAAGCACTGACGCTTCCCCCGCCCCGCCCCGTAAATCTGCCCGCCAACCTCTTTTTCCGGTACGGATATGGAGTAGTAGTCTACTGAGTGAGAACCGGGAAGGAATATCTCGAATCCGACATCAACAGTGTTTATGTGTGTAGGCCTGGTTGAGTGGAAATGGACGTCAGGTCAGGTCTGATGAGGCTGGAGGATGAATTAGACAAGATTTAGCTATAGTTAGTTACATGTTAGCCCAAAGCACGAGAGAGTACCTATGTATGTATGTATACATACTATGAGGCATCTTGTGGTACAGGTGAGGAGGCCTGGTTGCGTCTGTACAACTCCGAGATCAAGATAACCAACTAGGTAGTACTCAGATATTGATGTCACTGTTATTACTACTACCACGCTGCAACTACTACGTAGTACTACCGGACTCTGTACTACTCTGCACTACGTATTCCCAGGGGCTAATATCATCGCTTGTCAGCCTGTAAATTTCGATCGCCAAGGCCAACCCAGACGCCAAGACAGTCGCGGCCCACGATAGCGCAGATGATCTCTCCTGCCAAGAGTTTCACTCCGCCAGCACTGAACAAAGCGTTGAGACGCGTGCTGAATCGTTGGCGGAGTGCTGAACGTTTCGAGTTCATCTTCTTGGCGTTTTCCTCTGCCAATTGCACTCTCTGTCTTTGTTGCCATCTGCTATTTTTGTACGGATATCTACCAAACCGACGTCCAAATGTTTATCTATAGCTATAGCCCCCGTCTGTGCTTTGTCTGTTTCGGAACTAGCCAGACTAAAACCTTTTACCCTTCTGCCTCTTCTCTTGTTGGCTAGATAGACTAGAACCTTGCTTTCATCTCTAACCATTGCCTAGCCGCAATTCCCTTTAAAGATCACCGGGAATCCCGCAAAGAGGCGTCTTGGCTTAATTTCCTTCTCATCTTCCCATTCTCTTCTTTCTGTAGGCAGGACCTCTTGTATCGTTTTTTCTTTTCTTTTCCTTTTTCTCATTTCCTTTTCCCTTTTCCATTCCAGTCAAATCCCATTGTTTTCTTTTAACCAATCAAGTCATTTCTTTCAATCCGCCAAAATGCCCGTCCTAAGTTTGAGCGAGCTCAACATCGTCCTCGGTGTTTTGGGTTAGTAACTGCCACCAACTACCTTCCCGACTTGGCATGCAGTCGGTCTTGTTTTGGTGTGGCTTGGCTTACACATATACACAGGTGCTTTCACTTATCTCTATGGCATGATCTCTGTCAAGATCAAGCAGGCATGGTACCTTGGTGAAGCCCGTTAGTACACCATTCCCTTCAACCTTGACCCTCACATCGACTAATGACTATTAGTACCTGCCGTCTTGATCGGTGTCGTCCTCGGTCCCATAGCTGCAAAATTTATAGACAGTGAAAGATGGGGTTCTGCAACGCCGGGTCAGACCAGTGAAATCACTTTGGTAAAACCTCTTGATGTCTTCTAAAGCTTGGCTTTGTTCATATACTAACACTATATTGCACAGGGCATCACTCGAGTCATGATTGGTGTTCAACTGGTCATTGCAGGCTTCCAACTTCCTGCCAAGTACGGTCTTACACGATGGAAGGAGATGGCATTGTGTCTCTTGCCCATCATGACCATCATGTGGTTCTGCACGACTGCTTGCATCATGCTCACCATCCCCAAGGTCACATTCCTCGCCGCCCTCGTCATCGGTTCCTGCGTCACCTGCACCGACCCTATCCTTTCCCAAGCCATTGCAAAGGGTCCCTTTGCCGACAAATACGTCGCTCGACCCCTCCGAGAGATCATTTCCGCAGAGGCCGGTGCCAACGATGGCTTCGGATTTCCCTTCCTCATGCTCGCGACATACCTGATTCAGCATGCTGATATCCCTGGTGCTGGCACCAAGGCTGCTGCGGGTGACTCTCATGCTCACCACGCTCTCATGGCTCGTTCTGGTGAGGTTGGTCGTCTTGGTGGTGGTGTCGCCGTGGCCCTCGAGAACTGGTTGGTTGAGACTTGGCTGTACATCGTTGCTTTGTCTGTCGTATACGGAGCTGTGGTCGGATTTGGTTCATGCAAGGCTATCAAGTTTGCCCTTAAGCAGTATGTATACCCTTTTTCTTGATACGTTCCGATCTCCCCAGACTAATTTTTCGGTAGCAAACTTGTCGACAACGAGTCTTACGTCCTTTTCCCCACAGCCATGGGTCTCTTCCTGGTCGGCACCTGTGGAGCCATCGGTACCGATGATCTCCTTGCTTGCTTTGTTGCTGGCTGCGCTCTCAACTGGGATGGCAACTTCCTTCGCGAAACCGAGATCCGCCACGACGAAGTCAACTCTTGTGTCGACGTCCTCCTCAACTTCGGTGGTTTTATGTACATCGGTGCTATCCTGCCTTGGGAGAGCTTCAACGACCCTACTGGTACCGGCATCACTCTTCCTCGCCTGATTGGCCTCGGCTTCCTGGTCCTAATCTTCCGTCGATTGCCCGCTATCCTGACCTGCTACAAGCTTATGCCCGATGTCTGCGCCAACTGGAAGGAGGCTTTGTTCATGGGATACTTCGGTCCTATTGGTGCCGGCGCTGTATTCTATGTTGAGCATGCCCGCCATCTGTTTCCCCATGATGGCGAAGGTGACGAGGAGGAGACCAACCTTGTCCGTGCCATGGGCCCGACTGTCTACTGGCTTGTTCTTTTCTCCATCGTCGTCCACGGCCTCTCAATTCCTGCTCTCAACATTATCTATTCCTTGACCGGCAAGGAAGCGATCAAGGAGGATGCTGTCGAGATCCGCCGTATCTCGATGCGTGTTGCCACACCTACTAACGCTGTTGCTGGTGACAGGGATACCTTCATCGCATACAACCGTTTCAGCCGCCAGATCGGTGTCGCCGCTGCCGAGTTGCCCGTCCAAAAGGAGACTCAATACTGGTCGGATGATGATGAATTTGCCAAAGAACGTCCCGTAAAGAACAGAAGGAGCGCTTTGACCTGGGCAAACCAAGTTTAAAAGGTGCAAAGCAAGACATGTGGGATTTATTCTCGATGGATATGGTATGGAAGGGTGATGGAGGTCGCTTCACTTCCGCACGGAAGAGGGTATTTGATATTGTTTTGCTAGTCATCGCGCGAGTAGCAACCGATCAATTTGAGATATCAAGGCTCTGCGGAAGTCTGGAGTATAACTGTCTTTCGTTAAATATTTTCGATCATGAAGAGACGACACAAGACGGGAAAAGTCAACAGCTCTTCTCGCTCACTGTTCTGCAAGGCCAACGTGATGATACGATAGAATCGATTAGTTTGTACTTTATTTGAAAAACGAGAAGAAATGTTTGAATCAATATACAGAACAATGTTGAAATACCTGACCGTTTCTAAGGAATGTGCTCCAGACGAATTATTTGTTAATAATGTTCGTCACAGAGGCAAGGCCGGGCTTGGTGCTGCGTGGTCAATTAATGAGACATGAACTTCATAATCACAGAGATGAGTGAGTATCAAAGGCGCTTCGGTTCTATGAAATGTTGAGTGAGTTAAGAGATGCAATAGAATAAGGACACAATCCGAATCACTTGACTATTACACAATATCAACGACTAGGTCACATATTCACTCCTTTGAAGACCTGCCACTGGATATGGCAGCCTCAGTGCTGCCGGCTTCCTGCCCATCAGTTGTACCTCGTAGAAGATTGGGAGCATACGGTTGCTTCCAATCATCACGACGCTCATGAGAGATAAAAACATCGTACCAACGAGGGAAAATATAACCAATCACAATCCACAAGAGAAGACAATGGGCAACAATAAATCCGACAATGTGAAGGGGGTCATTCTTGACTTCTTCAAACGTGGGGTATGCAAGGCTGAAGATGATGGCCAATATAGGTCCTGAGATATAGCGGAGCATGGGGGCCCAGATGAATGGCAGAGACCAGTTCTTACCAACACCAATGACAGTGTTAAGATCGTGTCTCAGCATGTTACCCTGTTACTAGGTTAGAGATTGGTTGTCAGTTTGATATTCGGGTTTGTACATACAGAGTAGAAAGCATTGTAGTAAAAGATAGACATGAGCTTGTTTTTGGTCATGAGTCTGGGACCACCATACGCGTCTGGTGTCTTTGCCAGGAAGAGGGAGGCAGCGAGACCGATGAAGTAGACGCCAAAGCCAGCAATAGCGCCAGCCCAAGGTGTAACAGTATGGCCAATTATGATGCCCAAAAGCTGGCCACCAAGAAAGCCGCCATTGTACAAGGCCCATGATGGCATGCCGACCTGGCCGACAACATCTCGATATCGATACAAGGTTGTGGCGCCAACGCATTCTGCCCACACAACAAAGACGAGACCAATGTTATTGATCCATCGGTCAATTCCATCCATGAAATAATATCCGAATTGAGTGCAGTGAGGGAGGGAAAGAAGAAAACAAAGTACAACCATGGCAGTGGCCACCCAGGGACGACCCCATCTCTTTGCGAAAGGGGCGTCCATTATCAGGGTCATGACGGCATCAAGCATGGCGAATGAAGAGCTGATACCCAAAAGCATAATGGTGAAGAAGAACACCACAGAAAAGAAGTTGGAGGCAGGCATCGCGACGAATGCTTCAGGGTATGTCATGAAGCCCAAGCCGTAGCTGCCAATCTCGCCGGTGTCCTCTGGTTTCATGCCAAGATATCCGATAATTCCAAAGACAGCAAAAGCAGCAAAAGCCTCGAAAAAGCTGTTGAAGAGAACAATTATGATGGCGTCCTGTGCCGCATTGGAGAATTTACGGTTGTACGAAGCGTAGGCTGTGTAGTATCCGAAACCGACACCAGTTGAGAAAAATACTTGACCAACTGCGTCACGCCAGATCTTGGTCCCAGCGAGCTTGCTGCTATGCCAGCTGCCGAAATACATCTTGATGCCTTCGCCTGCATTGGGGAGAGATGCACCGCGGCCGACCAGAATGATAGCCATGACGATGGGGAGACCCATGGTGAAATAGACAACTCGTCCGGTAAGACCGACACCGCGAAACATGCAAATCCAGACGGTGAACCAGGTGAAGGCATTCCAGCCAACAAGACGGCCGTCGAGAGAGATTCCAGGGTGCACAACCCAGCGACCTGAAGTATCGGGATCAACGGAACCAACTGCCTCGTACATGAACCAGTTTTCGGTATCGCCAGCCCATGGAAGCGGGCTTGTAAAGGATTTCTGGAAATACACCATGGCCCAAGCAAGAATGGGGACAAAGTAGATAACGACTACGAAGCCGACATAGTTGAGCGCGAAGCCGGTGCCCTTGAGCCTCTTGTTTATCGAGTTGTATGCAACTACTGTCCCGCCGCGGTAGGCGTTACCAGCAGCGATCTCCAGAGCCATGGCGGGAATGGCGAGTAGAAATATGGCCATCAGGTAGGGCACGAACCACTGTAGACCGTTGTTGTTGTAGACCTGAGACGGGTAGCGGAGCATGTTTCCCATCCCTACAGCACCACCACAAGAGGCGAGAAGATATGCAGAACGGGAAGGCCACTGGTCGCGTCCGTCTTCGGCCTTGTCCGGCGGCGGCGCCAGGACACTCGATATCTTGGCCCATAAACCCATTGTCGTTGTGGATCGCGGACTGGTATCGATTGGGCGCTTTACTGCTATACCACGATGGACAAGCAATTCAGAGTAGGATATGGGGTAGGGAGAGAATAATTGACAATTACGAAATCTCACATTTGCTGTGGGTACTAACAAGTCTATATAGTGGGAAACCGCATCGTTTAGAGGACGGACAGGCATTGAAGTACCAGGATCCCTAAGTCCCTTGAACAAAATATGCCGAGAGATAACATCGTATGCCCAGAGTTCAACAGCCAATGGACAGAGTCTCAGCGAAACACTTGTAGGGGAATCAACGTCATGTGGAAGCTTGGCAAAGTCTGGGCAAGACATGAAATGGGCGGGTGACAAGATTAGGGGCAGAAACTGCCTGGGCGCAACAGTGCTGACGGTTATGCTTCAGCGGCTTCAAGCTGGGCGTAATCCCTGAGTGGACACACGCAGTTGTATGATAGCCAGGGGCTGAGCCCAGCGAGAAAGGAGCAGGGGATGACATTGTCAAGCAGGGAATGAATCGCTTGGCTTTGGCTTGGATGAGGGGTTGAAATTGGTGGTTTTCAGTGACGACATCAGGCTACAGCAAAAGGGCACACACGCCAAGGGCTGATCCTTTGTTGCCAAGTTACTTTCAGCTGAACCCAAGTTACGACATGACCAGTAAAAATGTCATCCTTTGAATAATGTTGGTTATCAGTCTTGGCTCTCGCCCGTCGTTGGTTGCCAAGACTTGGGAGGATCACTATACCGGTTGTGGGAGAATGCCCGATGATAAGCTTGTTGCAGATGAGGACTGTGAAGTTTGCTGGGAAGAGCAGCAGGCTGCCCAAATGCATGGATTGGTCTTGCAGACATATATATATATATATAATTCATGGATATTGTTGCAAACTTCATGATACTTTAGTGTAGAATGGAAATTTGAGCCTAATATTTCTTGCAGTATGGCTATCTGTCCACAGCATTTAAGCTCAAATGATGTGGTGATAGCAAACTTTGAAGTCTGGGGTAACTAGACTAGACCCCATTTTGGATGTTACGTGGGTTATCTATGGATACAAATGGCGCGTTGAGAATTGATTGCTAATGAGCTAGGCTATCTAGGCTTACTTGCTTCTCCCCTCTTCATGTGTGGTCGTACATACTGCACAATGTGAAACAATAAACCCTTTTCCAGAGTGACGTTGAAATCTTAATTACTTACCATTTGGTTCGTCCAGTATCCGTACATCAGGAATTTTTGACTGATGCACGTGCTCAACAGCAAACCGCCACATTTTCACCGGGCGAACGGAGCCGAACCGTAGCGTTAGGCACTTGAACAGGGATCATGTCATTGTGAAAAAAGGCCAAATTGTACCGCAGAAAGGCCTAGTGTCAAGATTATATACAGTCCAGATATTTTCTAAAGAAATGAAATTTCTGCATGAAGGGTATGTATCTCTCTCTCTTCCAACTTCATCCACGACAGATGTGCGAAGGCTGGTCATCCCGGTCGAGAGCTTTGGATGTCGTTTCCCCAACCTGTTCCAAATTCAAATATTAAAATGCTCCTCCTTCAAGTGTCGCGTAGAGCTTGATTCACTCTGAAGGTCATCGTAGTCCGTACGATCACGGTTAGGCTTGACAACTTCGACTTGTGTAGTTTGGAATGTCCTTGATACTTTGATGCCGTCTTCTACCCGCTCTGGCATCTCAATGCTCTCGCCCGCTTCGATGAATGTCTGGTTTGCGGCAGGGAAGATAGAGGTGGCTCTTTTGTTTGTGGCAGTCTTGACACCACTCTTTCCGCCGGATCGTGAACCGGAATAGTCGTAGCCGCTGGGGTTGCTGGCTTTGACAACCTTTGTGATGAGCTCAGCCATGTTCATCTCGATGTGAAGTTTGACAAGGTACGCTAGAGGATGAAACTGGAGGTAGACGATATCGTTGGGAAGGGACATCATGGCGATGAGGAGAACCTATCAACCTTTAGTCAAAAGCATCAACGTTGCGTCGAAAGAGTACTTACGTCCATGGTCATAGAGATACCAATCATGAACAGGTTCACACGATAAAGGCGAGTGTATTTTGTCAAGCCATTAGCCACAAGGCGAGACCTGACAAGATGGATAAAGTAAAAGTTCAATCCTGCATCGACAACGAGAAAGATACCCTTCTCCACTCTATCCCAGACAGCATTGATACTGATGAGTTGCTTACTGATTTGAAGACGAGCTGGGATCCAGATACAGAAAACACTTATATTGATGGCGAGGAGGACAAGGAATGTCGTGACCTTTAGTTTCGTCGCGTTACGGCGGTTGACCATCAAGATAGAAATTCGGTTGATGATGATCTGGAGAAGCGTTTGAATCTGAACAGCCCAAAGAAGGACTGTACTGCAATGTCAGCAAGAATTGGACACATAATTGAATGGATTATACACACCAATGACAAAGAAGACAGGAAAGCCAGGCGGTATGTATTGACGAAGGTAGCACCATGTGATGGCGCTCATAATCACACTACTCGCCCATTCTGTCCATAGCAAGGCAAGATAGATATTTGTTCTTGTTCCTCTTTTCCAAGACTGGATGGTTTGTCGCATAGCCTTGGTCCCACTGAAGATAGACACACCCAGAGAAAATCCCCAGGCGATACTGGCAATGTTCATGTCCACAAGACCGGGCTTGTGGAACTCATAGTCATCCGCCAACAGGAGTCCACCCATCCTGACTATTGCGTGCAAGGAATGGCGATGTTTGTGAAAAGAGGGGGAGAAGGTGAGGAATGCAGGGACTACAAGAGTTTGAGACGGGACAATGCGTTGTATATTTGAGGCAGACCAACACCTCGAACAAGGTCAAGGGGCTTCGGGGAACCTTTGCTCCTGCAGTAGAGTGATTTACGCCTAACGCTTATGCACTTGATTTCGGACCCTCGAAGATCTTTCACTAGCTTTGTGGCGGCTCCCAGTCGTCCGGAATCCTGAGACGTGAACTCATCTCTTTCGGGACTACTACTTCAACGGAACAAGGTACCATACGATACCGGATGGTGGCGGAAGTAAAATCCAAGTCCGGAGCAACGGAGCAGGCCGCTTTGATTTTTTATTTTTCTATTCAGCAAACACCAGTCGCTGGCCGTGCTTATCTTTCAATGTTCGTTTGTGCGAAGCCTCACTACGTTTAATAGCGGTGTTTCTTCTGATTACTGATAATAAGCCAGGGCTTTAATTGAGAGCGAGTCATTGAACATGATCGAATACGGTGCTACTACCAAAGATCTAGACGAACCCCAGACTCAAATCTGCAACTGCGGTTCCGCACCTCTCTAGCGTAGAATCATCTTGGGATTGTAGGCGCAGGCATTACAAATGTGCATTCCCACAATAAATAAATATTCCTGATTGCAGCAGAACCAATTATACCAATAAGATATAGTTATCTCAATATATAGACGGAGATAAATACTGGTTCGGTCTTGAAGAGGATCATGAAGAATTAGCTACTAAAAAAGGCGGTTCTACACTTAATTCAATAGGTACCGGACGCACATTCGTAAACCTCCGAAGTCTACACCATCCTGAAGGGCTCAGGACATTCTCCCACATAGCGGAATAATTCTTCAGTGGCGTCAAGGAAATAAAAGGGGTATACTTTTATCAGTGTAACATGATACTTGGCGTTGGCGGTGACTCGCAGAAGAATATTTCATTCCCGGAAACATGGCAACGGTTTACCCTCGACGGTCCAAGCTGAATGAGGCTTGACTTCGGCTCCGCGGTGGATCCCTTTCAGCCCTGGAAGGACGAGGACGATCTAGTGAAGTCTATTTTCATATTCGAGGGCAATGATAGGCTGTACAAAATACTCGGTAATTTGGACGTCGGAGTTTGGGAGATTCTCGAAAATCGGTCTACGGTTTCTCAAGATCCCGGGGATGATATGCAAGTGCCCCGTTGATCGACATGGCCGAGATGATGTTCCAGACCCTGTTCAAGATTAATTCAGAGATTTGGGTCAGAGATTTGGATCATGTGCTGTTGCATTGGTCTATATCAGGATGGTAGATCAGTGTTCATTAATGGAAACCAGACATTTGAAAGTTTCCTATATTGTCACTATTCTAATACTACTCGTTGTATAGACAATGGCTTGTCCGGAAACAGTCTCTTTAGCTCTTGACTCTTAAAGCTAATGCGTTGAAACTTCGACCAGTACCAAAGATCTCAAACATGCCTCGTTAAGCAAAGATAGGTCAACACTCGCAAGACCGACGCCTCGTAGAGAGACCGCCCATCTAGCAAATGTGCTAGTGGCAGTATACTTTTCGACTTTGCCCGCTCCGTGTACCATTGAGACAATTTCGCCATTATCTATAGCAGTCAGCTGAGTGGTACGACCTGGTAATGGCGATGACTGCAAACCGAAGCACATAAGAGGAATGGACAAGAGATTTTCCAGCATAAAAGAACTTTGCCAGGCTTTGTTTTTCGATGGCGTCGATAACAACTTCCAGTACGCTCTGTACTTTGCGTAGGTAGGAAGCCAAAGTTGTTTGATAGCTGATCCGAATTTTCCCCCCCATTTATATTCTTCCCAGTACACAAATTGACGAGAAAAGCCTTTACAATTTCTGCGGTGGTAGGATTTATCGTCATATAGCAATGTCTTATCCTTTTGAACAATGCAGTTTGAATGAGTCAGTGTTCTCCTTATACTAGATTTTGACGCACGTGTGATAAAGTGACATAAGGCTTACACGTCCGATTTATCAAGGCCCAAGACAGTTCCAATATTGTTAGTCAATGTTTATATTCTACATCAGGATGTTTCACATCTCAACAGTGGTATTGTCTCACAAATGTATACTATTAACCTGAGAAAGGCCAACCCATTAGGAAATGGATAGAGGCTTTTCCATAGTTGATGAAGCAAACCACCACGATGACCTCACCTAGTCTTGCTTCCTACCAACGATACCCCCTTTCTTTAAACCAAGCCAAACCACAACAGTGACAGTAGTACAACTGGCAAAGATGGTCCAAAAGGCAGCCCTGTAGCCTTTCATCAAAGCTTCTTCCCGCGCCGTAATTCCGGAGTGCTCTGTGACAGATGCAGCAATAGCAGCAGTGATCGCCAGACCAACCGAGTTCCCAAACTGCGCTACTTCATTGAATACACCACCAGCAAGGGACTGCATTTCAGGGGGATAAGCGTCGGAAATGACAAGATTTGATACGGTGAAGAGAACTGTCTCGGTTAGTCTCATTCCTCAGAGTAGTCGGAAATTGCCACTTACCATCTGGGTTGACGGGTGAAAGGAACATGGCCCAAAAGGGCGCAAGCCAGTAGTTTTCGCCTACGTCAACAGTCGCCATGAGTGGTGCTGCCACCATTGTCACAAGCGCCGATACAACAGCCAGCGTTCTCACTTTGACCTTGGCGATGAGAATGCCTGTTGTAACGTTCACTGCCACACCCATGATAACGTGGGGGAGGAATCGAAGAGAGCTTTGCAGGGCTGAGAGGCCTTCGACTTTTTGGAAACTGCGACGGTTAGTGTCTGGAACACCACTGTAAGATTCCAAACACGTACTAGAGAGTGGTAAAATACTCGATGCCATTCAGTGAAGCCCAGCAAAGGAAAACAGCGATGCAAACAGAAGTAAAAGATCTGTTCCTCCAAAGACTGTTGGGGATGAGAGCTGGTCGTCCATGCTTGACTTGATAGTCCATCCAGAACGGGAAGGCCGCTAATAAGATAATAGCTATTGTCAACAGCGCGATATTGGCAGGATCATCAAGTCTCTTGTAAGACGACGATATCATAGCCAGAACATACAGAAGCATTCCGAGGGCCACACTCATGGTCGATGCTCCAATCCAGTCAATCTCGTATCTCAGTCTTGTCGTCCATTTTCTTTCAGAGGCAGTGTAAACAGAAGGTAGAGACCATATTGCGCCCATCGATAAACAAAAGTTGATGATGGCCATCATGTAATAAGCCCATCTCCAGCCGATGGTATCAGTGAAAATGCCTCCGAGAACGAGACCCAGTGCATAACCCAGTGGACTGCCCATGCCATTGATAGCAAAGGCGACGTTCCTCCAAGGTCCTTTGGGGAAGGTATTCGATATCAAGCTAACGGCTGTCGGAAGACACATGGAGATAGAAGCCCCGAGCAACGTCCTAAAGAGAATAATCTGGATACCGGTCTGAGCAAGTCCAACAGCCAAAGTGAAGACAACAAATAGGAAGCTTCCAGTAACCCACATCAACTTGGCGCCGACGACATCTGCGATTGCACCAAAGATGAGAAGAAGACATCCAGCTGCGAGAGCGTATACCGCTGCGGGCCAAAGGATGAGATTTTCGGACAGACCAACGTCTTGGGCGATTTTGGGAAGGGCAGCGATGAGGATACCCGAGCCCATTGTGTTGAGAAAGCTGATGCCAGCCAGCGTTATAATAACAATGACTCCTCTAGTTTTGGATATGCCAAGCTCAGCCGTTTGGCTTTGGCTAGAGGCATTGTCAATGCCAGTTTCTGGAACAGGGATGTCTGGCTCAGGGTCGATTTTAGGTGATGCTTGACTGAGATTAGCTGTTCTTAGCTTAGTTTCGTTGACTGGCTCCAGGGGAATAATTCCGCCATGGATTGACGCGGTGCTTGTGATGTCGAAGCTACGATCCATTTTGCCTAGTTAAAGACGATTAGCTTGAGGCTAGACAAGAGGTGTTTAGTTGTATTTTTATATCTTCGGCCTGTCGTCTCGTGTGTCAGATTCGACGTCATCGTCTTCACAAGGGCGCGCTCTTGACACCATCGAAGTTGCATTTGATTGGCTGAGTCCTCATACGAATACTTCGCCAAGGGCTTTTAGTATGCAAGTGGCTGGTTGTAGAATTGTTCAAAATCTGACAAGAAAATAACAGTCTTATTTGAGATTAAATAGTATCTTGTCTAATCGAAACGATCAACGTCTAGGAGCTTCTAACCCCCACTACTATGTACTATGTCGCCAGTCTTTACGGATACAATTACAGATCCTTGCGCTCATCATGGTGCACCTGCTCCGACGTCTCGATAGCAGCCTGCTTCTCAGTATCGTGGTAATTGACCTGGGCCACGTTGGCATCATCGCCATCAAAGATTCGAGCAATCTCTTCAAGAGTAGGTCCCTTGGTCTCAACATAGAAGAAGAAGACAAAGACAAGCTCGACCGCGATCCAAACCTGTTTCTGCATTAGTATTTTGAACAATGGCATGCAATCATGAGTGGGACTTACGGTGTAGAAGCACCAAAAGTTCCAGTTGTTGGGAAGGTTCTCGAGAGCGATGGGGTTGGTCTGGTTGCCAATGGTGAGAGCGACCTGGATGAAGAAGTTCATGATCATGAGACCTCGAGCACGGAGTCTGAAGGGGCAGATTTCCAGAGCATAGGCGACGATCAGACCAGACCAGGCGATGGAGTAACAGACGTCGAAGAGCCAGATAAGGGCAATTTGGGGGTATCCGAGGCGCTTAATCTCTGTCTCGCCAGTGGCTTCGAAGCGGGCGGCGACGATCGTCCAGGCCAGGAAGAACAACAGCATACCTAGAGTTTCACTGTTAGCTAAGATTCTTTGAAGGAAACGTCATCAAAAGGCAATTTTTACTTACCGACAGTGGCAGTGAGGAAGAGCGGGCGACGGCCGAAGCGATCAATTCCCAAGGAGCAGCCAATAGCAACAAAAAGCTTGAGCATGTTCTCTCCAGCATTCAGTCCAGTCTTCTGAGCTTGATCCTTGATTCCAGCGCCCTCGTAGATAATGTTGGAGTAGTTGCTGATCAAGGCATTACCAGAGTACTGCGAGATGATACCAAGAGAGACCAAGAGCATGAGACGGTAACGGTTGCCCTTGGTTCGGATGAAGTCAAGGTAGCTACCGGTCTTCTGGGCCTGGTACTCGAGAGCAATGGTATCCTTGATCTCGTTGTATTCGAATTGGACGGTAGCATTGTTGGTATCGCCATTGGCATGGTACTTGGAGAGGATGGTGAGGGCTTCTTCATGTCGCTCGTTGGCCATGAGCCAACGGGGGGACTCGGGGATCCACCAGATGAAGGTGATTTGAATGAGGGATGGCACGGCCTGGATCAAAGTGATGCTTCGCCATGACCAGTCACTGCTGATGTTGATCGTACCGAGACCGATGAAAGCGCAGACTAAAAGATGAATATCAGTAAAGTCCCTGAGTCGAACTCTCACGTGTTTACTTACGCGTCGCTCCCAAGTTCCACAGACAGTTGTAGATTGCGGAGACGATGGCACGGTGCTGAGGATGGCAGATCTCGGTAAGGAGGACGGGGCAAGACAGTTGGGCCAAAGAGTTTCCGAAACCGACGAGGAAACGACCGCCAAGGTACACTGGACAAGGGTTGGTTAGTCGATGCTTGGAATAGTGGTTTCACGTGGACAGAAACTTACTGCCGAAGCCGTTGGTAAATGCAGACAGAAAAGCGCCAAGGATCATAATAAGACATCCAATGGCAATGGGGAGCTTTCGGCCAAAGTGATCAGCCAGGAAGGGACTATGCCAAGCAACATTATTAGTTTTCGCCAAGTCTGTGGGCTGCTTGCCAAGGCAGGAAAAACGTACGCGAATGGGAAACTGGCGATGCTGCCGATTTGGTAGATGGAGTTGAGGATACCGAGCTTGGAGCCTGTGGGGTGACCAAAGTAATCCTGCCAGTCATCCATGGCTTGGGAGGTGTTCAACATGGAGCTGTAGATTTCCAATTAGCTTTCGCGTTTTGATCTCTGGACATCGGGATCCCTTACCCATCGTAACCAGTGGTAGCTGAGCAGACACAGAGAATGGCGGCGTAAAAGTACAGCACGCGCATTCCAGGATCAGCCCACCATTTGACCTTGGCGAGCTGAGGCGCCTCAGCCTGAGCGACGGCGAGGTCTTGTTTGGTAACAGTGTTACCGACAGCGAAAGGCATCGTGAAGGGGCCTTGTCGATTCTCGACTATAGTGGGCTACAGTACAGGGACTTGGTATGAGGCGCGATGCAATGCGAAAAGACCAAGACCGCCAAGATGGAGTGCCAAGCAGAAGATTAAATATGAACTGTTCAGGGTCTATATTAACCTATTAACCGAGGCTCCTGTATTTACCCCCCAGACAGACCAAGGGATATAGGCTAAAAGTCCCAGCCTTTGACTTTTCCACCACTCCGGGTATTTTCCCTATTTCCCCATGGGGGTGGGGACATCTCCACTCTTGCAACTCTTTACAGCAGAGGCAAAAGCTAAGAAGTCAGATTTGACGGCCCGGCCAACCGAAACCATCTGCCTCGTGGTACAATTAGCCGAAGACACGTTTGAAGGAGCAGTTGGTAAAAGAGCATGTAAACAAATGCCACCCGATCCATGCAGCTAGTTCCCTTGAGACACACGGATTTCTCTCAAGAGCAAGATTTAACTAAATATTCGATTACTTGTAATCAACAATTCTCACTTTGAGACCCAACAAGGCATGTCCATCGCGGCATCTAACAATACTAATTAAGCCTAGCTTCGTTCCAATACAAGCAAAGCTCTAATGCATACATCAGCCTCAATAAGCTAAACACTTTTATCCAGCGAGCCAACAGAACTCTCTTCATCTTGCCTCTTCAATTTGCCTAAGAAGCTGGACCCTGATCAACTCCCCTAACCCAGTGGCACAAGCGGCACGCCACCCGTAGGATCTCACGGTAACGACAGACACGAGGCCACGGAGCTGAGGTCGATGATTGAAACTGACGCCAAGAAGTTGCTGAACTCTCGGCAAGTAGCTGCCGAATCAACCACCAATTTTACCATAGAAACCCTTCAAGTCCAAAAGGCCCGATGGTTCTGTCAAGCTGCAAGCTGCAAGCCACAAGAAATCTAGGCGACATCAAGCTAGAGCTGACTCTGCTCAGATCATCTGGTCTCCATTTGGCAAATAAGAAAATGGCGGAGAGTCGGCCAGAAATAACCGAGACTGGAGCCGCAGCCTGTGGTTAGATGCTAGCTCCATGCTAAAGACATTTCGTGGGGCGATTTTCACGGGTTTCCGGGGACCAGTGAAGAACTAAGTCGTTTAATCAGACCATGTTCCTATTAAAATTACAATTGACGGAAACGAAGCACAAGAGCGATTCTACAGGAAGCACACTGAATAACAATGGCATTTATCAATCCATTGCGACAGCGATACAATACACAGTCAGCTCGATGCTTACGCCTAAACGTCGTACAATATGCATGTCGCCATCACAGGATGTTACAGTATCATTACTAGGTAGTCACGATGCTGTGAATCTCGCCTGGCGAATGGGCGAAAATCCTCGAGGTTGACTAAGATTGCCACTCGTGAGTCAAAATACCTTGTCTAGCCGAGATAAACTGTACCTAGGTTATGTGGTTTCTGCGAGTGGTTTGGGATCGCGTAAGACATACAGGGTAGATTGGGCATTATCCAAGGCATGAAATGGAATACAAACGTACAATAAACGACATGTGATCTTTTTTGACATTCCAATCACCTGAGTAGAGTGTTTCCCAGCGTATAATTACCCACCGGTTGTTGTATTAACCTCAAGTGAGCCCGCAAAAGTCCTTTCGTATTTTAAACCCGGATATTACTACTTTTGTACCCAGCAACGAGCCCACAAATCTCGCACGCGTGGGCTGGTCAGCGTTTGCGGCCCTGCTCTTCCGTCGCCTCAAGGTTTTACCCATTTCTCCTATTTTTGTCTTTTCAACATCACCCGCATCTTGCGTGTTCTGACATTTGGACCAATTCACAATTGCACGATTCGATTCTTCCTTCTCTGCGTCTGACGTATCTCGGCCTTTCGACAACCATGCTTACTCTCGTGCCGTCTTCGAATTCGCCATACCCTCGAGCTCTGTTCCTTACCGTCAACATGAGAATCGACAATATAGGGTAATCAGTGTCTGATTCGAGCGGAAATGTAGTACACGACAATTCCGACCAATGCCACTCATGTCACTGAAAAACGATATACGAGCTCATACGCTGGCACTGCGCTCAACCTTCTACCTTTCACAGAACCGAGCCGATGAATTTCCGCGCTACCGCGATTTTTACGACCCGGCATTTTTACAAAGTCCCAAAGACCAAAGTTGTAAAAGATGGAGGCTCTCGGGAGGTGAAATAACGGGATCGATCCTCCAAGATGGCAACTGCGCTCTTCCCTTAATACACTACAGCCAGTCCCTGACTTGTAGGGGGGTCGACAACGGAGCTTCCATGCACCAATAGTCTGATCCTGGCATTGCCTTGAGCATAAAGCTGTCCCTAAATCCTGTCTATCCATGTTTGGTATCTTCGACGCGTTTTTAGGATGGCCGCCACTAACAGGACCTTGCACGAGAGCTTGATGTCTAGCTAGGGAATTCTTTATGCCCGTACCACCAACTGTCACGCGCGCACGTGAACCTCGAATTTGCTAGTGTCTGACTTCTTGGCGGATAACTATGTAAGAAGATACCAGGAGCATGAGAAGGGGCTGGCCCGTTCATTCTATCTCGTGTCGTCGGTGGCTGGTGTTTTATTCCCAATGCCCTCTACGTCAAGCCGAAAGGCATCAAAAGAGCGCAGGAAACTCAAACCTAACCACTAAGGGCAATCGGTACCCCTCCGGGACCAGCAGCCAGATAGATCTGACACGTGGAATTCAACATTAGCTCTCCGATCCATCCCTTGGCCCTTTGTCAATTGGTAGCCTCTGCCTTGCGACTCCATACCAAACTTCGGCAATGGCTTTATTGTGAAACAAACCAGACTCTATGACATGCTCTGTTTCCTCACCGACATTCAATCATGACGTTGACGATAGTGTGGCTTATAGGAACAATGGGATAAGATGGATCTGATATCTGAGAAACCGGAGCATGGTCTCCGCCGATCTGACCTCCCATCAATGCGTTACGATCCAGGCCTAACCAGTTAAAGGCCTAGGCCTGCTAATGACATGCGGAGATGGCCACTAGAGCTGCGACGATCGATGGTACCTGACCGTTAATTTTCAGGGCGGTTTAAGGCTGGGAAATTAACAAAAGCAAAAGTCAATGACCACTGTAACCGCATCATGTCCATCGACAATAGGAACAAACACCACGATCGATTCGATTCATGACGTTGAAATGTCGATTTCCGAGTGAGACAAGATCAGATCTGTTGATTGCTTATTGCGGTCTTTGTTCTCACGCGCAGCGCGACTTGAATCGTGACGTCAATGAATTGATGCGTCTCAGCAATCACGTCGAGAGTCGATGAGCAGAATTGTTTATAAAAAGGACGTCTTGTTCTCTTCAAATTGTGCTTTCTACTCATCATCTCACTCACATTCTCATCAACCTACCACTACAAAAACTACAAACTTCAACTCACTATCCACAACTCCAAACTTCATCATGTCTGACTACAAGCCCACTGGTACAACACCCTCGAACTCCTTCCATCACTTCATTCTTTACTAATACTTACACCAGAGCACGACGGTCTCCGCCAGGACGGCCAGCCCGACAAGCGTGTCGGCACCGGCGAGTTCGCCCACGGCAAGGTTGACCCCCATGAGGCTGGTGTCCAGGGCGGAAAGACCTCTGGCAGCGGCAGCAGCGGAGGTCTTGAGAGCACCAGCGACGACGGCGGCGACTACAAGCCCACTGAGCATGATGGTCTTCGCAAGGATGGAAAGCCCGATGGACGTGTCAAGGGCAACTAGATGCACATGTCTTGAAGCGTTTGACGAAGCGTTATATGCCTAGCATCGAATGAGAATTCTTAACAACCGAACCCAATCTTCCCATTTGTTAAATTTGTGAAACCTAAATTCCAAACTATATCATAATCACGTCGCGCGTGTTGCCAACTTTCTAATTTCAATATGGATGCTTTCGGAGTACCAAATCGTTCTCCGTCTCTTTCATGACATCCCATGCGTAGAAAAAGTCTCTGATGGGCTTTGTAAAGTTCATTGCCTCTGGAGGAAAAATGCCTTCCCCCCAAATGTCCTCAGCTTGCTTCCGCAAGACGCTAGATATCCCAGGTTGGGCATCCGAAAGCAGCTGCGTTACATGAATGCGGCGCTTCAAAATGCCATTGTATAAGCCCAGACGCTCCGGGACTTGTTCTGGGTTTTGTACGTCTTTGAAGAGAACTTCTAGTGCTCCTGCTTCCTCTATCGCTAGTACTGCGCCTTGTGCTATACTTTTTGTTAGTAATGCGATGTTCCAAAAACATTCAACGTACCATGTGTTGGCTGGATGGGATGTGCAGCATCACCAATTACGACAGCCCTCCCCCGAGTATACGTTTGAAGAGGCTCCCTCCGGAATAATTTGTGAACGGAAACACTCGTCGACAAACTAAACAGCTTTGCCACCAGAGGATTGAATCCGCTTGTCATGGCGATGATTTCTTGCAGGTTGATATCGGTGTTCCAATCAACTGCGTGCTCATTTTCTGCCTTTGTCTTGTGTCTAAACGCAATGTTGAGCATCTTCCCATCTCTACAGGGATATGTTACGAGAAATGTCCCGGTAGATAGATCGAAGGGAACCCAGAATCCTGGATCTTGGTCTTTGAAAATGACTGCTAGGTCGGGATCTTTGTTTACTTCGGAGAAAGGGATCAGACAGCGGTAGAAAGAGGATCCGATGTCTTCGAGAGTCGAGTCCTTTTGTACAATCTCGTTGATGAGCCTGGTCTTGGAGCAAAATTAGCCGGCTGAACCTGTAATAGCATGGATACACTAGGCGTACTCGAACTCCGTCAGCCACTACAACAAGATCTTTCTCAAACGTCTCGCCGTTGTCCAAAACAATCTTGCCGCTCTCACAGTCCATGCTTGTCACGGAATGGCCATTTTGAATTACAACCGGCGAACCCGGGTATCGCTCTTCAGTAGACAAGGCCATCTCCTTCAGTGCTGTATGAAGGTCCACGCGATGAAAGAACATAAAGGGCGCGCCATAATCGTCTTCTACCTGACTGAAGTTTTCGACGATCAAATTCTCTAGTGTATGCGGATCCACCATACGCATTTGCCTATTCTGTACACCGCGAGCTGTCTTGGGGTCAAGGTCGAAATGGCGTAGGACGCGCATTCCATTTGGAGTGATGGTAATAGCAGCACCTACCTCGTCCTTGAAGTTGGATCTCTCGAAGATCTATATGTTTCAGGCGAGCTCAATCGTTGGATATTGATTATACTGACCTCAACTTGGGCTCCCGTCCGTCGAAGTGCAATAGCAGCACTGAGCCCGCCGATTCCTGCGCCGATGATTCCAACTTTCAAAGTCATTGTCAGTTTGACGATAAGTTGAGCGTTGCTGACGGGCGTTCGGTAGCGGCACGGTATCTTATTAATAGGTTGCTACGCCTCGCGGATCAGCAGCGTAAACCCTGCCTACGGAAGGCCTATGCCGATATTGGTGCTTAGATAACAATTTTCAATCTTACAGCTGCACCGGCGTTCTTCGGAGAGGACAAAAACCAGGTTTTCTATTGTAGATTGATGAGCTTTGGGACTCCAATTTCTCCCGGGACCTAATGAGGGACACCTTCATGAGGCTAGGTAAGTTTTTGTGGTCGTTACCATTGTTCCAAGATTGACCGCGATCTGTATGTCGATCGTCCCGCAATGTGTAATGCGCTGAATACGCTTTACGCAGATGATCCGCTAGCTGGCGTTAGTCTAGTCTAAGGGCTTACTACTATTCACTCTCCGCCTCTCCCGTCGGGCCATATAACCTCTTTGCTGACTAGGTAATGACTCCCAGCAACGTAGATCCTCGACTAACCGCAATTATTCTCACTGCGTCATGAAGTTAGAGAAAAGAGGGGTCAGGACTTGTTTTTCACTCATCAGCCTTGGTATTAGATCCATCGCGAAAGTCGACAGTAAGCCGGGCTTGCATTAGTTCTTTCACTTGCGAATAAGAATTGACTCTGAACTGTCTCCGTAACATGTACTTCCGCGGTGATTGGCTCATTGATCTATTGTGAGAAACGTGCTTACGCCGTAGCTCTTTGCAACCCTGACTTGCTGGGGGAACTTTTCACGTCAAGGTTCTCAAGTCTCCGAGTATATAAAATGTGACCGAAGCTACCCCCATTCGACTTTGCGTGTTCATTCCACATAAATTCAATTCACGATGACTGCAACGTCTCTAATTTCGGAGTTGGAGGCTCACCTCGCGGGCACCGAAGCCAAGACTTACGCAACCGACGCACCAGACTACAAGAAGATTGAGCAATGCTTTGTTGAGAAAGACGTCCAGACTCTCGGTATAGTCAGACCTCAGAACGGAGATGAAGTCGCATCAGTGCTCCGTTTCTGTTTGGAACGCAACGTCGACTTTACTATACGCGGAGGAGGCCATGATTGCGCTAGTCGAACATTGGCCGATGGGGCACTTGTTATAGACATGCGAGATATCAAACATGTCGTCATAGCCCAAGACAAGAAAAGCGCAAGAGTTGGTGGCGGTATTCTCAGTGGTGACTTGGCCAAGGCTTTGGGCAAGGATGGGTTAGCAACACCTACGTAAGTGTTATGGCCCAAGACTTCTAACGAGCTTGATGCTTATATCAATTTAGTGGCACAGTTGCAAGTGTAGGATATACCGGATGGGCGACTCTTGGTGGCTATGGCCCCTTGTCATCGCATTATGGTCTCGGAGTTGACCAGATCATCGGAGCGAAGATCGTAAACGCTCGTGGAGAGATTCAGGATGCTAACGAAGAACTGCTTGTTGGTATCCGAGGCGGTGGCGGATCACTCGGCGTGATAGTTGAGCTCTGTATCAAAGTATATCCCATTGACAAGGTAAGTATTGTGGCCCTTATGATAACCTCTCACTCATATTTGAAGGTTCTCTCATCTACTATCGTCTACGACTCAACCGACCTATCCGCCGCTCTTGCGTCCTACAACCAGCACTATGAAAGACTAGTCGAGTCGGAAAAGCTCCCCGTGTATCTCCAGCTCCAACCCGCGATTGCCCAAATGCCGGGCCAGCCTGTAAGTCTGATGATCATCGCAACCTGGCACGGCCAAGACAAAGACGAAGGCCGCTCCTGGATCAAGAACATCGCTGGAGCAGCGAATTGCGTCATGGAAATCACACAGGAGATTACACTCGCGGAAATGCTTGAGAATAATGAAAAGCTCGTTACTTGGCCATCTTACGGTCGAGTCTATACCCTCAATGTCAAAAGAATGACAGAGGATGCCGTCAAAATCTTGGGAAAGCATTGTGTCAATGCTCTAGGCGGAGGCCTTATTTTCTCGTACCATACACTTCTCTCAGCACAAGAGCCAGAACAGAGGTCTGTTTTTGGAACGAGGGCACGCCATCATATGTTTGAGATCTACGCTGTTCTTGCAGACAAGAGCCTCGCAGAAGAGCGAGTTCAGTGGGCTGCCGAGGTCAAGGCTAATCTTATGGCAGAAGACGCTGATAATATTCTGGAGGGTTCGTATATCTCTCTTGGATCTCACGAGGATGTTGATGTCAGAAAGATCTATGGGAAACACTATGATACTTTGGCGGCTTTAAAGAGGAAGTATGATCCTGAGAATGTATTCAAGCATAGCATCCCTAGACTCATGCTTGCTGGGAAGGAAAACGAGATCATTGAAGCATGAGTCAAGTGAGGTATATTGAATCATGTCTCTCATTCACCAGATGTTTTTTTTGTCGTCAAGACATATGCTTCGGAGCCTATAGAATCACAATGCTAACCATGCTTACTGAACTCAAATGTATACAGTATATTTCCACCAAATTCATCGGGATTAGTGTGTAGCTAATGCAAGCCTCCAGCTATCAACAGTAGCGATGCCTTCCTTCTGTAGCCTAGATCCGGTTTGTCATCTCTATAATTCATGCGACTGGATTAACTACAGGTTTAATACCGGTTGAACTTACAACCCTTTCCCATACAGTACCCCTCTTTGGCGCAAGCTAAGTCCGATGAATATATCCGTAGTGGAAATGTACGGTACCTCAGTAAGTCCCCCCCCCCCCGCTTTTGTGCTAGCTTTTTTCAAGCTAATTAGCGGGTGTATCTTGCATTACTTACTCAACGATAACCCTTGACCGCCACTATTGTATAGTCTCGATAAATTGAACACCTTAGGCGTGGTGCCACAGCGGGATGGATAAGGCAAGCTGGCTATCCGATGATATTCCAGGAAGTCAAGCAAATCAATAATGGCCTGACCTCTCTTTGTCATCTAGGCTAGAGAGAATATAGAAAGGATCAACACGGTCTGATCCGCTGACGTGTATCAGCCACGACGCCTAAGATGTTCAATTTATCAAGACTATACGTTAGTCCCACCATGCAACCCGTTAAACCTCTCATACCTGGAAAATATATTCAAGGCTGAGCCATGACAGACGCACCGCAGGTCGTAGATTATACCCCAGACTGGGTGACCAGTTGCGAAACTTGCAAGCCTGTCTGGCAGCGACTGACAAGCGGCGATAAGTTTAAGCACACAATTAACCTCGGAAGTTACAAAGAAGCACTACCAGCCCAATGTCCTCATTTCAAACCGATAGTGGAAGCACTCTACGAATACAGTAAAGATGAAAACGAGAATGACATGTTAAGACAGGTTCGGGTCGAATTCGGCACACAAGGCTACGCTATCAAACTCGATGAGACTGTCGATAGTTTTGGATTCCGCTGGAATCTGGCCCTAGCTGAGGACGACTGTGTGCCTCAACATCCTGGAACTGTCCGTGTTCTGGACCCTGAATGGGCGGATCTGTCTGTATTGAATACCTGGAAAGACACTTGCTTATCATTGCATGGCGCTTCGTGCCAAAATCCCCTCAAGATTTGGCGTTCGCGACCTGCTTGGCTGATCGACGTTGAACAAAGATGTCTCGTTCCAGGGAATGTTCAAGGGAACTACGTTGCGCTTAGTTACACTTACGGAGACCATATCGGCCGTTTGGTAGATGCCAGCGTCCTCGGCATGCTGCAAGTGCCAGATGCTCTAGAAAACCTGGCCCTTTCAGAATTCGTCTCCCCCATTATACGAAACGCGATTTTCTTGACCGCAGCCGTCGGGGAGAAATATCTCTGGGCAGATGCAATATGCATCACTCATGAAAACCAGGAGTCGACTGCTCAGCAATTGACTTCAATGGGCGCCATCTACGCCAACGCAATCGTCACAATCATAGCAGCCGACGGTGATTCTCTCACGGGCCTGGCAGGTATCAAAGGTATCTCAGCTTCGCGACAACTTGAACAGGGCATCGTTGCCTTTGGAGATCAAAAGCTGCTGAGAACGGATTATCTTGGTCTGAAAGCAGAAACTCGGCTGCCCTACTACGAGAGAGGCTGGATATACCAGGAGATGAGAATGTCCACTCGAAAAATAGTCGTTCATGAGAAGCAACTACACTGGATGTGCCAATGTAGCGTTTGGCATGAAGAATCAGCACAAAAATTCCAAACACAGAGAGACTCGTTCAGCCTGGCGACGATAGACTCATCCATAAGGATTCTCTTCGCTGGCTTTTTTGACTGGTCTGTACTTAGCCTGCTTGTATCACGATACAATGATATGACATTTCGATATGACGAGGATGCTCTCCCTGCCATCTCAGGAATGCTTTCTATCCTTAGCCGACGCTTTGAAGGTGGTTTTCTGTACGGAATACCAGAAATGATGTTTGAGCGTGGACTCGGTTGGAAATTGTGGCTTGATTTCGCAAACCTCGAAAGGCGTGTTCGTTCGTCAAGGCCTGAGGGTACGCAGCTCAAACCTTCTGGCCTTCCGTCCTGGTCATGGATCGGATGGAGTGGCTGTGCGGATCCAGGATACAATGAAGCAACAGTGATAGCAAGAGATTATGATAGCATGGAAGAAACTACACCTATTACTGAATGGTACACTAGTCACTCCCCAACGGATTCGCCTGAGCTGTGGCGAAGGATAAGATCCACATGGTACGAGGAACGAAACGGTTATAAGGACTTTACCAAGCCGCTACCGCCCGGATGGACACGCCACAAAGCTCCGGACAAGTCAACTTGGCATGACGGGCCGCATCTTTTCCCAGATGGATGCGGTGAATATATTTTCAAACATGAGTCCATGGCAGTTGATGAACCCGATTCGCAGGAAGGGCGAGGATGGTATTACCCTTTCCCTGTGAAGGAGGTGGATGAAACGGCATTACCTGATATGCCCGAGCAGACAGAGTATCTCTTTTGTAAGACGAACAAAGCTCAACTCTGGGGGATCCAAAACGATGAAAAAGGGAAATATGCCTTGCTCTACAATAGCGACGAGCAAGAGGTCGGGTTCCTCAATTTAGTCAATGACGACTACCTGGCTCGCTTCCCTAAGACACTGACTGGTGAGGAGGGAGGCCTTCCGGTAGATTTGGTGGCTGTCTGTAAAATAAGGACATACAGCAGGACTCAGGATGAAGTTACCAAGATCTGGGACAAGACAATAACCACGAACAATACGTATCTGGTTTTGTGGGTAGAGTGGAAAGATGGGATTGCGTATCGTCTTGCTAGTGGACATGTACAGGTCGACAGGTGGGATGAGTTGGACTTGGAATCTATTTCTTTGATTCTTGGATAGTCTAGATAGACTAGTGAAAGTACATTCCTTTTTATGTTGGAACAGAATTTCACGGTGATTACAAATAAGAAGTTCACTAGCTTCAACTTAGATTGGTATGTGCATAGATTTCCATTGAGAATGAATGACTTCATTTCGGTTTCGTAGTAAGAATATACAATCAGAATCAACTATTTACAGGTGAATGAGGGTCATAGGTGAAACACCATATACCACCCATGTGCAAAACAAAGACCAGTGGCCACATCCATGATCCACACGAGTGTAAGCCGCCAGAAGAAAGGCAAGTCAACCCGCGCTCACAAAGCACTGCTCATGGCAAGAGCCCAGCGATTTATCGCTGGAGGGTCAACAGACCAGGGCGGTAAGGCCAGCTGTTGTAGTCGGGAGCCGAGGCACTGGGGTTGCGGCCCTGGTACAGCAGCTTCAGGTTGCAAGGGTCGACGGGGAAGGTCTCGTCGTTGGCGGTACGGATAAGCTCACCGTGGCTGATGTCGTTGGTCCACGAGGCTCCAGAGTTGGCCTTGCCGGCGAAGGGGTTGGACTCGGAGGCAGCGTTGGGAGTCCACTGGCCATCGAGGGTGTTGGCAGTGAAAGAACGGAAGTAGCGGCCGTTCCTGCCCTGGGCCTCAACAATCATGAGGTACTTGTTCAGTCCCTTGAGGGAGTAGACTTGGACAGCCTCGAAGAGGTTCTCCTTGGTGTCGCTCATGATGATCTGAGAGCTGGAGCCGAAGCTGCCGGGGAAGTTGCCGATGGGCATGCTGGCACGGTAAATCTTGCCGTTGTCTCCAGCGAAGAACAGGTACATGTTCCTGCTGTCACCAATGACGGTCTGGTCGATAGGGCCAGTGTCAGAGCCGGCAATTTCGCCGGTGAAGAGAGGCTGGGGCTGCGACCAGCCGTTGGCGTTGGCGGGGTTGTTTGAAGTTCGGTAGGAGAACTTGGTAGGACCCCACTGGTGAGCCAAGATCCAGATACCCTTGGGCTTGAAGTAGAAGAGGGTAGGGGCGACAGCGCTGCCGGCGGTCATCTCAGTCTGAGTAGCAGATCCGAGCTGGTTAAGGTCGGAGACGGGGCTGAAGCCAACCGACTTCCAGTTGTTACTGTAGGCGGTGGCGTAGACAAGCTGCTGGCCGTTGTAGGGAGCAACAGTGAAGTCCTTCAGGTTCTTGAAGGGGGACTTGGGCTGAGCCAGAGGGCCGCTTGATGTCCAGCGGTAGCTAGTGGGGAGAGCACACTGGGCTGAGACATCGCCAACAGCGGCGAGCAACAGCAGGGTGCTGGCGAGGATGTCGTTGTTGAGGAGCTTCATCGTGGAGGTGTTTGAGCTGATGGGAGAGAAGAAGATCCAAGACTTTTTGGCGGACGATCATTAGATTATATATATGTAAATCCTCAGACCCATTTCCGTGGTATAACCCTTCGTCTCCATTGGCTTGCCACTTCCATCAACGACTTCAGTGGACATTGGAGGAGAAACTCCGTCTCCACTGCATACGACCCCATGTTTTTGTCCCTTTTGCCGTGTTATACTAGTGTAGTAGTGTAGTAAGACTAGGGACGGGTGTTCCTTGGTCTAGATCATCATAGGAAAAAGGTCCAAACAAGGATGGCATTGCTCAAGTCTGGGTTTCTTCCCTTTGCAGGACCACGGAGGCGGATCCGAGCTTGCGATAAGAGGTTAGCGTCATCGAGTCACTGAGTTGATCAAATACCTCGATGCAACGCTAATTTCGGCCGGACAAGCAAGTATCCCTGTTAGACAGTGACTTTGACTCGCAAAGGTAGGATTGACGGGAGGACTCTTGTTCTGTCTGTTATATGATCAACGCTGAACTATAACAAGACATGTTTAAAATGTTCAAAGATGTTGATTGAATCGGCTCTTGATTACTCCAAGACGTCATCAAGCAGAAGAAATGAAATGTTTCTCGGCTCGATAAACAAACAATGCCAAGCCTGAATCATAGACGGTTTCATCTTGGCCGTGTCCCGTTTCAGCCTCCACTCTTTTTCGCTTCGCTCCATACCCGTCGAGGCTCCCTCAGCAGAAGAAAATACGAGGGCCAAAGATGATCAGCTCACGGCCTGACCTGACCACCACATGACTATCTTGTCAGGCTATTTGACTTTATTGCTCTTGCACACACCAATGACCGTCTCTGTTGCACGCAGCTCAACTGAATCATACACATACAAGTCTCGGAAGATTAAATAGATTGGCGCGCCTGTAGAAGCAACATGCGCCGTGTCAGCGATAGATGTCGTCTAACCCGTCCTAGTCCACACGGAAAGGGCAGACAATTCGCCTCTCTATCAGGAAATCAAGGCGGCGCAATTGCCGTCGGCACTGCACTCTCGTCCTCTACAGCACCCCAGATTCGACTCTGCATCACCTTTGAGCCGTTCCCCGGAAAGTGAGGCCTCATTAGGCTAAAGGTCGAGCAGAGCGATTGGCTGAACCCTTGCAGGCCATGCTTTGTCATTTGTTACGGTACTTTGCAACCTTGTTTTCGGTATGGTCCAGTGTCGATTGTTTCAAATGGTGGCATTATTCCGCCTATCAGACACAAGCTCTGTCTGATTCTGGAGCCTTTTATCCAGATCGATACAAGCGGGCGAATTAGAGAAATTAAAACAGATCGGATATTCCATTTCCAGAAAACAAAAGAAGACGAGTTGAGATGAAAATGTGTTTTAACTGCCAAGCCTTTTGTCTGCCAAGAAGAGGGGTTGTCATGATTATTAGTGAAGTCATGGGAATTGACTGATTGTTTACAACAGTCCGGATATATCATATGTATGGCGGTGTGGTCTAGTCTGTGAGTGGACTCTGCAATCGTCCAAGCGGTCTGGTAAACGTCAAGAGAAGAGGTCCGTGATGATGCTGAGTTTAATTCAATACCCGTGGCATGTCTCCTATTGTTGGAAAAAAGAACAAAAGGGGGCACTTCAATGCGTTGAGGATGATGCGTTAAACTTGCTTCAACCTGCTCAAGTTCACGGAACTCGGCATATGGCATGTTTTGTGTAAAATGTCGATGGGAGAAGTGGGTAGACCGTAGTCTGACAAGTCTGACAAGTCTTTATCAACTTGACCCTTGAAACAAGTGGTAATTATACCAGACAATATAGCCGAGATAAGATGAAAAAGCAAAGTGTTTGTTTATCTAGGATAATTTTGGAAAGTGTCTAATCTAATCGATAGGACTGATAAGATAGCAATTCTGATAAGTTAACCTACCCTATACTGGAAGAACAAACACCAACCACAAACAAAACCATTTTTTCATGATAGATGTATTTCAGACTTGAGGCGTATTTCATCAAGCTAAAGACGGAGAGATTACTATACTCTTATCGTCGACGACATTATGTGGGATATTATATAAGCACAGTGGCTGATACTGGATCGCACGTCATCTGTTACAAGGAAGGAATAGCTTTCCAAAACATAAACGTTTTTTATACTTGGTAAATCGAACAGTATTCTAAGGGAACGATCTATCTCATCTTCAACTAATGTACTCTAAGCTTGCTCTATTTGTCTTTAGGCACCGACTTTGTGATCTCTCTCCCAGTTCTCATTCTCTATCCTGATACTTCTTTGTCCCCATTTGATGGTAACCCATGCCCCAATTGCACCCCAAACACTCGGAACAGCCCAACCCAGCGCGTACGCAATCTCAACTGGTAAAATCCACGCCAGGGCAATAAGCACAATACTCAAAATTGACCCTGTGATGGCCCAGCCCCAGAGCATCTCAACCAACATCCGTCGAAACCGAGGTGACGCGTTGTATCGCTTCAGTGCTGCCTCGCGATATTCCTTGCCGCCGCCGCCGTCACATGCTGTGATATCTTCCATGATACAGAATGTCAAAGGTGGGTAGACTTGACCGATGACGTGAGAGCTGAGACGGTGATGACGAAGATGCCAGCCAAAATGGTGCGCGATACCGGTCCACATCATGTATATCGTCACCATGAGGATACCGACTGGCATGATGATACTAAGTCCTCTCATCAACGGCGGATCAGGAATGCTGAAACCGATCATGAGCGCCGTCATGACAAAGTAGGGCTGACCAAGGACGAGGTGCACTGTATCAAAGCCCCAACGTCCTGCCCCAAACAGCGGCCGATATGTATCCTTCTTCATCGCCAGCCTCAATCCTCTTAATCCGTACTCGCCGCCCGAGATGAAGCCAAACATGGCCGTGATGATGGCGAACATAGCACCAGGTCGCATATCGGTCAAGTTGGCGATGCAAAAGTAAAAGACGATAGGGATGAGCGTGCACTCTGTGAGAATGAGCATCCAAAACAGGAAGATCATGAGTTTATGCTCCCTCAAGTTATACGGTAGCGGCGGAGGACCTCGAGCGGCGGCGACATGGTCGTCTGGTGGTTCAGCTTCGTTCTTTGGAGGCATTGAAGGTGAAGTAGGCGTAGATGATAGCGTGACATTCTCGGCTGCTGAAGAGGTATTGTCATTTATATTCGTGGTAGCTGAAGCCATAGTGAAGACCTGGAAGAAACTTGCATAAGCTTAAAAATAAGCTTATTTAGTACAACATCAAAGAGGAGGTGGGAAAAAAAAAAGGAAACCCAGTTAACTAAAGCGACTGGCGCTGGTGCAGTTTTATTCCAGCCGCTACTCATTTCATCCCATCCCCTTAGTAGAAAAAACGTACGTCAGTGGCGATACTGGTGTGCACCATGTCAACGAGCAGGAAGCAGATTGGGGGCTGATCCGCGCGAGTGATGATGCTATTTTTGCTTGGCGGCAATGCGGGATAAGCGTATGCCAAGCGAGTTTAAGCAGGATTAGGTGGTCTTGGTAATATCTAAGTCGCCGCCTCGGGTATTATTCAGGACAAACGAGTTTAAAACCGACAGATGGGTCATGCATTGCACGTCGCAGATGAAAAGGATTCATTGCATGGAGATAACAATCGTCATTCCTGTCATGGTTGTATAAGAGTGCTCAGCCTCGATGCAACTCTGGTGACAGAACACCGCAGATTCAACACAGCCAAGCCTTTTAACCCCAGCAGGAAATCGACGATCAGCACAATCCTGCGGTGGTCATGGACGTAAGTCTCCGGGCTGGTCTTACGTATGTACCTCGCTTAACGTCTGGATAAAGCGACAGAAGAAACGCGAAGGATAAGCTTATCCAAGAGGCGATGACAGTAGAGGTAAATCATATGCTTATATGTAACAGGTTTACTAATTTGAAAACGCTAATGATACAACATGTGCCCTTCTAAGCTCTGGGAACTGCTTTTGTACACCACTCCTTGTCGCGGCTCTCGCGCAGACAGTGCCGAGTACACCACCAAGCCCAAGGTGTAGTGTCGTACGGCATTAGTTAAAAGTAAGCGACCACAACGAAAGACGAACCTCGCGGTATCACAGAAATTTGCTGCCCGAAACTGAAGTTACAAAATCAACAGACTAGGCCGGCTCATGCTGTTTGAACATGCTTCATGTTTATTTTTATACCCTCAAGTATTGAAGCTGGCTATTCTATTGCCGAAGTTGGTAGTAAAGAAGGTCAAGTAATTATAAACTCAAAGCTCGACGTTGCACGTGAATGGACTGACAGGTAAGTATGGAATTGAACGGCGTACCGACAAAGCCGTTTGCTTGATTAAACCATGCGTGAAACGCCATATCATTATTGTCATTGTCATGAGAACGCCCCCACAGATCGTATATACTGGGTTCATACACAACACAACTCCCCGATCCGAGTCCATGCTGGACCAATTCAATCTATATTGTAAAGTCAGGAAAGTACCTCTTCAGAGTCCCATCCAGCATCTTAATTCCAAACGGCTTGACAAGATAGTTATCCGCTCCTGCCGCGCTCGCCGCTTCGCGGTCCCTCTGGCTATCCTGCCCAGTAACAATAAACAGGACCGACGTTTTGTCGCCCGGCTTCTCCAGCGACCGGATTTGTTTGGTAGCACTAATACCATCACAGACAGGCATTTGAAGGTCCATCAAGATGAGGTCAAAGGGAGAATCTTCTGATGATGGTGATGATGGTGAGGAGGATTGTTGCTGAGTAAATAGGTTGATCGCTTGCTGTCCGTCTGTCGCGCTGCGGTAGGGCAGGCCACGTTTTTTGCAGTACATTTCCAGGATGCGGAGGTTGACGGCGTTGTCGTCAACTAGAAGAGTCATGGGCTTGGAGGTATTTGGGAGGGTGCGGATGGGGAGGTCAAGAGGGACTGTCTTGCCAGCCTCGACTACTGTTGGGGCTGATGAATCGTCAGATGTCGAAGGCGACTCTTTGATTGGAGACTGCAGAACAGGCAAGCTATTGTCGGAAGAGGCAGTGTTGGAATAATAGCCTTCGTCTATATAGTTGCAACCCTTTGGAAACGGCGGCTGACTGGGTAAGACGCCCCGGCCATCTTTTGTAAGAGAAGGCGATGGAGATGGAGGAGGGGTTGTTATTGACTCTCGCGCCTTCGCGCATAACTCGTCAGCTTTCCCAAGGGCATCATCGAGCGACGAGGTGCAGAAGGGCCCCTTGACAAAGATAATGCTTGACGTTGATTGAGAATCATCCATGTCTTCCATATCTGGGGTGAGACAAATCGCAACCTGACCTCTTGGTAACATAGCTTGGTACTTCTGTCGCTGGTCCGAATCACGAACATAGTCCATTACAATTAGACAATCGGTCGACTCATTCGACTGGACGAATCCGTTGTGGGTAAGGTACTGGGATATGTGTGAATAAAGGTGTATTTCGGGGGAGTCTGCTGTCAAGTGGTGGAAGCGCAGTGGTAAATGCTTAAGTTGAGAAGCTTTTGTAGGAGATGGCGTAGACATTGTGGGACGCACATCACCAAAGGTACACCGGAAATGGGACCCGCAATCTAGCACCGACGAGACCAGCTCGATCGAGCCATGAAGCAAAGCCGAGAACTTGGAAGCGAGTGTCAAACCTAAGCCAGGGCCCGTCGAGTGTTCGCCCACCTTCTCGTACAGTTGAAAGATGCGACCTTGATCATTTGCATCTATGCCACATCCCGTATCTTGGACATCAACCACGAGCGTCTTTGTATCTTGTGTGTAGGATATCGTAACTGTGATGACGCCTTGGAATGTATTTTGTATTGCGTTGACAATGAGAGGCAGGACACTGTCGCGGAAGAGTTCCAGATCAGTGCGTAGACCTTGGCAACCGGGGGGTAGATCGTGGTGGAAGAAGACGGGTACTCGCGTACTCGTGTCTCGAAGGGTGACATCCGACAAACCCTTGACAAGCACATCCTCGAGTTCTTGAATGCTGTGTATGGCATATTGACGCTCTGCGGCAGCGATATCGGACCATCGATTGAGCGTGATCATGCTGTTGACAGTCGACATGAGTTCGCGGCCTGCAGTCGAGATAGTATCCAGATAGACAGACGACTTGCCCAGCTCAGCAAGAGGCTTTATCAATTCCTCAACACCGGGTGGTAATTTTGAGCCTCCGAGTAGTGTCAACGACTTGAGATGCTCAGTGAGCAGCTCGGCGGCGCCCAGAATGCCGTGGATGGGCGTTCGGAGCTGGTGGGATACACCGCGGATGAACTTTTCTTTGGCGCGCATGACTTCGGACAAAATGCGCTTCTGCCATCGTTGCGTGAGGATGGTGGCGCATGCTTGCACGAACCCAGCGTCTACATCGTCGAATATTCGTCGGATGTCTTTGGTTGCGACCACGAGGACGGAATGGCCGAGCTTGGACTCGCATCGTGCAGAGATGAAGCGAACAATTCTGTCGTTGGGCGGCTCGTTGCAATTCGATGTCGCGATAAAGTTATCGATGTATTCGTCGTCCTCCCATAATGCACGCTTCGGATCCGATGCGGTATACGGGTCGTCTGTGTCGGTAGAATCGGTGCCGGCCGATTGTAGGGTGATGGACTCATCGGGATATGCTTGTCGAAGTACTCGAAGGATCTGTTCCTGGACATCGTGGCCTTCGGGTTCTCTCAGCAGTGTCGTGATGAGATCTGTAAGACGGTGTCGTTCTCGCTGGCGCCGAGCTCGTGCGCATTGCACTATATCGGCAACAACCCAATCGCCAAGACGAGCGAGGGCGAGCTGTTGGTGCTTGGTCAACGGAGGCTGGCTTGTCGCAGATGCGACACAAAGCGACCCGAGCCCTACCGACTCGCCGGACTCGTGTTGGATTCGAAGTGGGACGCCCGCATACGCTATGAGTCCGCCGTGTTCGACATAAGGCGATTCGCGAAATCTCCAATCCTCGAGCATGTTGGGGAGTAGAAAGACATTCTAAAAAGGCAGAAACAGAGTTCAGTATGTGTGCGAATACGATAAAATCTTTGACGAGTGTTCATACGCCTGGAGGCTGTGTCACGGTGTGCGCACAGAGAGTCTCTCCTCGAGGGAGAATGGCGAGCTGGAGGCCAACGGTTGCCAAGCGAATGTAGACATTGGCGTCGAGAAGGCCGATGACAGCATACTCCCAGCCAGAGTTTTCCTGCGCAAGACAGGCCTTCTCCTGCAGGCCTGCGAGGAGTTCAGGATGTTGGTCGATGTCTCTTGTGTAGTACCATAGCATGGACAATCTCAATCGTTCATTCTTGGCCAATCGCGACCGCGGGTATTTGGTGGAGGAACATGATGGTTCGGCGGGTATGGCGGACGGCGCATAAGGATCTTCTTTAGGAGGATATAGGTTGGTCTGGACGTCGAAGTCCCAAGGTTCTACGGGGGTTTTGAAGTTGTTTGCATCGAAAATAGGGCCGATGGCCTTGGGACGAGGAGGGAGGCTGTGGTGGTCGACGGTGGAGGAGAGGAGCGTTGAGTCAGCTGTTGGGAAGAAAGGCATTAGTGATCGGCAGCGGCCAAAATGGGCCGAAGAAAACTGAGGGGTTTAGGTTGTATTTTTAGGGAAAGGATTGCCGTTTCATTTCATGACTGTACATAACGATATGCAAAACCAAAATGCCATAGGATTATGAGCAGAGCAAGAGAGGAAAATGAAAGGCAGATGGAAGGGGAATTGAGAGGGGGCCTGTCACTCGTTATCCAGTCGCAAGCATTTTTCTGCTGACAAAAATAGCGTCACAATTGCTTCATCGAGATCGTGCTTCATTTTGCTGTGTGAGGGGTAATTGACGGCAAACCAAAGGTTTTGCTGCTGATTCCGGATGATTAATTTGAAGTTGAATTGGCGAAAAAAGAAACAAAAAAGATAATAATCCAATGTAAACATAGAACCGAATTGAGAAGTGACCGTTGGTATGGCTGGCATGATTGATTAGTAGGTGATAGGTTTGGTATGTACAGCAGTCAGCAAAGTTGCAGGCCCAGGCTCACAGCGCATGCAAGCCTAACTAGCAGCTGGGCTGACATGGCTTGATTTAGGTAGTTTGTGGCAGGCTTGGCTAAGTAAGCTTGGCTTGATTGGCTTGGTTTGTCTGGCCTGGAACAAAAACTCTTGTCACAACAACAAACCCACCCCAAACAAGTCATCGGGCCTGTAAACTGTATTGCATGAGAGATGCATCCTATCGATAACAAATGTTTCATTTTATTCCTCCTTGCCCTTTCTGGTAGCGATCCCTGACACAATAAGCAAATACTGTGATACACTCCGTCGCATGCAGCAGTAGCACATCTTTCAGCTCCCGGTCAGGTACCCGAGAGCACTCACATCCCGACATCTCACATGCGAGACAGCCTTTAGTGGTAGATCACGCAAGCACTTAAATCCAAGAATACATACAAGGGCAAGGGCATGGCATGGCATGGCATGACATGACATGGTATCCCTTGTCTTTACGATAACTCCATCTTCCACGATGCAAGCGTCTGGGACACTCCCAAACCCCTCCACCATACAACTCACCAGTCACTGTGGATGTTAATATCAACATCCCACTTGGGCATCAATTACACCAAATCACCTCACAGCCAACCCCAATGACTCATGACAACAAATCTCTTGTTCTCAAAACTGCCAACAAGCACAGACTATCCTGTTACCTCCAGAATATGCATGCCACATCAGAGGGATGCCACTTCTCGGTGGGGCTTCACCGCTAGAACCCATCTTCAATATGGGTCAGGTCACTCACGCCAGCTTCTAAATCTACCTATATTTCAGGTATCGATTTGTCTTTTACTTTTGAGAATATCTCTCAACCTTCATCTACCCAGCCATTGAATGTTTCATCAGCAACAACATGCGTCTCCTTCACACCAAAACCTTCCAGCTCGAGGAATTCTACGGCCAGCCACCAGAGTATGCAATTTTATCACACACATGGGGTCCCGACGAGGCCACGTTCCAAGACTGGCAGGGTAACCTGGAGCTCATGAAGCTCAAGAAGGGTCACCAGAAGATTCGTCGAGTCTGCGAGCAGGCTCGCAGAGATGGTCACATGTACCTGTGGTGCGACACCAACTGCATCGACAAGAGCAGTTCTTCAGAGGTGTCTGAGGCTTTAAACGCCATGTTTACTTGGTACAAGAACGCTCAAGTTTGTTACGTCTACCTGTCCGATGTCCCGCCTCTGGATACCGGTGCTTTTGATCCTATGGAGAATTTCAGAAAATCGAGGTGGTTTACCAGAGGATGGACTTTGCCTGAACTTCTTGCACCGACCAGTGTCGTCTTCTTTGCCCAGGACTGGACCCCTATCGGTACAAGGAAGACTCTTGCCAATACAATCTCTTTTGTCACCAAGATCGATCAGCAGTATCTCGACTGTACTTTCTACAAGGCCAGTATTGGAGAGCGCATGTCATGGCTAGCCAAGAGAGAGACAGAGAGAACAGAGGACATTGCCTATTGTATGTTGGGTATCTTCGACATCAACATGCAAATTGTCTATGGCGAGGGAATGCGAGCCTTTATCCGACTGCAAGAAGAAATCATCCGCGTTTCCAATGACCAAACCCTCTTTTGCTGGAACTGGGACGACCGTTACGTGCCACACGACTGGGCCAGTATCCTGTCCCCTTCCCCAAGAACCTTCCTTGACTCTAGCATATACACCGAGTGGCCTGTCCACGAAGCAAAGACATATACCATGACCAACGCTGGTCTTTCCATCAAGCTTCCCGTTATGAACACCATCACAGAGACTGTCGAGCAATGGCTTGTTCTTCTCAACGCTCGAAGAGATAACGAGAACCAGCAAGTCGCACTTCTTCTCAACAGATTGCCCGGAAAGGACCGCTGCACCCGTAATCGCACACCACCCTGTCCTGTGCCTATATTGACGGGTTCTACTAAGCTGCGCGAGGAGCAGATGTACATTGCTGGCAGTCGCGAGCGCGCCTCCATCCAACCTGACTTCCATGGCCACGGCACCTATGAGATACTTGTAACCCTTGACAGTGGCACAATTCCCTACGACAGCATCAACTCGTCCCCACGCCTCGATTCAAGTACCATCAGCCTCCAACAGTGGGATCAATCAGGTCACTACGGCTGTGTCCTCGCCATCCAAGGCATGCAAAGCATCAAAAAGAACGACCGTCGCGCTTCCGTCTTTATCGCCACGCTAGTCTTTGGTGTGGAAGTTCAGGGCTCCAAGGTAGAATGGTTCTGCAAAATCCGAGGCATTCAAGAATCTTCGTCAGCCTTTAGCGCCAACACTCTCGAGGATGCTGTGTACGAGGAAGAGCAAGAGATTCGCTCACAGCTACGACGCACTGGTCACTGGCTTGCCATCTTTGACCAAGAAAAGGACACCTCAACAGACACTGTGCGAAAACACGAGATTGATTTGTTGACGAGTGTATCGCTAAGTTCGGGTGTGAGAATCGCTTCCAACTCGACCATGGCGGTTGCGCATTTGCAACTGGCGCATATTGTCAGGCCTGCCGAGGTGGCGCCATGGGATGATGGACAAAAGTTTAGAACTGCAGATGGAACCAAGGATTTGTCCAAGTGGTTGAGTTCCTTGCAGTAAGGGATATAACAGAACAAAAAGTAGAGATGATATTATGTGTATGATTTTACGAAGATAGATCAATATTGACGATTACAACACCTACCTGGCATCATTACCTACATCGTCCATCCTATTTAACAAGACCAACATTAAATGGGATGAATCACCCATATCTCGCTAAAACTAGTGGACTTGGCACGGATATGGACCGATATCAGTGAATAAGCTGTTGCAATTATTATTTTAGCCGATGATCTAATCGTGGCCATCACGTGTAAGAAAAGACCGCATGTTCTTCCCCTCAATTTTGAATCGATCTTCCCCCTTGCATCAAAACGAGGCTGGCTGTTGGTTCACAACAGACCTTTATACATACATATATAACAAACAAACAAACATGTCGGACACACCTGCGGCGCCTGCTCCTGCAGCTTCTGTCAGCCCCTCTTCCGAGTCTGCCCTGCCGAGACGCGATGTCTCACATGAAACGCCACAGATCATGCAGAATGACTTTATTGCTGCAGACGATGAGCATGTAAGTTGAAGGATTTGCAAATGACTCACTGAAATTGAACCATTGGCTAACCTTGGATACTGCTAGAATGCGGCTGAAGATGATGATGCCGATTCGACACTTGGTTCAGACGCGTTAGTGACACCCTTGCAAGCCACGTTTTGACGAGTCTTTCAACTTACTTACATGGGATATACAGTGAGAGTTCGACTGCCTCAGTGTCAGCGAGTATCCTCGAGTACCGCCGCAGTCAAGGTCGCACTTATCATAGTGACAAGTTTACTACAAGTTACTTTTTGCCCAACGATGATCAACAGTTGGAGTCTGTTGACTTGACGTGAGTTTGTTCATCTCCATTACGGCTGATATCTTCTAATACTTACCTAGGCATCATTACTTAATGATCCTGTTGGATGACCAGTTGTTCCTTCCTCCCTTGGATACGGACAAGGTAAAGGTAAGTCTTAATCGTCGGTGCAACAATATGTCGAGTATCTCTAACATGCACATGCTGCAATAGAAAGTACTTGATGTCGGTACCGGAACTGGTGAGTCTCCTTATTGTTCTTGAATGAACCTCCATTAATATGTTCCTTCAGGTATCTGGGCCATGTAAGTCTGATTGCATACTACCTCGGCATCGTACTTACCAGACGTAGTGAATTTGCCGACCGTTATCCCAACGTTGAAATCATTGGCACCGACCTCTCCCCTTGCCAACCTGAATGGGTACCTCCGAATGTTCGTTTCGAAATCGATGACGCAGTCATGAATTGGACTTGGGAGCCTAGCCAGTTCGACTTTATCCACATCCGCTACCTCTTTGGCGCCATCAAGGACTGGTCCGCTCTCTTCAAAGAAGCTTATCGCTGTGTTATGCCTGGAGGCTGGGTCCAATCAGCCGAGGCCGATGTTGAGTTCCGCTGCGACGACGGCACTATTGACCTAGAGCCCAACTTGAAGATGTACAAGAAGCTCTTCGAAGAGGGTGGCAAGGTGCTTAACACCCCCTTCTTTGTAAACGATATGCAGGTTCAAGGATTCAAAGACGCTGGTTTTGAGGAAATCCACACCATTGACTACAAGGTATGTGCCCAGCTTCGGTTTTCTACTCTTACTAATAAGGCAACACAAGCTTCCCGTTGGCGACTGGCCCAAGGATCCCAAGCTTAGAGAAGTTGGAAAGTTCGTTCGGGCTTGCCTAGAAAACGATATCGAAGGTAAGTCTATCCTCCCTGTTACTCATACGACTCGAGTCTCCTAACATCCACCTCAAGGTTACACTCTTATGATGTGGCAAGATGTGCTTCAGTGGCCAAAGGACGAATACCAAATGTTCCTTCTCAGAATCCGAAAGGCCATTAGAAACCCCAAGATACATACCTACATGAAAGTGCGGTATGTCTACGGACGCAAGCCTTCCGAGAAATGAGTTTAGTATCAGTATAGACTTGTTAAGCGTTGGTTTATTTTGCAAATGTATCTACTTGGAATTCTCATAGGCATGGTCGGTCTTTCATGCATCACGAACACACAAGCGAGACAGGGATTTTCTGCAATAGATCATTCATTCTTACAAATCATTCTGTACCTTCCACCTGCTAGACTCTTTCAGCCAGGTCTCAAAGTTCTGTAAACGAGGCTCTTGCCGTCGCAGGTCGTCTATATCTGCTTTCCATCCAGCCGTCCTGAACCACTCAAAACTTTGAGACGCATCCTTCACAAACCAGAGAATCGGCCAGGATACTGCCTTGTACGTTTGTGGAAGTTCTTCTCCGACCACGTCTCTGAAAATTCGTTCGACATCTGAGAAGCTAAGATCATCACCTGCCAGAGCAACTGATTTTCCAGCCCAACCTTCCGGATCCAGAAGTGCTTGAGCTGCGAAAAGACCAATGTCGTGGGTGCTGATCAATTGCATCTTCCGGTCTTTGGGCATGCCCTCTGCCCATAAGGACGCCATCATTTTGCCGAAGAAACCTGGGTTGTAACTATCCATGAACCCAGTTGGTCGGAGAATAGTCCATCGCTTCTCTGTCTGCGCGCACAATTCGCGTAGTCTATGCTCGATACGATGTTTGGCAGCGAAGTGAGGAATTTCTGTTGGTTCAGACCAGCTGACTTCATCCCCACCTCGATCAACGCTTGAAAAGACGATATGATCTACCCGGGAGGCCTCGGAAGTGGCTTCTTCAATAAGTGGAACGGCTTGTGCTTCATCCTCGGGCGGGACCGTGACGATAAAGATGGACGCAATGGAAGGAAACCTTTCGAATATTGGTTTTGGTGTTTGTGTATTGCCTTCAATAAGGACGACATCAGGGTACTGTGATTGAAGAGCTAAAGATTTTGGTGATGAGATGGATCTAGTCAAAGCTAAAATACGAATGTCGTGTCGAGGAGACTGCTTCAGTGTACTGAACAGGGCATCAATAGTGGCTTTTCCTTGTTGACCCGTTGCGCCAACGATCAGAATATCTCGCGTCATGATGAATAAAACGTTGGGAAGGCAGATGTTAGTATCAGAATATCTTTTGACAATCTGATGTTGAACGAGCATTTGTTATATCCATCTCGGATACTTCTCGGGGTCTTAACGCGTGGCCTCGTGGCTTAGTCAGAAATGTGTTACCGTAGATGCAAACAGTGAATGAATGATTTGATCAACGACCGACAAATGTCTACAAGATTGAACACAAAACTGCTTTTTACGAAGATTTCTTTATTTTAATGCTCACACTTCAATGTTCAGTAAGTAATTAGTATTCACTGATACACATTGACTTGTTTTGCTGATCCTTGCTTAATTCAGCCTATACTGCCAAATTCTCACCTTTATTATTAGTTGTGACACCACCTGCTACTCTAGGCTTATTGAAGTTGTGTCGTATAGCTTGTTCAAGGCGCCGGGGATACTGTTGAACACTCTGAGAAAAGTTGGATTGTGGGGTCCATTCTAAGCGATCTAAAGAGGCTGCTCCGCGATGAGAACTTCCCAGAGAAATGCAGCTCTGGCCTTGGTTCTCAGATCGCTTCTCGATTCTCCAATAGTTCCTAGTTCGGTCTTTGATAACTTCCTGAACGTATTTTCCAAATGAGATGTTAGTTGACATACAGCTTAATGTCAGGTTCGGTGAGCTTTTGCATGGGTTAATCAAATAACCCTGCCTTAATTATCCACTATGATCTGCGTTTTAGTTCGCGGGCGAATGAATCCGAGGCTGAACCGGTGCGGCTGAAATGAACTCACGATCCCTGATAAAGAACGGCTGGGTTGCCAATAACAACACATACAAGTACATGAATGCAAGTTACGCGTCGGGACCGAAACCAAGCTCTAGCAAGTGCTGCAGCATTTCTCGAAGTGCCGTCCGCCAATACATGCTCCTATGATACCCGCCATGTCGACCATCACAAAGCTGCCGGTAATGATCCTGCTCCTTATCTTAAAATACCTCAACCCCTTTGATCTCGAATGCGTTGTTAGAACATTCAACAAAATCCTGCACAACGCTTCCATCAGCCTGCTGGCACCTCACAAGGAATGGATCAGCAATGCCCGGCATATGGCCGGGCTTTTCCAGCCTAAGAAACTCAACCACCACGGCACACGGCGTCTGCTGCCCTCCTTTCCAGGGCACCTCCACCCTTTGGAGACGGACACTACACTCGAAGAGATTCCCCACAGGGACTATAAGGCCTTCGGTCTCGATCCGGAAAACCGTCCGTATATCCGTAGTTCGCCGGCGGAGCTGCGGACATGGATGAAGCTGGACGGATCACTTGCATGGCTAAAACCACTGGAAAAAGAGCTCCAGGAGATAGTAGGTGTATATACAGGCCACGAAGGGGATAAACGCCTTGCGGAAGATGAGGACATCCAAGTTCTTACCAAAGAGGCGGAGGATCGGAAAGTCATGCTTCCCCCCGGGTTTGTGCCCTTTATACGCAGCAACCAATTCCATCATCGCATACCCAGCACGAGTGCGTGGTTCTTCCGCTTAGAAAAGATGATCCCATGCCCCCCAGAAGTAGATGACGGCGAGGGCGGGTACCTGATCAGGTTCCATTGCGACCAGCAATTCTGTGCTTTTGCATATTTATACTTGAGCCTTGAAAGCGGTCACCACTGCGTGCTGTTTTCGTCTATGGATCTGTATGAAGACGAGGACGGGGAAGCGCTGAAAGATGACTTTGTCCTGTGCGCCTTAACGTTCGAGGAGTATTTGGTTGAGCGGTATTATACAGAAACTCTGCTCTATAGGCACCACAACGCTAGAGGCACGCCTTCAGTGGGATTAAAGAGTTTCGTGAGATCTGTGTACCGATCTCCTCTCGAGGTGATGAACTTGCGAGATCACAGTAAGTCACCTAGCGTGGTTCCAGTTGTTTCTTCTTTCATCCGTCACTAATTATGGACGTCGTAGACGAAGCTATCGCGATATTTTTAGATATGCAGCGGTGGAGAGGAAAGGAGGAGTGGCATCTAAAACATCCATATCACGAATCTACGAGTTGAGAGGAAGGCAGTTCTGAGAGTGACCATGAAGATTAAGACACGGAGAAGTCGGGATATTGCGGTTTCTCTTTCACAACACATAGTCTGCTATTATATATGCGTAATCGCTTCATAACCCAATTTCGTACTTGGTCATGGAGAATACCGTCCCTTTTACAGATGGCCCCCAGCATTATACAACTGTCGACTATCTGGCTCCTTCCTGAGTCACCCCGATGGCTCATCTCGAACGACCGCGGCGACGAAGCCCTTGAGGCTCTTACACGATATCATGGAGAGGGCGTACGGACTGAACTGGTCGAGTTAGAGTATGAAGAAATCCGGGCGGCTATTGAGCAAGAGAAGCGTAAGAGGTCCGCTGGATCATTCACAGTAGTATCACTGACACGAAGTGCCTAGTTTCTGGCAATACGACTTGGAAATCGATGGTCAGTACCAAGGGTAACCGTTATCGAATGTTCCTTGTCGTCTGCATGGGTCTTATGTCCCAATGGTCTGGCAACGGACTCATCTCTTATTGTGAGTCACGTTTCTCTCCAGCCAGCGAAAGAAAAATTAGCTAACGCTATAATCCCTTAGACCTGTCTCGAGTCATGGATACGGTCGGAATTACGGATAAGAAAACTCAGGCTCTCGTCAACGGCCTGATCAACATTTGGAACTGGGCCCTCGCCCTGACCAGCGCAATGTTCGTCGATCGTGTCGGTCGTCGCCCGCTCTTCCGCATTTCCACAGTCGGTATGCTCTTGGTTTTTACGGGATGGACTATTGCCTCGGCACGATTTGCAGAAACAGAAGCCAAATCGGCAGGTGTCGCGGTGATGGCACTCATTTTCGTCTACGAAATCTTTTACTGCATGGCCTTTTCTCCTCTTCCTGTTGCATACTCGGTCGAGATCCTTCCATACTCAATCCGTGCCAAGGGAATGGGTGTTTATGTTTTGGCAACAAAATGCGCCGTTTTTGTTAACCAATACGTTAACCCGGTTGGCCTGGAGAACATTGGATGGAGATACTACATTGTCTATGTTGCGGTTCTAGTCGTTGAGAGTTTCATCGCATATGGCTGGTTCCTTGAGACCAAAGGGAAAGCTTTGGAGGAAATCGCCGTTATCTTTGACGGGGAGTCTGCGGATGTTACTAGGGATGGCACTGTGAAGTCACAGGTCTTTAGTAGTGAAATACCTACTACTGTCGAGCACGAGGATATTGATCGAAAGGTTTAACTCGGCTGGTGGTGGTGTTGATGTAGGTAGTTGATAGCGCCCGTGTCTTGGATCGAGAGCTGAAGAAAGTACTTCTATCTTAGCAAGTATGCTGTCATTTATTTAGGCAGTTAAGTTACACATAATGAATACTATTAATAGTGACTAGTAGCCACTTGATGTTTCCATGGTAGTTACTGAAGAGCCTGAAAATTTTACACGACGAGTTGATTCGGCCAAGGTGTACTTCTCGTAGTTGGAAATAATTTCAGCACCAGGCCTTCCGCTTATTACGCAATTGAGCATGTGCCCCTAAAGACTTTCCAGCTATATTGGTGGGTGTCTTTCTCTTCGACCACTTTGCTTACATTTTGCTCGAAGCATAGTGTTGTTCCAGTTCTTATCGACACGATGGACGTAATTGCATCAGAGTCACAATTTAATCAGCTGACTAACGAGATCTAACATTAAAGTAACCTTTTAGCTACATGTCAAAGCAAGCCTTTTAGTATTCGTAGTACGCCTCGATGTGGTATATTATGGGAGAAGCGCTCTCTCAGCCATTACCAACACAGCCCACCTCCTCGACTAGCTGTTAGTTCTTGTATCCCGATCTCCGTTTCGATGCGGGTTGTTCTCAGCCACGTGAGCTTATTAACTTTATTGTTCCATGTGGCCTCCGAACTCAGCCTTGTCGAAGGGACATCCGTCTGCTAACGGGCAGCCAAGCCAAGCTATAGATCCAGCTCCGTTAATAATCGGATAATCAGCCACAACGCGCCTTTTTTCCGATTGGTTCACCAACTGTACATCTGTCGCTAGATGATGGATAATGGACGACAGATGAGATAATATTAGATGGCAGAAAGCTGACTGCCAGGGCTGTGCTAAGCAGGTTGACAAGACCCTACTAGTCTGTACTATTTTAAGAGTTCGCGAGGCTCAATCTATAGAACAAAGTGTCAAGTGATTTGGCGTCAACAGCTGTCTGTGGTAGGGCTCTGAGGAGAGGCATTGGGTATAAAGTAATGTGCTCTGTCGACAAGAAGATCGGTTTTACTATCTTCACTTACATCCCCATCATTACTTAACATCAATCAAGATCAACTATTTGAATCATCAACTCGTTATCAACATGCTTCTTCAAACAGTCTTCACAGCCCTCATCGCCGCTACTGCTGGCCTCGCCGCTCCCCTTGAGACCCGGGCAGATAACTACTTCACCCCATCTGCACTCTGGACATACAACGTCGCCAATGGTGCCATCTCGTCCACCTCCGAGGGACGTGTTACCAAGCACCCCAGCAACGGCGGCAATGACAATACTGCCCTTGTCACATTCACTTACCCTGAATTTGCAAGGAACAAGAAATGCCGCTTCGCATTCTACCTCTCCAATAGCGATAACGTAATTGGCAGTCGCAAGTTAGACTTGTTTTCTAGCCTCCAGCCAGCCCCTGGTCCACGAGCAGGTTGGGGCCCTGGAAACCAGCGCAATGTGCACTTGGGACGTATGGATGTCAAGAAGGGAGGGTTTGCGACATGGGAGGCTACTTATGGGACGTACATGACGAGCAAGACCGACTGCAAGACACCTGGAACAAAGGTCGGACTCGAGCTTGTTGGGGTTTTCGATACCGATGCTGTGTATTGGAATCCTTCCACGTCTGGACCACGGATCATTGTCACTGATAATTAGTGTGTCTGCAAGAGAGATTTTGTCTTTGAGATTGAGTAAGGTTGATGGGGGTAATCTTTGGCTATTGTCTTGTAAGGTTAATTGCTTGAATATGAAATCGAATTGTCATTATCGAATGCTTCAAGGCCAGTACTGATCTGATAAGAACTTTATACTTTAATAGACATTACCTAGCTAAGTGAAATAAAGAATACTAGCGTTGTTGCCCCACCTCGAATTCATCCTTCACTGCAACTGTAACAACGTAGAAGCAGGTCTACTCTCCACTCTATTGGTCCTGTCCCTCAACAGTCCTAAAACTATAATCTTGAAGCGATGCCCCAAGTTATCCCACTCAAAGTCAGGGTTCAAAGCCTTGATAAACACCCTCATGGAAGAAGCTGGTACGTTGAGAATGTCGCACGCGTCTTGAGCGGAAAGATCCTTTTCCATGGCAGAGATAAATTTGGGGAGAACAGCCCCTTCAAACTCCGAGAAGTCTCCTTCATCAACTACAGCCGGTGCGACGACGGCCTGAGATGTCTTGTCCTCCACTGCATCCGCCTTCTTTCCAGTGAGGACTAGTTCGAGAAAGGCTTCGTCAAGGGGCTCAGTGCCATTTTTTTCTGCATCCTTTCCAACCTGCCAAGGTACTCTCGTCTTCTCGGCATCATCCAGGATTCTTTGAACGATCTTCTTTGTCTTGACCTTCGTCTCCTGGTCTGCATCCTCTGACACGTTTGCATCAATTAATTCGCGATAGGTATGTAAGTTCTGAACCTTGAGTTTCTCTGGCTGAACCTGCCAGAACGATGCAATCTCCTTGTGCTTGTCGATAAGGGCCTGGCAGTTTGTCTTTGCATTTTCCCAGTCCTTTTGCCCGCATGCTTCAGCAACCACGGTCTTGAGTTCCTTGAATGCTGCGGAGCGCTTTGTGTAAACGCTCGCATAGACAAGATCATCCACAGAACGTCTTTCGCTGCCATTGGACAAATGCTTTAAATACTTGATCATCTTTGTAAACCCTGACGTTTGCTTTTCAAGCTTGTTCGGGACATTCTCTAGCAGTCGTCCAGCGACAGCTGCGATGTCCACATCGTCGTTGGTAAACATCCTCTCGAACGCGGTGACAATGGTGCGACAATGCTCAAGTTGGATGTTCCGAAGCCTGCAATAATGAAGCATGCTGTGAGCGGCCTTCACTTTGATTTGAGCAGTGTCTTCGTTCTTGGTGATGACTCGAAGGATGACCTTGTCGAGAAGGTTGGCGAGATTGTCGTGGAATTGCTCCAATGGCCATCCAGTGTAGGGATACAGCTCGACGACGTTTTCATACCATACCCAATCGGTGTAAGAGACAGGTATGTCGTACTGTGGAGCAAGGCCAAATAGTTGCCAAACCATACTCAAAGGCCGCACTCCAGATCCAGCTATAGTCATGAGATTTCCGAACAAACCTCTCATCAACCTCGTAACAGTATCCTCTGCTGTGTCCAGAGTAACAGGCGCCGAAGTTCTCATCCCTGCCAGTTTCGCCATAGCAGCCATGAGCAGCGAACTCATTAATTGTCCGATCTGGGGAGATCCAGCCTGGAAGTCAAACTCTCGCGAAGCCACTGCCCGACTCAGGGTATCTCGCATTATGATTCGTAGTGCAGCGATGTGAGACTCGTTGCACTTTTCCATCCAGCGTACGGTATAGGGACTCTTCAGATTGACGAACTCATCCCAACATACCCATGCGAGCATAGAACCCTCTCCACGGGTCTTGTTGAGGTAGGGAAGCGCAAGTACGGGATGGTTTGGGCCCGACTGGCTTCGGAGAGGGCCGTGATGTTCGCTCTGGGACTGCTCCATGATGATGCCTGCGTCGAAGCCGTCAAGGTGAAGGATACGATCGTCAAGAGCACAAACAGGCCTGATAGAATGTCAGTAATCTTAAATCATGCAGATCAAGAATCATTGAACTCACTTGGCATCTATGATAGTACCCTGCAGGTTTCTCAAAAGCTCCTTGTATGGTGTCGTCTCGATGTTGAGTAGCATGACGCCCATATCCTGGGCATGGTTTTCCAACAGCGCCGTGAGACTTTCAAAAGTCATCGATTTGGTTGCCTCGACGTTATTGCTGATCTGTGTCTTTCGAAGCAGCCTCTTCATATCATGTGCTCTCTTCGAAGTTGTCTGAGAAGACATCATATTCGCCAGGCTCGATATCACCGTCTCCATAGAACTTTGGACATTCTTACTCGCTTTTCGTAAAGATCCCAGCATCTTGTTCTTCTTGAGCACAGATTCTCTGTTGTTGATGTCGAATTCTGTGGTTAGGAATGTAACATACTCGTTTCGCATAGGGCCCACAAGTTTGTCGACCTTGGTAGAAAGTGTATCCACGAGGTCCTTAGACAAGCGCTGGAGCTCTTTCTCACCGAGAATCGCTTGAAGCTGAGGAACTACCACTGAGATATCATCACGCATGGCCTTTACCTCATCGATAGTCATTTTATCAAACAGCTGCGCCAATTCGTGGGTCTTGATAATCTGGGAAGTATAAGGCAGAACAAGGCTGTTGTCCTCTTCAAGGTTAAAGATTCTCGAAATATCATCAGCCAATAAAGAATATAGGTTGGCGGCCTTGAGGAGTTCCGTAACATCCGCTCCAAATTCCAGCTTGGAGGCATCTAGAAACTTTGGGTTTGCTAGACCGCGATAGAAGTAAAACCTATCGCCAGCGTGAGCCAAAATGAGCGACTGTGGTCCTGCCAATGCAGTCACAGCGTTGATGTTTGCTGAACTCAACGCATCAGATACCTCGTCCGCAGTCTCGAGCTTTTCCTTAGTCTCCAGCTGTACAATGAATAGGGCGTTGATTCGCAACTTGGGAGCCAGGTTTCGTGCATTGTCGGTCATCTTTTCATCGACGACAACGACTACGTTATCGAGCTGTTCGTAGTAAGAGCATAGAGCCTTGAAGTCTCTGAAAGGGACGTTGCTTGGAGTCTTTCCGGTGGCTAGAAGTACTGGTCCTTCGAGTCGAGAGCCAAAGATACAGGGAAGGACGACGGTAGACTTGTTATTGTCTTTTTCGATGGCGTCTTCCGAATTGATGAACTCAAGCCCATTGCCGAATCGAATTATCTGCACGTCAGAGTAACTGACCAGATCAGGAAGTGTGTCAGGGTTAGTGGTGATGACAGCGGTGCGCTTCTTCAGAGGTTCACTCTTGATCCTTGTTGGAGTATGTTCTAGAACTTCCTTCTCCTCCACTCCTGCATCACGTCAGCTAATGGTATGAATGCCGGAATGCGATACCACTCACGTTGAACAAGTTCTTCCGGAGGGGTAGTGATGGTGAACTCAGCGCTGGAAATGGCTTCGGAGAAGCAAGCGCTCTCAGTTCGCGACCCTTCACATATCTGTGTTGGATCTACTGTTGCTCGAGGCAATATGGAGCACACTAGTGTGTCCCCATCGCGCTTGACCACTAGAGGACAGCAGATGGTTGCTTCGCCGATAGTCGCCTTATCTAAAGGAACTGGGACGATGTATAATGTCTGTAAAGATTAACCTGATGATCCAAGATTGTATCGCCTGGCTCGCTGCTAGAGCTTACTCACCTTTTCCTCATGGTCTGCCACCATTAGTGCTGGGTGAGTTCCTAGGAATCTTGTGATCTGCGTCCTCCTGAAGCCCGAGATAAAAACGCAGATAGGCTCCTCTGTCATCGCATTACCATCCAGGGTAGCGTACTGTAGAAGGTCATTTCCGGCGGTTTTGTCACCACTATGCTTCATGCCTGCGATGGTTGATGTAGAACGCCAGCAAGAAGTCTTGCCTTTTTCGTTGCCAAAACACAAGTCGTAGTAAGTGGGATATCGTTCCGAAACTGCCAGAATGGAAATTTTTGATGATGCGATGGGAATCATGAACGTGGTGGACGGAGCTTGCATGATCTGAAAGTCGCTGAATACGCCTGCAACAGTCAGTCAGTTAAAAAAGTCCAGTGGGGAGGCACCTAGGTGCAATGAATAAAAACCGGCATTGATTTAGGAGATGATGGAGATGTTGGATCAGATTTAGTGAGGATGTAGCCTAAGAGTGTGCTGATACTTCCGTCTACTTTCGCCGGTCTGTATCAAGTGCCTTTCCCGTTTGCTGATACGCTGAGAGGAGGGTATGTACCTACCCAGGTTGTTTTTGAAGCCTTCCATCCGGCGTAGCAGTATCTCGCCCATTTCTCCCAGATCGACGGCGTTGTAGAAAAACTCATCGCTGTGTCCCGAGATAGAGATCTCTTCGATTCCGTTCTTAGTGCGGCATAATAAGATGCCTTCGGGGCTGTAAGGATGCGCTGATCCTTCGGCGAGGTCGCCGTTGAGGAGGATGTCACGTATCTGACCCTTGGACGTAGCCAGAGGGTCGAAATAGGTCTTGCGTACCTTTTCCATGATGGGTGTTGATGATGAAAACTTTGTTGAAGGAGGAATGGCGATTGCTTTATGTAGGCAGGTGGACTACCTATTCTAGGTAGGTAGGCATGTTGGTTGCTCCTGCCGTGTGAGTCACGTTACATACGGCAGTGCAAATAACCTTGAGTGCATAAGCTTTATGCGACTACCTACCCAAGTTTTGCTCAACCGACATGCATTTGGAAATGCCCGAATATGCCTTGGAGACCGGAGTGAGTCATGTTTTGTGAAGTTATGCGAATATCGCACGAACTCCAGACGACTAAAGCAGTTGATGAATAGGCACTTGGGATTTAGTTGGCCTTGAATGGCGGCGTCTAAACTTTCGGCCCCTCTGTTGTAGGAATCATTTTAGTCTATTTCTGGGAGAACCTGGGGTTTTGAGTTTAAATACCTTCAAATTAATCTGACCATCATCCTTAAAGTAAAAAAAATCACGATGCTCCACACCTTGGAAATGCTTCGTTCATGAGCTGGCGGGATTGCCTTGCATCAATTGAACTCCGACTGACACTTTTCGAAGCACGCTAGTCTAGTGCAGTAGCCAGTGCGAATTCAGCCTTATAGCCAGCCTACTGACCAGCAGCAATTCAGCACCAACAACTAGACTAAGCCCCTGTCTGACCTCCACTTTCCATCAGCACAGCCACAGTGAAGGTTACCAGTTCAACTGTCATTGGGGCGGGTGAATATCAGGAATACGAGATATACTGCACAATATGGGCTCTTTCTTGTTGTATGAATTTTAATTCTACAATAGGATATCTTTGGTTGCTTAATGGTAGACACACTATAAAACTGAACTACTGTGAAGCAATCTTTTACAGCTTTTGTGGTGGGGGGGATCTGGTGTCTATGTCGATTATTCGCATGGCCTGTAGACACTCCTCGTCTCTGAACCGAGGCGCCACAATCTGGATCGCACAAGGTGCACCGTCAGTTGCTTCTGGAACATCTAAACAGTGTTAGAAAAGTCTCGGAAGATTTGAAATTGGCATCACTTACAGTCTGGCTCAAAGGCAGTTGTGGCCTTGACGGCTTCGCCATCAACAAGTTTGGACGAAGTACCAAAAGGAATAATTCCGGCGGGAAACTATTAGGTCAGTATAAGTTGAATGAATCTTTGAACAAGGTTTTTACTCACATCTAAAACATTCCACATCAAAGTATACACCGGGTTTCCATACGTGTCATGCGGAACAGCCGTCGACGATGCTCCAGGTGCGAGAACAACGTCAAGACCATTGTCGTACCAGACTTTTTGCCACGCCCTCGCGTATTCCAGCTTGACCTCACCTAGGCTGAACAGCTTATCGGCCAATTCGAGATCGGGACCAACAGGAAATTCTCCTTTTGAAAAAGGATGGACCATTCTGGCTACTGAAGCAACGAGCGGCTCGCCACACTCTCGAGAAATAGTGTCAGGGTCGGGGCCGACCAAACTAAAGTACTGGAAGCCGATTCTTGCACCATGTCCTGCGTTATGCTTGGGGTCAGCTGGGATGTGAACAATCTTGTGGCCAGCATTTGCAAGGGCTGCTGAAGCTTTTGCCAGAGCACGGCGGACAGGTGGACTCAGAGGATAATCAGGGTCTTCGGCCATGACGCCGATGGTTAACCTCTTATCAGCAGCACCACTGACATCTCTCCATGGAATATCTGCGACGGAGGGATCATAGTTCCAAGGTCTTTGGCCCAAAGTGGTCTTCATGAATAATTCCAGGTCTTTCACAGAGTTCGCCATTGGTCCACCAACCGGTGTCACGCCGGGCATGTGGGGTCTGCGGAAGGGATATTCTGATTGTCCGCCGAAAGGCACACGGTCAGACGTTGGTTTGAAGCCGTAGATACCGCAGCAAAGAGATGGAATCCGGATGGAGCCGGCAATGTCACTGCCAACTCCAAGTGGAGACCCTCTGAAAGCAACCAAGGCACCTTCGCCACCGGTTGAGCCGCCTGCTGTCAGGGTGGTTCTGTGAGGGTTGAGAGCGCGACCAAAAATATTGTTTTCTGAGTCCGCCGTCTAGAAGGAATAGGTCAGAAATGGCTAAAGGCCGAAAGCGTAGTACGCACCATCATAGTTTGAGGAAGATTGGTCTTGCAATACAGAACTGCTCCTGCATCAAGAAGTAGGTCGACTAGTGCTGAGTTTGTGTCTGGGATAGGTTGTCGAAGAAACTCGATATATCCAACTGTGGCATGATGACCTTTGACGACATAAGAATCCTGGCTAGTTAGCACTGGTGCACTCAAGGAAATAGGCCTTGTTTACCTTGAGGCTGATGGGAAGTCCATGTAGGGGGCCTGCCAACTTGCCAGTCTCCTTCAACTGCTTATCGAGCTGTCTAGCTCTTTCAATGCCCTCTTCGAAGAAGATCTCAGTCAAACAGGATGTCTGCGCAATATTAGTCCTCGTGCGTATCGGGTGAGTAGACGCGGCGTACCAATTGTTGAGCAAGACTAGCGCGTTTGGAGAAGGCGACGACAACCTCTTCTGAAGTAACTTCCTGACTGTGTATCTTCTCGAGCAACTCAGAAGCAGTGAAGCTCTCAGTAATATCGATCTCCTTGTCGGAAAGTAGTCCAGATTTCTGAACGACCTTGGACTCTATCAGGCGATCGCCATCCTTCAAGGTTTCGAGTTGCTTCTCTGGAAGAAGCCAGTCTTTCGGTACTGCTTCAACCTGCTTCTCACGATGGAGAGCGGCAATGCTTTTCCAGCTCGTAGTAGCGGGCATGTTGATAACAAGATATGGTGAGTGGGTATGAAAGAGGGAAAGATGACAGATCCAAGATTGTTTGTCAAGAGTGATTAAAAAGAAACAGATATGCGTGGTTTTGTCTAGACTCTTGGCAAAAGATACATCCGAGTCCAGAACCCCTGGATCACCCCGCACGAAACATTCTAGATGTGGCAGAACGCATGCCGACGATGCATTGCCACTACGAAACAGGACGAGGCCAGTCTTGCTAAACTAGCTAACTGATCTAACCGGAGCGCGTCTACCTTCCTAATTAGGGTAATAGATGCGCCCGGTAATCGGCATGTCTCAACGGCATGAACTGGGTCCATGATCGACGAGATGCAGATGCATGTAAGAGCGACCCTTGGGATATCAAGATAAATGGTCGCTGAACTTCCCAAAAGTAGTTACTATATTCTGTATTCCAGACACTATTACCTTTTTCCAAAATGCCATCCAAGACTATTCCTCCTGACGCTACTGGTCATGTGCCCTCTCCCGGAAATGACTACTCTCATTCCGAACCTTCCTTGCCTCGGATGCGTATGCCACATCTTGAATTCATCTACCGCATCGTTGCCGACATGGACCAAGGCGGGGTCGCTGAGATCGAAGGCGTTGACAGTACAGACAAGACGCGGCTGTATCTTCCTATCCTAGGAGGAACAGTGCATGGGCCTCAAATCAAGGGTGTAATCGTTGACAAGAGCGGCGCAGACTGGGCGGAGGTGCTCAATCCCAAAAAGGTAACTATTTTGACCTTTATTATCATCATCACCATGTCCTTCGAAGACAGACTAACAAAGACTCAACTAGTCTTTTATTCGGTTGAACGCCATGTACATGCTCAAGACGGATGACAACGTACACATCCTTGTCAAAGCACAGGGGGTATACAGGACCGGTCCGGGGGTTGAAGATAAGGTCGGCGACCAAGATACGGTTTCGCAGGACGATGTGGAGTATTTTACCCACATCAGATTTGAGGCGCCAGGAAATAGTAGATATGGATGGATGAATGGAGTCGTTGCTATCGGGGTCATGACCATGTGGCAAGGGAAGCCCGTTATTGATTGCTACCGGTTGACCAACTTTCCTGGCAGAGTTGCAGCGAATTTGTAAAGAACAGATCAAATCAAATTGATTCCTTCAACTAGCCTACTATCATAAACTAGAAACAAATAATCCCATCAAGTCATTCCAACCACTACATTCCCCAACTCCACACTCTGCCCATTGTCGAATCATAACGCATCAAATTTCGGATCGCTTAGCGACCAACTTCCAGTATCTCGGTGCCAAAGATGTACGGATCCGCTTGCCCCAGATGATCATGGGAATAAACAGACATCCAATAGCAAAACAAATGACACCGGACAGGATGTACATGTTAGACAAGCCCATAGTGTTCATCCAGGGAACGATGGCGAATGGAATAGCGACCGAGATGGCGTTGCGCATAAAGGCAACTCCGATAAAAGCTTCGGCTGTAAGCTCGCGATATGTGTCAATGACAAGAGTGAAAGTGATATCACCATTGGCACCGAGTCCAAAAGCAAAGAAAGCTCCGCCAATGGAGGGATATATCCAATGCATGCCCTAAAAGTGTTAATATATATATCAAACAATCGTGATGTATTGGAGATTACTTACTCGGTCAGCAGTCACACCAAACATGATAATGCCACCAGCCATGAAAATAGTAGTAAGCGCAAGAGGGTAAAGTCTCATCTCGGGTTCAAAGAGACCTCCGTTTCTTCGCGCCAGCCGAACAATAGCCCAATCGGCAAATGGTCCACCGTAGATACTTCCAAAGATATTACCCACAAACGGACCAAGAGCCATATATCCAATACCAGCAGTGGTGAAGGAATACGGAGGCGCAGAGAATACGATAGAAGTAACTGTCATGAAGATGACAAGCCAACAAACTCCAGAGGCGAACTGCAAAGCTGTAAACATGACGTGAGGCAGGGTGATAACGTGAAGAGGCATCAAGAACAACTTGATGAGTGGTTCAGGTGTTTTGGTGACGAGACGAAGACGTTGACGCCATGTGTTCATGGGGATGCTGGTGTTAATTTGTGTAGCAATGCTGGTGACCCTTTCCATTTTGTTTTTTTCATCAGTGTCATCTTTGGATTCGGGACGCTCTGTCGGTGCGTCGTCGGTGACGGGAGTGTGTGCGAGGGTGACAGGGATATACTTTGTTTCCTCAAAGGCGACGACGAACATGATGGAAAGAACGCTCAAGCAGATGGCCAGACTGTAATAAGACCATCGCCAGCCTTGGTTGGCTGCTTGGGTGCCTGAAGCCATAGGAGTGAGAAAGGAGCCTACCATGACGGCAGTAAAGTAGACTGCATTTGCAGAGCCTCGCTGATGGACAAAGAAGAGGTCGGCAATCTTGAAGAGATGTTAGTGTAAGTGCGACAAGAGGGTTCGAATATATCTTACCGTCATCTGCACGGCAGTCTCATTGATAGCCCCAGCAAGACCCGTGATGATTTGTGTGATGATCAACTCGGCATAAGTCTCTATCCTAGCACTCCACCAAGAAACAGCTGCAAGAGCAACGCAAGACAGGATATAAGTCGGTCGTCGTCCATACTTGATAGTAAACGGGATGAAGAACAAGCATCCCAGTGCTAGACCAGCTATCTGCGCCGAGGAAGAGTAGGTAAGCTGTGTGATAGTAACGCCCATATCAACAGTCATCTGCTGCCAAAAGACAGTTTGGATGGAGAGGTTGGTGAATGCGGCCACCGTGACGGCGATGGTGAAGCTGAAATTGACACATTTGCGCCAAAAGGACCAGTTCTATAGTGGAACTTATTAACTGACTGCGACGAGAATGCTCGAACTGGTTGATCTCACCAATGGCTCATTGGGATCTGAGGAAGGTGTTGGCTGAAGGATGAAAGTTGACGCGTCGGTTGATGCTTCTGCTATGTTCAGTCAATATCGAATTCATGATGGCGATCATCAATGGTAGGGGTTGTATCGTGTTGTTTTGGGAACGTACCCAAGATCAACCGGGCGTCGCCGGGGATGACCACGGGGTCGGAAGATGCCATGTTGATGATGATGATGGCAATAAAGGTGTTTCAAGTGAGTAGCAGTGAAAAGATGACAATCAATAGAGAGAGAGACTACAGAGTAAATTTGATAAATTGATCTGCTGGTCATGCGCGAGGTGGCTAGGTTATATAACGTGTAGATGGAGGTTTGGAACAACGGGATAGAGTGGGATACGAGTCAATCAATTGCCGTCAAGGTGGCCCAAAAAAGCAGGAGAATTGGCCTCGTAGATTACAGCCACACACAGACACACGCGCTTGTGGGATAATGATGTGCGTGCGTGCATGCATGAGTGTTTCTTGGTGCACTTCAAGGCACGAGACAGACTTGATACATTGGTAGCCCTGACGTCGAGTCGCGCCCAACAGAGTGTGACACTTGTTACATAGGGGGAGAAAAGAAGAAGAAGAAGTAGGGAACCAAGTACCAAGAAGTGGTCTGTACGCAGAAATTAACTTTGACCAGTGTGCACTACAGCGTGCAATCTGCCGTCTGACCCTTGTCGGTACTTGTCTCCAGCACCCCGGTTGGGTAGGGGGGTGTCAGAAAACAGCGGAATAGCTTGCACCAAAAGTCATGGATTTCTCACCCAATTCCTTCCGCTGTTTTCTGACACCCCGATGGACCGGTCCCACCGCGTTGTCACCAACGGACCCTGGCTGGACAAGTCACTCGCTTCGCTTCTCTTGTGCAAATCTTTGCTGGTGCCCTCTCCATGTTTCGACATGATCAAGCAAGCCACCAACAGGACATGCCCTAGTAGTAAGTGGCTGTGATAAGATGATCTGAGAACCAGACTCGATAGACTAAACTCGATTGGGCACTTGGTTGCGCGGCGCCTCTTTCACCCCTTTTCGGACTATATACTCTCCATGCGCGCCCCCGCAAACAGCAAGTTCGCTTTAATTTTCCCACTCTCTCCCCTCTTTTTGGGTAACCCGTCCAATATCCCTGAATTGCCGATACGCGGCCATCCGATCGATAGAGCCAGCACCTACGGTTTACGAGCTTACTACTACTATCTATTCTTATCATTCGCTCGACCTATCTCATTTGAGCCCATTCTTTTTAAGCCTCCCCGCAGATCTATCTTGTACCCGAAGCTAGCTGTCCGACCGTCCCAGGGACAGGGCCAGAGGTTGGCACCTGGGTTATCTCTAGGTACGAGAGACTTTGCTTTGGCCATGGCCCGCTCACGCGGAGGATGCCTGAATTGTAAAGCCAGGAAGCGAAAATGCGACCAAGGACGTCCAGAGTGTCAGGCTTGCTCCCAAAGAGGCATGAGATGCCAGGGCTACTCTACGCCGTTGAGATGGGTCAACGGTGTTGCTTCTAGGGGACGCTTTGCGGGAGCCTCCATCCCCGACGCGTCATTCGTTCAGCCTCCCACGCTACCTTATCCTCACAGTACTGCTGGTAGTAACCCAGACATGTCAATTGATTCCGAAAACTCCCTTTCCGGAGTGACATCGAATCATGACCCCTCCAGCACAGAGTCGTCGTTGACATTTTCGCCCCGAAGCGCGACAGGTGTACCAGATCCATCAGATCGGATCTTCAAGAGATGTCATTACTCCTTCTCCTCTTATCATGTTACCGACCTCGGTAATTGAAGCGGATAGTAACTAAAACTTGGTCTAGTCATGCGCAATGGGCTCAATCTGCTGTATACGACGGAAGCCAGTTCCTGGATTAAGCCCTTCTTCGAGGAGATGGCGCTCCAGAGTCCAGCCCTCGTCATGATCGCCGGCGCCATACAGGGCTACCTCGATGATGGCATGTCGGTCAAGTCAATGGAGTACGTCGATTTGGCTCTGCAGACTTTTCGTCAGGAGCTTACTGCCCGGTTCGAAAAGTTCCACGTCGCAACCGTGTGTGCTGGGTTGCTCGTCTGCACGCTATGTGTATGTCTACTATTTTTTCACTCTTGCATCTACCGTTTATCTTATCATGTGCTTCTATTTATTTCTCTGCACCCGACAGTACCTTAATTCTTGGTGTGTACTTGCTGACTCTAGTGTAGTTGCTCCAAGCAAAAGAATGGACCATGTACCTCGAACTCATGGTCAACGTCTACGACTTGCGAAACAAGCTGAAAACCCAAGGTCAGATCCCCATTGACAATCTCTATCATCAGCACGTTCTTGAAGTCCTGGGTGTCATGGACCTTCCATCCATGGTCATCGGTAGAGCCGGCCCATCCATCGGTGTTTGGAAGCTACTTCGCTCTCTTCAGGGTGATACACAAGAAGGTCGGGCCGATGGCATTGAAGTTGTGTCAGGTGTCCCGCGATCATTACTAGACATATTCGCAGGACTCGCCGAAGACGATCCAGAGTTTACTGAAGGTCGCTTCTGGGCATGGCCTGGCGACATAGGTGAATCACTGCAAGTGCATTACTGGGAGTCCTGGAGATTGGCGGGCATCCTCGAAATCCGTCGCCGTCGGAGAATGGATCGAAAAGTCAGGGGCATCGTCGACCTCGTGGACGAGACCCCCAAGAACTTTCCCAGCACAGAAGTTGTACTGTGTCGGCTTATGGCGTCAATAGATGCTCTCCTGAAAGCTTATGAAGAGCCTCGTAACCAGCACTTGCTTGTACATAACGGTTTGAAATATCCTGTCCTTGTCGCCGGTCTGGAGGTTCCGCTGCTGAAGCTACATCCTACCTGGAAACAGACAGTGGAAGATGTGAAGAGGTCGTTTGCTACCGAAACTGCTGAACTGATGAAGGTCATGTTTGATTTGATCGATGAGGCGTGGGAACATGGGACTTCGACGTTCGACATTGATAAGGCGGCACGAGCAAGGAATGTGGAACTTGCTATCTTTTGATTAACTATGGGAAAGCAGGCGCATGATATCATGTAACAATATACACTATTCATTATCTGCTACGGTTTATGGCATTATTTACCAAACAGCTCTATGGCTGCATCTTCCTTGTCTATTTTCCAATGAAAGAAGCAACTCGGTCGATAAGTGATTCGGTGTACTCTGTTTCGGGAGCACTGTAGTCCACTGTATAGAACGACACAGACGCCTTTCCGTTCTCGACAACGTACGTCTCACCAGGCAGCGAGCAGTTACCGTTGATGCAGGCGTTAACGCCCGCAGCATAGGGCTTGATATTGGCCCAAGTGAAAGTTCCCTTCTTCGGATCAAGAACGGCTTCGTTAACGTGCGCATTGCCCGTGAATCTCGTCTGCACGAATTCGGGGTCATGGTCCTCTTCGGTCATCACGGGAAGATTCACGCTGACGCCGTAACCAATAGGCAAGAGAGGACCGTTCTTGGCGGCTGTGGCGATGAAGTTCTCGACGAATTTGACAGAGGCTTGGGCAGCCCATGTGGCTGGGTTGGTGCGGTTCGTCACTTCGAAGTAGGGGACTTCTTGATTGCTAGCTGAGATGGCGATGGCGGGAAGACCACGGTTTGTTGCGGCATATCTACAGATCTGTTAGCATTTTACGAGTTTAAAAAACCAAGAGTTTGGTGAGGACTTACGCAGCGCCAGCAGTACCTGAAAGAGTCCATACGAAACCGCCCAGGTTGGTTCCATAGTTGGGGCCAGTAACCTAGGCATGTAAGCGTCAAGATTCAATCGATAAAATCAAGTAGCAAAAGAACGTACCACAAGGTCAGGAACGCTAAAGTTGGCGTATCGCGGCAGCACGTAGTCGAGAGCAACAAATGTGCATGCAGCAGGAGTGCCATTATAGTACCAAATTTGGCTGTCCTTGGGATCGCTTCCGACCTGACAACGGTTTGTCAGTCACACATCATGGCAATCCAGGTACTTGATAACCTACCGATGGTGCGCCTTTGGGAATGAGGTCATATTGAGAAGGACCTGTCAAATTGCCCTCGGCGGTGAAGTCAGAGGTACCACCCTTGCCACTTTGCTTGGTGGCTGGTGCAACGAGCCAGACTAGCCAAGACATGTCAGTCATTCTGTTGCTAGAAAGATGAGAGAGCCTACTCACCATTGTGGCCCTTTTCTTTGAAAAGACGGTACATCTCACGCAAGTTTCCAGAGCCAAATCCATCATCATTGTTAAGGAGGATGTTGAGAGCCTGTGAGGATGAGAACAGGGCTGCTCCGGCGAGGATAGTTGACAGACGCATCTTGACTCAACGCCGTTATGGTGAGATGGAATTGGACTTGCTGAAACAACGCAAAGAGGAGGGGGGTATCCAGAGAAGAAGTCAATTGAGAACCGACGATCTTTTATCTATAGAAAATATTGGCGGAGTACGGCCATGTCCGTTATCGCAACTGCCAAGACTTCAAAAGTTCCCTATTCCTTCGCTTTATATCTAAGGCTCGCGTGCTCTCCTTCCAAACGTGGATAAGGTTATGTCGGGATATGAGCTCTGGGGGAGGTGGTTGGTGGATGGTGAAGTTAGGGATGCGATATGCTCTTATCAACAATTCTACCAGTTCTGGCTGTAAAGAGCTAGTATCATAACTTGAGTCTAATGTTATCTCTTTATCGTTCTTTAGAGCGGGGTTTGGGGTTGGGATCGTCAGAGCTTACCCGGCAACTCGGCTCGAAGAGGACCAGCCAGCCGTGAGTGCGGAAGAAACATAATCCGAATTGCTATGCATACATACATACCTTATCGTGCGATTATTGCCATGTCGACACTCTTTGCCTTTTGTTTCCTATATACCTGTTCTATCATTTCCTTTGAGCAAGTCGTGGTTGGTGGTTTGACAATGACTGTGTCTGCTTTTGAGCATACGCTTTTGGGATTTAAACAACACCAACATTTTGGAGTTTGGACGAGGGGAGATAAGAAAATATGGGAGACATTTTCAGATACTTAGAACTATTCACAATAGGCCTTGTTTTACACTAAAAATCATCTCAAATCTCATTTCGAGAAGCACTGCTTATTGCAACATGTTGACGATTGACCACTTTTTACAGTACGCTTACCCTATACGCGATGACTCATCATGAGAAGTTCCTGTGCGTAGCGGATATTGGTCTTCAAACTTTTCAGTCACCACCAAATCACGGTAACAATCAAATTTCATTGCAAAAATGGAAGCAACTGCGGCTTCTGGCCTCCCACCTAACGTGGTCATCTTCTCTCCTCAAAACCCCTCATCCGTCACCTCGCTCCTTCAAGCAGGCATTTTCACCCGCCTCGTTACCAGCGCAAGCACCACTTCTGAAAAACTTGCCGCTCTCAAAAATCACGCCGGAGTCAAAGACGAATTCTGCTTGTTCCAACGGAACGCTGTCCTTATTTTTGACGCGGGTGAGAACGCAGATGTGCACCACGAACACTTCCGCACTATTTGTCTTGCGCTGAAGGAACTGGATATCGGATTGGATGTGGCAGGCTGCATAAATGATGCGACGGATTCTCTGGCAGCTGGATTTCAGCTTGACAAGGTGAATGACAAGTCGGCACTTGTTATTGATCTTGTCGAACAGGATGAGGATAGTGACGAGGAGGAGGAGATGTTTGTTATGTGAGGATCTCGCGTTGTGAAAGATCTTAGAGCAAACTAGGGCCGAACAGAAAAGATGACGTCTTAGCCTTATTGTGCAAAAATAAATGAATCAGGAGCTCGGTCTAGGAACAGCGCGAGCTGAGCCGCTATTTTCGTCGTATCAATTCCTAGTCGACAATCTTTCCGACCCCCAGAGACTGGGTTAGTGGTCAGCCTGGCAAGACTCAGCTGGCTGGATCTAAGCCCTGTGAGCCTTGCAAACAGCCCTGCTGGACCCATACTACACCTACATGATAAGCATCGACACAAGAAATAAGCAGCTTCAAACAACCCCCTCATCAACTCCAACAGGAAAAGAGATGGAGGCAGCAGGGCTTGCGATAGGAATCGTAGGTATCGCTGGACTTTTCAATACCTGTCTAGATTCATTAGCACGATTTCAATCGTACAAGTCTTCCAACACCGAATCACACGTTCTCGATACGCGATTCCGCGCTGCTACAACAAGGTTCGAGCAATGGGGCGATATCGTAGGAATATCGTAAGGACGACTTTTACCAGTTCACCACCATGGGTTAGATGACGAAAATACGGCCGGCGTTATTCATGATATTCTCCATATCATTGCCAAGACCATTTGCGACAATGGGAACACGCAACAAAATTTGAACCAAAATGGGCGGTTCGCTGACATTTTACAATCGAGACGAAAGAGACTTAGGTGGGCTCTCGGAGGCAAGGAGGATCGTACTGAGCAGGTCGAAACATTTGAAAAGTTGGTGCAACAGCTGCACAACCTGGTTTTGGTCGATCACAAAAACCAAAAGCATCATGAAGAGAAAAAGGATGACGGCTGGTCTGATGTAAGGCAAATCTTGCTCAACATGGAGCAAGGGATGAAAAGTAAGTCATTTCTTATATGATAATCTGTAAACTAACAAGTTGTACCTAGATGAAATGCGACGTGATATTTACTCGTGGTTGGGAATTCCCTCTTCCAACGATAAGTACCAAGACTCTTTAGACCAACGAGTCGAAAACACATGCAGTTGGATCTTTGATCGGCAAGAGTTTGAAACTTGGCTGTCTCCCAAAGACCCAACCTCTCCAGGTCTGCTCTGGATCAATGGCCCTGCAGGATTCGGCAAAACAGTCCTCTGCGCCCGTATCGTACAGCATCTATTGAAAACTCTTGCTTCACCTGTTTCTTACTTCTTCTTCACATCCGACCTTGGCACTCGAGATACTCCTTACCTAGCGTTACGATCTTGGATACACCAGGTGGCTGACGTGCACCAAGATGCTTTCGAATGCGTCCGTCGGGCGTGGGAGACTTTCCCTACCGAAAAAGCTTCTCGGAGGAACTTGGCTGATCTTTTTGCTGAGATCGTCGAAGCTGTACCTGGATGCACGTTTATTGCTGACGGGCTGGATGAGTGTTCACATCTTGAAATCGGTGATTCTTCGCTCCCTCAATTTCTTTCTGATGTGATACAGGCAGGCGTAAGCAGTAACGTGCGACTCTTATTTGTCAGTCGGGATGAGCCCCAAATTAGGAACTCTTTGGAGGAGGACGCACCGGAGCTCTTCACGGAGTATAGAATCATCCCCGACGACGTACGAGACGATACCGCAGCTTTTTCGCAGTCCGTCGTCGACAAGAAGCTATCCAACAAGAGTGAAGATATCAGAATGACCATTTCGGAAGCAATGACGAAAAGATGTGAAGGCCAGTTCCTATGGATACGGATGCAAGAGGAAACACTGAGGAAAGGCATGAGTAAGAAACGGTTACACGAAGCTGTGGAAAACACACCCCCAGGGCTTGATCGTCTTTATGATTATAACTGGAAGAGAATCATGGAGATGTCGCAGTGGGAGAAAGACCGAGTCTTTGCCCTGCTACGTTGGGCCGCATTTGCGAAGCGGGCTCTCACAGTCTGGGAGATTACAGAAGCTGTTCTGATCACACAGTTCGAAGAGCTAGACCCAGATGAGTATCCTGACGAATATGACGACGAGTATGTTAAGACAGAGATAATTGGACTGTGCGGCCCTTTGTTAGAGGTGAAGAACATGTTCGTTCGCATACCTCACTTTTCGGTACGCCAATACCTTGGACAGCATCTCCCACTACCAAGCTGGATCCAGAGCAACGGCCAGCTACAGAGCTCTTACGAAGCATACCACCACACAGTTATCGCCAGAGCCTGTCTTCAGTACTTCAATCAGCCTCGAGTTTGGCATGAAAAATACGACCCGGATATCACTGCCAGAAGTCTTCGTTGGTACGCTATAGGAGCATGGGTGATGCATATGGCGGATGCTTTCTACGATACTTCTGTTTGGGAACTAGCCACAGACCTAATGAGGGAGGAGAACATCTTCTGGCAGCCATTTTCTGAGTATGTGGCCGCAGCCATGAACAGGCAACACAACGAAGACGGTGAGCCAGAAAATCACCAACCACCCTATCCTCTCGAGTATGCCTTGAGCTATGGGTGGGAGGACATGGCCAACCACCTTGTAAGCGAGATAAATGCGAACAGACGGGGCTCGTATGGAAGAACTCCGCTTGTGCTAGCTTGCACGGCCAATATGCCTGAGACAGTAAAGAAGCTTCTCCAAGTTGGGGCCGACGTGACACTGACACACCCCGAGACACACACGCCTTTGCACCGTGCGGTTTGTAACGAACTTGATGATATAGTCAAGATATTACTGAGCCATGGAGCAGACCCATCTGCGCAAGACCATTTTGGCAGGACACCGCTTCATGTAGCTTCTTTGAAAGGAAACTTGACTTGTTGCGAACATCTAATCAGAAGCGGTGCAGATTTAACCAAGAAGGAACACCAGGGGATGACTGCCTTGCATATGGCGTGCTGTGAGTCTGGCCATAGTGATGTGGCCAGACTAATACTGCAAAACGGACCTGACGGCATGGCACTGGACCAGGGCTCTATAGGACCTCCGCTGCATTTCGTCTGCAACCAAGGCGATATCGAGATGGCAAAAGTCTTGCTTGATTACGGCTGTGCCGCATCAATTAATGTTGTTGATTCGAACGGTGCTACACCACTCATGATAGCTGCTACTAGGGGCCACGTTGAACTAGTCAATCTACTCCTTGACCATGGGGCAGAGACCACGCTATCAGCTGCAATGAATAACGGCGCGATGACATTACTGCACTTTCTTTGTCAGATGAGAGATTCGGAGCATCTGATCAAAGTCGTCCTTCGTCCAGGTGTTGAAGATTCAATGTTGATGACAGACAGCGGGGGTCGTATACCGCTACATATCGCATCACAGTATGGGATAACCAACGCGGCCAGGTTAGTTCTTGCTTACAAACATGGAAACACAAGAGCCATGCTTGACGCGAAGACGGCGTTTTGCCATACCCCATTATGGCTTGCAGCGTGGAATGGTCATACCGATACTGTCCGGGAACTGCTCAACCAAGGAGCTCGGGAAACGATTGCCGTGGCTTCCCAAGACAAAGAGACACCGTTGTGGATTGCCTCCCATTTCGGCCATGTGGATACCGTCAAGACGTTACTTGAAAACGGCGCCGAATCGACTATAGCAGTCGCTGATGCGATTGGCGAGACGCCCCTACACACTGCGTCGCGTGCGGGTAATCTGGAGGTTGTCAGGGTGCTTCTCAGTCATGGGGCCGAGTCAAGCATTGGAGCTGTCAATGTGGATAATGAGACAGCACTTTACGCTGCCTCAGATACAGGTCAGGTGGAAATTGTCAGAGAACTATTGGCTCACGGCTCAAGGTCGACTGTTACAACCATGACCGCATCTGGTAATAGTCCATTATATGCTGCATGTAGAAGTGGCAAGCTCGATATTGTCGAGCAACTTCTCGATCATGGCGCTGAGGTAACAGTTGCCGTTGCGGACGATAGAGGTAACACTCCACTTCATCAAGCGTTATATGCCGGTCATGTCGAGATGGTCAAGCTATTATTCGAGCATGGAGCTGAGTCAACAGTTGAGACAACGGATGCGAATAGCGATTTCCCCTTGTATTTGGCAGCATTGAAAGGGAATGTGGAGATAATAGATCAACTTCTTCAACATGGCGCTGGGGCAGATATTGCAACTCTAACGAATGACAAAAGACCAGCAACCTTCGCCGCAGCCGAGAGTGGGAGCTTGGAAGTTTTTCAAAGGTTGCTTGCATATCCGGAGGCTGAGCCGACTCTGATACTAACCGACCACTGGAATAAAAGCCTTCTTTCTGCTGCCTCGCAAGGAGGTTGCGTCGAGATTGTGGAAGAACTTCTTGGTCGTGGAGTAGGGAAGCACATAGCTCTCGCCGAAAAGTCTGGAGACACACCTTTATCCACAGCCGCGCATTGCGGCCTTACCGACATTGTTAAGCTCCTTCTATCTGTCCCTGGAGTCTCCGTCAATCATGCCAACAATTATGGTGTCACGGCACTGTTCTCCGCTGCTCGTTTTGGCCACACCGAAACAGTAAAAGCCCTGCTGTCCAGTCCAGATATCGAACTGGACTGCGAGAACTGGAAGTCCCTTACACCTCTACACGCGGCAGTAGCTAATGGCCACGTTGAAACTGCAAAACTCCTCATCGCAAACGGTGCCTCTACCATTGCATGGCCTGTAGTAGGATACGATTTGTTATGGTGGGCCAAACGCACAGGAAATCCCGATATGGTAGAACTACTCCGGTCAAATGGATTGGCCGAAGGCAGTCTTAACCACTACCTCTATCATCTCAAAGAAGCTCCAGCTGACGATGCAGCGACTGTTGTCTTCAATGACGACCTTTGGTACTGTGATGTTTGCACACTGAGTGTTGAAAACAACAAGGGATATGGTTGTAACAAGTGCTGGCAGGAGTTTTGTGAAGAAGTTGTGATTTGTTCAGAGTGCTTTGACAGAGAGTACAATGTGTGCATAAACGAACATACATTGGTTCGGAGAAAGAAGCTAGAATATTGAATAGGATGCACTATACTACATAACAATTTGCTGTACCGAAGGGCCTCGAAGACAAGTTACTCACCGTGAACCGAAGCGGGGGTCATTCAGCTACGCCATGTTTGTCCACTCATCAAAACACTGAGACATAAATGCCGTCTTCAGAACAAGCTACAGATCAAAGCGTGGGGATGGCGCTTGGCATAGACTACACTAGGCTTGAATCCCATAGCACAATGCACTTATCCTTGATCGGCGAGTTCTTGTCCACTCGATAAACCTTCAAGCATGTGCCGTCCACAGCCACTTACGGCATGCTTGGCAGATCAACCCCGACTCAGTTTACGTTCATTTGAATACAAAGATCACAAATCTTTCACCTTCAATACTTTGTTCGACAGCACAAACAAAATGGTCGCCAGAAAAGAACCTCCAAAGCAAACCAAAGGTTTGCACCTCCATCACGAGAATCTATACTCATCCCCACTGACTATTCTCGGCAGTATGGGCGACTTTGGTGACAAATACCGACTACCTGAAAGGTGTCTTGACGCTCAATCACCGTCTCCGTTGCGTCAAATCAAGATATTCATTACTAGTTCTCTACACGAGTACCCTCTCTGAGGCCGGTCTTGACATTCTGGAGAAACGAAGCATCAGGACACTAGAAGTGCAACGCATATCACCAACCACTTCGCAACACTATGTTGAAGATTCGCGGTTTTCCGAGTGCTGGACCAAACTAATCGCCTTTTCGCTTACTGAATTCTCAAGAATCGTTCTTTTGGACTCTGATATGTTGCCACTTGACAACATGGATGAGCTGATGGATATTGAGCTGGACGCTCCCTCTGATGAAGCTAGAGAAGTGATTAAGGGAAATAGGCTCTTTGCTGCTTCCCATGCGTGCACTTGCAATCCGCTGCGAAAAGCACATTATCCGCCAGACTGGGTACCCGCAAACTGTTCGTTTACAACACAGCACGACAAACCTGAAGTTGCCCAGACCCATGGAGCTAGTCTATCCTCAGGCTTAGGCAAACTGAACAGCGGACTTCTCGTCATCAACCCTTCCCAGAGTCTATTCACTCAGATCCTCGCCAAGATGGACGACCCGCGCTGCTCAGAGTACAAGTTCCCCGACCAAGACCTTCTTGCAGATTTGTTCAAAGGCCGCTGGGTGGTCTTGCCATACATCTATAACGCTCTCAAGACCATGCGTGAGCCTCACGTGCATGGGACAATCTGGCGTGATGATCAAGTGAAGAATGTTCACTACATTATGAGTCCGAAACCTTGGGATGAGTTGGAGGCTGATGGCTCGTGGGCTCGTGGGCAGGAAATTCACAAGTGGTGGCATGATGCCTACAAGTCGATGCTTGCAGAGGAGAAGGCTTTGGGTTTGTCGTAGCTTGAAGTTGACTATAGCGAGGTCGATAGAAAGTGTAATTAAAGTGAAATGGTTTCTTAACGTATACCGTATCATGTCTCTTTTTTTATTCATTTTTGTTTGGCTTGAAAAAGTTCTCGACACAATCACGTTGGGTTCCTCACGCCGAGTTTCTCATCACCGTGGGGATTCTCCCTATTACCCAGACCTAATCAAGATCAAGTCCAGCACTGTGTTTATATCTACGTAACTATGAATGATCTTCAGCGAGAAGAGTCACGACTTGCGTGATTAATGTAAGAATTCTGTTGCTGCGGAGATACCATCCATAAAGTTAAACCTAGTAAATATCCGAGTCGCGGTCGAACTCTTTGACTGCCCTAACGATTCGTTCAAGTCCCTCAAGTACATCCCCGAAAGACACAGCGACAATTTTCGCTCTATTTTCAAATGAGCAAAGCGGGCTATAAAGGGCTTGGTGACTTACTCAGCCCGATAGCCAAAGTCGATTGGAAAATTCCCGTAGTGAGGCCTGCCAAGCAAAACGCCATCACCTTTATCGCAGAGCGAGAAGCCGCTGAGCTCAATTGCCTGGCTTACGCCTGAAGTGACAATAAGCTGGTCCTTAGTCAAGGCTTCGTGCGTATCGAAGTTTCGATTGATGAATCGCGCAAGGACATCTCGTAAGCGATGGGAGCCACAGAAGCCGTCTCCGCAAGTAAGTGAGTGGCTGTTGATAGTGAACTTATGTGTTATCAGCACCCATTCAATATTGATAACTTATGATCATTACATTGTTTATCATGTGCTGCATCAACTCTTTGTGCATGAGAGTCTGTTGACCGTTAGCGGATTGACTGTGCTCGTTGTGCCATGTTGGTAAACTACATTCTCTGCTACACCAAGACTAACGTAACCGCTTCGGTTCGTCTCAGGATGCCATAAATCCGAAAGTATATCCACAAGAGGTTGTCTATAGCCTGGTGAGGCGAATATCTTGCCTCTGGTAGAAAGGTCAGTATGCAACAGCGTCATTATTTCTCAGAGGGTTTAGCGAAGTCTGTATCGTTTCAGTCGCTTTCCCCCCAAAGAAATGCGGGGGCTTATCAAATATCATTTTATTCATTTACAGAGCGGAAGAATTAACATGATTGTGTAAGCTGTACCGCCAAGGTCGTTGTCACTTGAAGGGTGCAGCACATGACATCCCGGTGTATGTTGATCAGGATGCGCACCGCTCAATGTGTTGATTTAATTGTAGCAATCACCGGTGTCTAAGATTGTATCATTTTTTGACAGATGGATGGACAATGTGTGCTGTCACGCATCCCATGAGAATGCAACTAGTCCGCATCTTCCCCTGGAGCCCATTCCAGATACCTCAGTGGTTTTTCATACTGAAGGTCAAAACCAACTTCCTTTAATCTCCCCATCATGAGTTGTCCTACAGCCCCTGCTTCATCCTCATCCCACTTCTCTCGCCCCCATTCCGCATCGGTCTCGTCATCGCGGCGAAGCCTGCATTGACCAAAATCTATCATGAAAACTTGATATGTATCGTCCTTGGGAACAATTAAGAAGTTGTCGAGCCGGACGTCATTGTTGATAATATCGTGGTCACCACGAATATGAACTATCTTGATACATTTGTCGACGATGTCTTGCCATGCCGATGCAGGTGCCTTCTCGATTATATCCCTAAGGGTGAAGCCATGCAGATACTCCAATATGATCCCTTTTTGTTGGTGGAGCTTACGCTGTTGCGCACTGAGAGCCACGTTGGGGGGCGATGTGTCGAGCTTGACGGTGGCCAAAAGTCGAGGAATACACTTTCCTTGATATTCCTTGAGACGATCGTATGTTGCAACTTCGGCTTCATAGAGTCTTCGTTGGAAGTCATGTATAAAGGCCTCGTTTTCACCTTCATCCCAGTCTGAGCCATTGTCATCCACCCAGTCTAGCGTGCTGCGTTCTAATTGTTCAAGAAGTACCGGCACCTTCCCGGATTGCACGCCTTCCACGTACTCAGTCTCGATTTTATCGGTCCATGGAGGAACGTCCCACTCGTCGCGGAGATCCACCGCTGCTCTTCGATCAAACATCTTCAGAAACTGTTCATTGCCCCCAGGCTTATTCAGAAAGTCTGAAACTTCCTCCACCACTGATCCACCGGAAAATGTATATGGAAGCTGTTGTCGGTTTATCTTGACTTGTATGGTCTTCTGCTGGCAGCTGGAAGCTGTGTCGAGGCTGGCATCAAGGGTGAGGATCTTTCCCACTGGGTATAGGAGATTCGCCACCTCCGATGTGTCCGGTTCCGGAATCCCCATCTTGATCAGGCGCACACGTTGTTTGTTTGTCCTTGGTTGTTTGAAAGTTTGGTAGCTTGTGGTTGCTAGAAAATGTGACCGATGAGGCCGCTAAGTCTTGGCTGTTTTGATGATGGGTTGGATAAATCGGAGTGTCATTTCACTGGGGGCATTGCAGTATTGATGTATTGTAAATTTGAAGCATGAAAGGGTTTGTGCTGTGCGTGCAAAAATTGCTTTCTGAGTCACCGGCGTGTTACCTGAGAGTTCGGCTGTATGGCCAGGCAACCAAACATGATAAGTTGGTCATCGTGGCGTAACTTTAGTATGATTCACTGAGGTTTGACACAGAAAATCAGGATTGACATAGTACCAAAAATTAATGCACATATTGATAAGGCTCAGATTTTGGTGCGAGCCAGAGACAAAATATTGAGGTTCGTCGGACTCAACTTACACGAATGTTGTTAGACAGGCATGTCCTCAATACAAGCTATAGTCAAACATTCCCAGCCCAGCGCTTTCTCCTTTCACCTGCCAAATGCTTGGACTAAAAGATCTTCGAACCTCGAACCACAGCTAATGACTCGTCGCGAAGCAGTGAACTGACTTAGCGTTACCAGTGACGGGCTCGTAGTCCTTGACGCACCAACCTCCCACTCTTGTTCGGTTCCAGCATCCCAAAGGTGCGTCCGTACATCAAACGGCAAAGCCTCAATACAAAGCGAATACATTGCATAACCTCTTTTTAATGAGCTATACACCGCAAGAAGTATGTTGCATACCATAATAGTTCGACGAACACTTTCAGAGAATAGCCATGCTTGCCATGGACTCAACGTGCTCGGCAACTGGATGGGCGCACGCTGCCAGAGCTGATGCGTGAGCGTCCACATATCTTCGTTGTCGCGTTCTACTTGGTCTTCGGACGTATCTTCGCAAATAAGAAGACGGATGATTTGTGCAAGATTTATTGCTTGGGCGTAGGCTAGTGTATCGCCGAATGAAGAAGTGCGTTTTGCTGAACGAAGTAGTCGACGTATTGTGGACCGTAGAGCGTCGAGCCGATGGGTTGCGTGATACTCCCCACCAATCTGGTAGCTATAGCATAGATCCCGGACATGCTGGAGTTGATGAGGTAGGCATGTCGAATATATGCCAGAGTGAATGAAAGCTGTTTTGCTGTTCTCTGCAAACTCTGCTGGGAAACCTTGTAGAATGTCTGACAGCTGATGAAGCGTGCCGGAGTCAAAAACGCGCACGACCTCAAGATGCAAAGGATTGAAGATACGAACTCCAATACCATTGGGCTCTCTGACAATACAGGAATCGTAAATATGTAATGCTGTAAGTGGGGGACGAGATCCTCGATAATACCCATCACGGAGAACTTGTCGAATGTGCATTTGTAAGCCAGTGTCCAGCTCTCCACTAAGAACAAGAGACGATAGATTCTGACCCTTTAAGAGGCTAAACAGTCTCTTGGAGTCTTTGACAGGCTTAACCATGCCTGTATGGTGTATGCCAGCAGCTGCAGGGGCTGGTTCGTTGATGTAGCAGCATTTGATACGCTTGGTGGAGCATCTTTCGCAGCATGGGGTGGCGAGATTGCACCTGCGCCTGGCTTTGACGCAAGCTTGGCAGGATCTCTGAAGAGTTGTCATCTTCTGCTGATATATCACTAGTAATTCGGGCTGGGAGAATGAATTTGTTTGATGTGGGAGACATGCCGTCGTCAATGGATGTTGCAATACGGTCGAATACGTTATCTTATCAGTTCGGCTCAAGCGTTGGATCCCGAAAAGGATTAGTCTCCACGACGGATCCATCTGAAAGAGGTTTAGTCTCCACCGATTAGTCTATCATTGCAACGAGAGTTTGATGCTCGATTCTGTGTTGTGATGACGATAGAACTTAAGATGCTGATAAATACAAGAGAATCTTTCAGGGAGACAGAGAATTGTTACAGAGATATACGAAACTATAAGTAACCGTTTTCGTCTCACTCTTTCTCAACGTTCGTGCTCATAACTCTTCACCAAAACACCATCACTTACCCTATTCGACACATACAAACGGATACTTCTTATTTTACTATTCAGACATGACCACCCAAATCAAGAATGTTATGATACTAGGAGTGCGTATAATTTATTTACACTTGTGGGTAGATAACTAACGAACATGACTACTAGGGGCGAGGAAACCTCGGGCCATACCTGATTTCTTCTCTTATCAAAGCCGGTTTCGACGTCTCCGTTCTTACTCGCTCAACTTCAATTACCACAGGCGAGAAATTCCATGGCGCAACAATCGTCAAGTCTGACTACACCATGGGATCACTCATCCAAGTCTTTACTAGTCAAGATGCCGTTATCTCTACCCTTTCAACAGCCAATGTCGCCGAGCAAAAGATTGTCATCGATGCGGCTGCAGCTGCAAAGGTTAAGCGCTTTATACCCAGTGAATTTGGAAGTGACACTTCCATTGACGGACTTGAAGAAATGGCACCGTTTCTGAAAGGAAAACAGGATGTTATGGACTACGTCAAGACAAAGGAAGTCGAAGGGCTGACCTGGACAGCTCTTTTCACTGGAGCCTGGATCGACTGGGTGAGACTTCTGATTTATCCCTCCATTGTTGTGCGGGCATACTAACACTGAATTCAATTCACAGATGTTGATCGAGAGCAAAGGACTGCTTTGCTTGGATATCAAGTCCAAGACTGGTGAACTTGTAGACGGAGGGAAACCAAAGTTTACTACTACCACTGTATCTCAAGTCGGCGAAGCCACCGCAGCAGCACTGATGCACTCCGACAAGACCAAAAATCAGTACGTACATGTTTCATCATACAATGTTTGCCAGGAACAAGTCATCGAGGCTCTGGAAAGAATCTCGGGTACTAAGTTCGCGCTTGAACCATTGAGCAACGTGGACTTGTATGCGCGAGGAATCAAGCACGTTGAACAAGGTGATTGGACCACTGGTTACTACGAGCTGGCCACTTCGACTACGTATAGCGACACCAAAGTCACCCACTTTCCTGATAAGGCGGAACACTGGAAGAAGCTTCTTGGGCTTGGTGAGGGAGAGAGCTTTGATGAGATGATCACTCGAGTGTTAGAATCAGTGCAGTAGGAGAAACAAATTGCAAACATGGCTGTTTACTATGGGCCATTAGGTTGGGTCTTCCTAAACTTTAGGTGATGAACACTAAACTCCAAGATATTTGGGTACTATAGCAAGCATAACGTGATCTCACCTCAGCTTTGGTTCGATTCATTTTATGAAAGACAATGCAATGTTTATTTATGTATTTATTTTGCTTGTAAGGGTATTATGTGATATAGATAATGCTTGGGACAAGTACTAGTTTGTTTGTCGCCGGCTAACCCTTTTCCAATCAGTCATAACTTATTATAATAAATTTAGTGCCAGAGATTATCGTTGGGCTTGATACCCTTCTCCTTGCAGTAGTCGTAGTACATCTTGGCAAAGCTAAAGATGTCCAGGGTGAACTTCAAGCTATCGTCGTCGTTGAGGAACTCGATGGTGCCGGTAATAGTGAAGACGATATCCGTGTTGTCCTCGACGGACAGGGTGTGGATGACGCCAGGGTTCTCGCAAACCCAATCGCCAGGACGGGCAACCCAGTCGTATCTAGAGACGTAGCATCAGCAACCGTGCATCTTGTCAGGGATAATTAGAGACGAAATCTTACTCTTTGTAGCCCCATTCACCAGACATGGTGATGGCTGTAACGGTACCACGGTGTCGGTGTCTGCCCAGGCTGGCAGCAACTTTTGATCGCAGACCGACGACAAAGGTACCGGTTCTGTTCTCCATGCGAAGGGGCTTCAACTCAATGGGTCCGATCCAAGGGAACCAGAGAGTATCGGTCTTTGCGTTGATGTAGACATCGGGGGCACTGTACTTGTCGGTGAAGGCAAGCTCCTGAAGCTCGGCGGTGTTGAGGGCAGTGCCAGGGCGCTCAGGGAGGGTGGTCTCCTTGGCGGCGACACGCTCGGGGACAAGATCCTCAGTGGTAGTTGAAGGTGCCATTATGAAAGATAGTAGTGTCTGTGTGTTGTGTTTGTGCAAGAATGGTGTTTGTGAATGAGGATAAAGTTGGGAGAAAGTTAAAAACAGATTGCCAAGCTAGATTCTCTTGTACCGTGGCTTGAAAGCTCCAGATATTAAAAGACCCTGGGGGCGAGGGAGAGCGGAGCCGAAGAGGGGGAATTACAATTCGTGATGGAACGATTGGTTGGTTTCATCATGGAGTGAGGCGCGATCGCCGCTACGATAATTACTATAGCCTCGGCCATACCGCCATTTCGAGTGTTAGTCGGCTGGTCGGTTCGAGATACCCCGGCACTTGGGACATGGCGCTCAGAATGCCATTCCACAAAATACCGCCTGATAGCCCACAGGCCTCTTCTGACAGGCCCAACCGTTGTACCGTTAGGGGTCCATGTCGTCTTTTACTGAAGATATGCGATGCCTAAGTCCTGACTGAGATGTGATCGACACTGCCAATGGTTCGAGAACGTGGCACTAAGGGAAATGTCTCAGTCGATGGAGATCTTGTGTTTGCTTTTCACAATGGCATAAATAATTTGCTACAGCATGCACAGACTTATGTGCTCCCCTTGCCCTTACTACTTATGTACTATCGCTACGAACAGCTCCAGTAAAGGAAGAGTCGCAGGATTCATTTCGTTCGTGCAATACTCCACAATAAGAAGGATTAGACTAAAGCATAGGCTAACCTCGATAACGGGGAAACTGACATGACATGTTCCGGATCCACCGCTTATGCTAACATAAGGGGGTGCCCCAGATTCAATGCGACCTTGTACGTCTGAGCACGTTGGAATGTATCAATGCGCCAAGCTTCTGGCAACCGTTTTACCGGAAAACTTGAGGCTCGACAGACGATGATCTTTGATAAGATAGTGAAATCGGCTTGTTGGTTGTTAGCTACTCATTGCTTGCATTTTTCAGCAGACTAAATGACTTGGCTTCCAGATCCCAAAGTTACCTGGTTGTTGGTGCCTGACTTCACACACCATCTCTCTAGTCTGTCTACACAAGAAGAAAGCGGACCCTTGGGTTGTGAGAAGCTGTTGGAATTAGTTAGCGTGTTACAAGGTCTCTTTTACGCCTCGTTTACCTGCCGTGGACTAGGCTCGTCTTTCCCCTCTCTACTTAGTCTGCCCAGCTCCTGTTCTACACGATGGGATTTTCCGCCCACATAACCCGTACCTAGGGCTGATCCTGACGGGACGGAGAATTTGAATTGATATGGCGCGAAGAACGGGAACTTCCAGCTAGAGCTGTTTGTCAATTTGGGCTGCGACCGCAGACTCTGCTCCGGTGGCTATTCGGTTCGACAGAACCCTCGTTCCCCGACGGGACCCAGTGTTACAAGGAGGAAATAATCTACAGGGGCTCGTTTATCCAGTGTCTATCGCATCACCACGATGGATTGGATGTTTTGCTTTTCGCCTGCTCGCTTGCTCGGAAATACCGTACGTCTGGAATCAATGCCACATTTCCAGGGTGATAAGTAGCTAAGAGGACCGTGTAAAGATGCTTGAAAAGTTCTCTGTATAATGAAGGTAGGGAAAAAGCAAATAATTCTTTGTTCACTAACTTGTCTAACTAGTGCACTGTTCAATTGAAAGGGAAGCTTCTAGCGTACAGCGGCAGCCTCGTTAATGAGTGACAACTAGTCTAGTAACGTAACTTTGCGTGCTCAGCTAACGAACGCTCTGGCGTAGCGCACTATTGTTCTAGGTTAGTAGTGCTTACGAGCTGTTGATAGCGCGCGCTGAAGAACAAACTAGCCTACTGCTTTGACACTTGGGTCGCATACAGCGGCAGACCAAGCCAAAAGTATACTGCAGGTAGTTTCGTATTGCTCTTTTCTCTCCCACGTCCCGGACATCCTCGTAGGCAGGTAGTATGGCAGGATGGCTCCTGTAAAACTGCAAACTGGATCCCATAAAGGCTTGGGCAGATCCTGGCGTAATATCAAAAATCACAATTCATGCTTGTTATCAGATTCTTGTCATAACAGATCTGAGATCTCAAAGAGTTCTTTCCTTATCAAGACGTTAGACTACAGCGCGATTGGATTACTGTGAGAGGAAAAGAAGGCTCCATATTGTGCCACAAATTTGAGTTTAAGCCGTGACAGTTCTGTGACTATCAACTAGCCCATTTCTACTCTTTAATTCCAGTAGCCCCTCCCGAAATGACCAACTGACGCGCTGCCAGTCTGGACGCCCGGAAACTAGGACCAAAGTAAGTACTAGCTCACTTGTTCAGTCCAGGGGACTCCCGGCATTATATGGAGTACTTAGTGACATTGGTTGAGTAAGACTTAGTAAGTTCGGTAGCTCTGCCTGTCTCATCTCTTTACATAGAATCACTGATGAATTTTAGCTACTTGGAGGTCCATTTCTACTTCACATTCGGCTAAACCCGACTCATTAATGGCCTTGGTCTGTCTTGCTTCTAGCCCCTCCTGGTCCACACGGAACCCTAGGCCAAGTTACAACGCTTGGAGGGATTCCAACTCGTTTCAAAGGATCAGCTTTACCATGAGGGTTATTATTTCATACAGAACAAGGAAGAGTGTTTATCACTGCCGCTCTGCAAGGCACTGTACCGTACTGTAGACCAGGAACGGCATCCCCCTGCGAAATTACACATATCTAGTATTCCCGTTCCACCCTCTTGGGTTGAGATCCCAGCTTTTTTATTTCTTTTCCTTTCTCGCTCTCCAATCGATTGCTGCTGCTCACCCCCTCTGGTTCCTGAGCGAGTGAGCGGCATATGTAAGTGGCTTGCTTGGCACCTTCGACTCGGGTCTTGTCTCTGTTTTTTCTGTTTGTTTGTTGGTTCGTTCTACTACTTTCGTCCTATCAAAATGGAGTCACGACAAACCGACCTTTGGGTCGTGACGTTTGTCACATTCGCTGCGGCGGTAATCATCACAGCCATGCGGCTGCTGAGTCGTCGCCTTAAGCATATCCCACTGTCGTGGGATGACTACTTTGCACTTTGTGGATTTGTAAGTTTGCGATTAATTGAGCTTTATTGCTTGCTATTCCCGTCTTACTATCCTTGCTAATTCTATCGCAGGCTGTTTCAATTGCTTGGGTCATCATTATACCATACTGTAGGTGTCTAGGCGTCGGTTCTTTTTTATATCGACAACCAACAATTAGATGCGACTCGACCAACATGCTGACTCAACTTGCAAGGGCTCAACCGCGGTCTTGGATTACACATGGACGATGTCGTCAAAATGCGAAACTCGACGTTGGCGGCCGAAGTATACGAAGCGAAACTACTTCTCTTTATTGCCGAGCTTTTCTACGCCTTTGGTCTATTCTTCGCCAAGATTTCCATTCTGAGTCTGTACTGGCGCATGTTCCGCGTCACAAACATTCGACTACCGATTCAGATTCTCTTTGGGTGCTCTTTTGTCTGGATTACCTTCCGAGTTAGTACCTTCTTGTCGTCTATAAGGGTTATACATCTAACAAAGCAATAGATCTTTATGGGAATTTGGCATTGCGTGCCTGTGAACAAATTCTGGGATGACAGCGTGGATGGATACTGTGCGATTGAGGACAAGAAGTTCTTCTTTGGAACTACCCTGGTGCATGCTATGATTGATATCTCTATCCTGATTCTACCCATGTGGCAGATTGGACGCCTGCAGCTCCCCATGATACAAAAGGCCGGTATCATGGTCATGTTTACCTTTGGCTTCTTGTAAGTTGCTTTCCTTGCCAAGGTGATTGCTTTATGCATTAACATGTCTAGCATTTGTGCTGCAGCCATCCGACTGATCGTTGCTGCCCGCGTTTTCGACGACAAATCATACGACATTACATGGAATATCTGTGACATTGTCATTTGGGCAACTGTAGAAGTCAACCTCATTAATGTTTCCGGTACGCAGTCCTTTCATATTTGCCCTCTGTCTCAGGTATACTAACGCAGCCGTAGCATCACTCCCTACGATCCGACCAGCATGCACATTCATCTTTATGTGCCAGAACCCTCGAACCCGAACAGGCGCCAGCTCAGGCAGTTACCCTAACACGTATAGCCGAAGCCAAACCAAGCAGTCAATCCGTCTCGACACAATCAACAAGACAAAACCAAACGACGAGTCCAGCTCGACACACCAACTCGCTGATTCCGACGACGGCATTGGTAACGGTGGCAGAGGTGGTTCAACTGATGACTTTGAGGCTCACGCCATGGATCGGTTCACGCCAGGTGGAAACCAATACTCTTCTACAATCACGGGACATCGCACCAACTCTGGAGGCGGAGACTACGGGTCCAACTTTGGCGGCATCTTGGTCAAGAACGAGACGACGGTGCACGTTTCTAAACAATGATCAAACATGAGAGCAACATGGAACAAGCATATTCGATTAGAGGCAAGCGGAGTACAGCGATGAGCTATTTTGTAAAACTAGATTTAGAACGATTTAATGTGTAGACAGATCCTGTCACAGAAGCTTCATTATTACCCACAAGTTAATATTTACGTGCCTTCTCGGCAGACAATGAATGGTTCGTCAAACCAGCATGACTCTTCAGGATCCAGATTGAACCCACAGTCAATGGGTCCATCCTACTCTCTTTTCAGTCACTATCATATGTTCTTTACTCGTACTGTTTGACGATCCAGGGGATGAAGATCGCTCAGTGGGGTAGTGTTGCACGGCAGTTGGGGACTCGCCAAGCACCATGTGCCTCTGCCGCTGCAGAACAATAGCGTCGCACTAGATGCAACCGATACTGATTGCGTAGCGTCATTTTTAATAAGCCTGTAAAGTTTGATTGTCACAGTAGCATTCGCACCCATAGAACGTCTCAGCTTCTTGTTTAGCTGCGTGACTTGAACGGTAGGACGTCAGAATAGGACATCAATTCGGGCAGCCAAGACAACCAGTTACACAGTAACTAATTAATGCCCAATTTTAGTACTAGTCAGTTCAGTTGCTGTTCCAGACGATCCGGCGCACTGTCTCGCTGTAATAAATACGCCAGCACTGATCCATGTATGCCGTGGATTGTTTCAACCTAGGTTCCGATTTCCTGGTAGTCGGTGTCAGCCTTTGGCGTGATTTCTGCATCTATCAGCACTCTATTCTGCACGTAATAGGCATTTTATTGAAGTTAGTTATGGGCACTCTAAGCACTGTATCTGAAACATATCGATCAAGACAAACCAACAAGTCACAGGTCAAAAGTATACAACCAACAAAGTTAGGGCTTGAGGCTATCGATGAGATCAGGGCAGTCAATTCAGGAAAATTTCGGGTTTTGAGAAGTGAAGCTGTCGCCAACGCGGGACAGGGGATAGGCATCCTGATGCATGGACGCGACATTGTTCAATAGTCATGATCAGCCACTCTTTGACCCAAGTGCGCTCGTCCGTAGCCATCAATTGTTGATCCAATTTGGCACGGTCACAGTTGTTATCTCTAACCCCTGCTTATCAGCCGCCAGAAGCGGTTCCGATGTCGATCACAAGAAACACGTCACGTCCAAGGCCTGGACTTTCAGCTGTCCTCCAAACAAAGCTTCTAGCCGAACAATCCGCAAAAAAGATCTTCACTGCAAACGTTCCGTACGTCCCGGCCCGTCTCAAAAATATCCATCAAGAATATCCGAGCGTACGCTTGAACCTACCAAGCTAGTCTAACCACGCTTCTCAGAACGCCTCAAGCATACCTGGTCTTTGATGCGATTCTTCGCTGGGGTCTACCAAGCCAGGTTAATAATACAAACTGAGGGGAACGTAAGGTGTTGATTATCAGTCAGTCAGATGACGACACAGACCCATGCAAATGCGAACCGAGGCGACTATCACTATTATTGCGTATATAAGTTACATTTGAACTTCGTTGGGGGAAAATTAAATCGAATAATTACTTCTCGAGACTTGCGCGACTAGCAATGCCACACTTTATGGCATTGGGACCTAATCTTCAAATCCAAGGACATGATGATATTCAAGATCCTTACTGTTCTCACACGACCTGTCCGACAAATTCTCATACCATTGTTGACATTGATTTCAATCTTAGAAATGGCAGAAATAGGTGGCTTACTGCTGTTATGTAGTTCACAAGAGTGCTTTACCATCAACTGAGAAGGACTGCTTAAGGTCTGGTTGAGAATTTACTATGAAACGAGCAGTATAATTGCACAGGCTCGATAACACTGACATAAGATAAGTTGGTTTGCGTTCTGTAAACAAACTTGGGCTAAATATAACAGGATGGATTTTGTGCACTCTCTGCTTTGGTCACCATGCCACATTTGAGATTATCAGACAGTCATATGCTATTTGTACGTGCGGTCGAACAAACAGTGATTGCAAAATGCCGACCTGCATTCTTAGAATGTTGACAGTAGCTGGTGTACAAAGCCTGCTTGGATGCATGCTTCATGGTGGCGGGAGATACGCGTCCATCTCCTTTCAGCACAAACAAAATGGAAGAGGCTATGCTAGACAGAGCTTCTTGTCTGCTGTATAGATAGAAGTTGTTGACTTCCCTTATATAGAACATAATTTCTCCCATAGTGTACAGCTCCATTGTTGATGTATCCTAAGAAGCCTATATTGCCTTCATCTTGTTGCCAGTGTATAAAGGTGAACCTGTAGACTATTTTAGAGCTAGATGTTAGTATGAGAGATAAGCTGACGGGTGAGGAAGGACCAATGAATTCTTGTTTATGAATAGACTCTAGATCCTTTTCAAATCCAGACTAAACTACACGTATTTGATTATTTATGCCTTTCGTCCTTTGATTATTCACACGTAGCTAGCGAGAATAGCTGTTGAAACTCAGGGTTATATCCGTGAATTTAAATGTATATTTTGATCATGACGACGCCTCATCGTTAGGTCCTTAGAAATCTTGCAAACAATTCGGTTTTCGTAGGCCTCGTTTCACTATCCAGTAGTACTCAATCGCACATCTAGCATGTGCACTTTGCCAAGCAGAGCAGAGGGATGTTGGGGTCTTGGGCACAAGTTCCGTAAAGGGCACAGGTACCACCGACACACTCGGACTTGCAAGGCTCAAGAGTCTTGGGGTCGGAGTAGTAAAGACCACCATTGTTACAAGCTCTGTGCCATGTCAGTGTTGGACAACTCCCAAATCTTCGGTGGACTAAGCCTTACGCCTTAGGAGCCGCAAGGGCGACGGTGGCAATAGCCAAGATGCTGACAATAGAGAACTGCATTTTGATAATTTGACAGATTTTTTGGATTGTTTCCAGACAAATCTATTCGTAGTTTTCGGGCCATCGGCGACTTTTTATACAACTTCCAAAATGTATATCTGACATGCCAACTCCTAGGATCGAATCCTTCTCCTGCTTCACATTCCTATTCCTAACACTCTTGCGCATATACGATTGTGGACGCTTCGTGATTCGCATGAGGACCTAAAGGATTCAGGTTGACAAGTTATGCCAGAATCTCGACCTGCCCGTTTTAGACTAGGGTCGCCTGAAAAAGGATTTCGGGGCGTCGAACCCTTGCCGGGCCGTTCCATTATTTCCGCGCTCTTCATATTGGCTATTGGGTTTGGCTGATGCGCTCCGATAGGATCCTCAGGTCATCTCTTTTCGGGTAAAGATCCGGGAGCCGAGCGCCGCTATACGAGAGGCACTCTCAGCCTTTCAAATGCGCGTATCGGTCGATTCTTGTGCATAGCACTAGGTTTGGTATTTATCCGTGTCGTGCGGACTCTGTGAGTATGATTTTGTGCCATTGTTGTTTATATGTCTGGTTGCGAGGCGTACGGACATAAACGTCTATCTATGAGACGACACGATAAAACTTAACCTAGGTACACATACACCCATGCATTCTTACTTGCCTATGTCTAATGATTCCATGGATTACAGTTAATACAAGCACTCCGTTGTCTTTTTCAAGCTAGAACTCCTCACGATCTAGTCAAGACTATTTCTGTCGATTAGTCGCTGCGAACAATTCCGTGCACTGGGTTATTTGTGCAATTGAATAAGAACGTCGTCAAAGAATGTCCATCCTTGAAAATGTACCAATGAAGTTGTGCTATCAGAAGATTTTAATACCCTAAACAGGCCGATAAAGTGAATTTCTATAAAGCATTTTCGAACTATATAACAACTGACTATTCAGAGCCGATTGACTTTGGCTCCTTGTCTCGGCGATGCTTCCGACCAGCTTCCATCAAACAAACCCGACCTATCTTTTCGGAACCGGTTCAAAGATCGGAGCCGACAGCCGAAGCCTTGGTAACATTGCCATCATCTCCTCAAGCTGACTCACAAGGAATTCACATTCAACACCTCATCTTTTAGCAAGATCAACCTTTTTTTTCATGCCCAGATTCTAAAAAAAAAATATGTCTTCAGCAACATATCAGATCGAAAGACCACTTCGTAGTGACTTTGACGAATGGTCAAGACTGTTTCACGCCTACATCGACTTTTACAACTCCAAGATTGAAGAAGATCAATACGCGAGAACATTTGACCGCATCATTGAGCAAAAGAATGGATTGCAGGCGTTAGTTGTCAGAAAAGTGACCGGAGAGGGGAAATCTCTGGTTGGAATCGCACACTTCTTTCCCGAGCAGACACCATGGAGTGAGAAACAGATTCTCCTGCTGAATGGTATATTTCCAAACTTTAACCAGGTATAGGAAATCTCTGACAGGATGTATGTAGATCTATTCGTTGACCCATCGGTACGTGGCGAGGGACTTGGTAGGAAGTTGACCCAAGCAGTAGCGGACGTTGGGAAAGAAATGGGGTGTACGAGGGTTCAGTGGGTTACAAAGCACGACAATGCTAATGCACGAAAGCTTTACGATACCTTGGCTGAAAGCCAATTTGTTCAGTATAGGATGACTTTGTAGCAGCTCTTTCGTCAGCTTCATTAAAGTTAATTGAGACAGGATGGTATCACTCAAACTCAACCATGATAAATGGCAGCACTGCACGCATAATTTATCTTAGTGTCTTGCACTTCTCTCCCACCTCACCATTGCTCCAAAACTCAGATTCAGTGATCGATCCGCGCAACATATAACGGAGCAGGTTCGGCAAGTCTTCTGGATCGACAGCTGTCTGTCTGACGATATTTCCCTTCTTATCCATGAAGACCCAAAGTAATTTTGTCGTCCTTGAAAGCCTCCGCGTCCATAACTATCAACCAAAATCCGACCTTCGCTATTGCGCAGATAGCGTCTTCGCAATCACCTTCTTCCGGGTCTCGAGAGCCGTTAATGGATGGTGCTAACTCCTTGGCCTATTCCACATCTTGATCATTGAAGTCCCGCCGCATTCCTGGTGTGGCCAACTCTGGAAGGATCTTATATACAGTTTGCCATTCCAGGGGGCCCATATCGAAGAGATCTGGATCTTCAAGCACCTGCCACCAATCTTCATCAGGCGTACTAAAGAGATTACCAGATGGGTTCATCTCTTCGAATGTGTCGGACGCATCTTGAATCCAGCGCCTGAACTTGGCATCGGGTTTCATTGGATGGCAGCCAGTACCTACCTGCCTGGGAATTATAGGTAATATTAATAATCACATAACCTCTACACCACCCCCTACATTAGATAGCATACCTTCTGTAACGTAAGTCTAACTGTAGTGTCTATAGCGCCTAACTGCAGTATATCATCTAGCTTACCGAACGCTCGGAATTGAGTATTAGTACGACACCCTAACCAATTGAGCTATGGAAGCCGATCAACTTTTGTTACAGGTATGACCTTCAATACAATTACTGATCTAGTGAGTGACAAAAAAATGACCGGTAAGATTTAGGATACCGGAACCAAGAAACTAAGACTGTGGTCCAAATGCCATAAGCTGGTCTACTGCTTTTGCCACCTACAGCTCAAGCTGTCATTTCTTCTGATACCCTGAGGCTAATTCCTAACGCCTAGCAGAACAAAATCATCAACAGACAAGATTCTAGCATGAGAGTAACTTCGTAAAGTGTTACCAATGCATCTTAGAAGCTAAGTGAAACAAGTCGATAGCCTGTTATAGGTCACAACCATTCTCCTGCATTGCAAGGCTCGTCTGTCAACTCAGATGCTCTAGTTTCGGAAGTACAGCCATGGGCGAAGAAAGTCATGGGCCAGAATAGCAAATTCTAGTCTATTTCTATAGCAATATATGTTTATATATCTAAAAGCTCTATAAATATTTGTCTATAACACAGACAGAAGAACAGAATATTGCCTCGGGTCACCAACGTGATCTTCCTATAGTTTCAAGCACCCAGATGCATCAGCCAGACTCTCACTTCATCCGCGAGTCTCTCCCCGATGCTATTACGGTCCTCCAGATCCTGCCACGAAATCTCGACTGTCAAGTCCCCATCCTTGACAGAAACCACATTGATCTGCATTGCTGGTCCTGCAACGTCTGCACAAAGACTAAACCTGGCCTTCTCAACGGCCCAACCATCTTCCGACCCATTGCTAGGCTTGTTGTCAACCACGCCAAGGTTGGTCACCTCCCAAGACAGCTCACGCTGTTTCTTGATGGCAGTCTTGTGATAATCCTGCCAATCCGTCACAAGCTTCATCAAACCGACGACAGTATTGGTCAGACCTTGGCTGACACGCTCTTGGATATCGTCCCGGACCATCCCGGCTGCGCGCCAGATGTGTGGCTCGAGGGTAGTAATTGGTTGGGCGGGCCAATTGCTGACACGCGCCTCGGCACGAATGTCGCTGACGATGTCTCGACCGAAACTGTGGTACACAGAAGCCACGCAGTTTTGTACACTAGTCTTTGGGTCGAGATGAGCGTACTTGGGCCTGCGGTCTTCTTCTGTCATGAAGCGACGCTGGTCCATTGACGTAGCGACATTGAAGGCGTCGGCTTTACCTTCCGCGAGGTTGACTGAAAGACATGCTAGTACGATGCCATGAAGAAGGCCAGTAAGTGTTGTTTCGTTCTGCCGACAGAGACGGAGGAGAGTCTTTAGTGTGATGGCATCGATATCAATGCACTTGTTGCGCGTGATGTAAGGTGTCGGTTGGATAGGCGCCCATCGCGCCTTTGTAGTCGAGGAGGCCAAAGCAGATGGACCAAGGCTGTGCCAGACTTCAGAAACTGCAAAACCCATGGTCACCTTGTGCTTGACAAGTTTCTCCTGCGGTTGGGGAAAAAAGTTTCTTGAGATCGCAGTCGTCATGACCCTCGAGCCTAGGATGAGAGTTGAGGCCGGAGATGGCTGGGAAAGGTTGTTGAGTAGTGTGCGAAGAAAGATCTTTGCACCCATGCCGTCGATATTGGCATGATTCCACACGAACATGACATCGACGAAGCTATCAGCCTGCGTACGCATCAATATCAATCTCCAGCCCGGTTTAGTCTCCAGATGTTCAAATTTGGTATCAAGCTGATACTTCAAGTTCGCTTCAAAATGCTGTCCGTAACCTGCTGTGTCGGTTCTCACATCCCAAGTTACGTGATCAGCCAAGTCGATTGTATCGAGAGTGACCCAGACTGGCTTTTTCGTACCCTCACCGACGAGACCTACTTGAAGGAGAGGGAATTTAGCGACTGTCTGTGCCACGGCCAAGTCAAATCTTGTGACGAGCTGTTGGTGGTCCTGAAAGTTTGCTAATGAGCGCGGTAGTCTGTATCGGCATGTGGTGATAGTGCTGCAGTAGTGATCGAGGTTGTGCATGCCGGACTGGTACAACTCACTAAACTTGATGTTAGCCGCGACGGAAAGCACGGAAGTGAATTGCGATACTTACATGTATCCGAGACGGCGGATATAGGATTTTGGCTTTGGTGCCATGACTGTTGTTTCTCTCGACGCCTGACAAAGTTGGTGTGAGAGAATAAAGAACGATCCAAACTCGAGATCTATAATATTTTATATCACTTCTTCGCAATGCCTCAATTCTCTCATTCTCAGAAAAATCATCTTGTTTCACCTTTTACCTAGTTCTACCCTCAATTTATCCCCAAGGTCCGCGGACGCATTCTCGGATTCGGTCGGCCACCCGAACGAACTTTACTTGACCCATGTTCCTAGACTAGATACTATGCGGATATCCGGCATGTTGGGACCACGACGAGTCGAGTCGGTGCAAGCTTGCAAGGGGTATAGATATAAAGCCCGAAGTGGGCCTAGTTCGGCAGTTGAAGTCTGGGATCGTCTTTTCAAGCTGGGACCAAGTGCCGCTTACAATGGCTTCTATTTCGATCGCAGATGGTGAAACAGGGCTTATCAAGCTTAATACCTCTTGTTTGTCCGAGCTTCCGGGGAGAAAGTAACGAATTGCGTTGCGCGGCGTTGCATCGAGAAAGAGAGTTTACCGGCATTGTTTGATTTGCCAACGAGGCGGATCATGTTTAAGTCGTAGACAATTCCTCCTGGAATTTGAACCAGAATCTATTGGCTTTCTGCAATTAAAAAATTTCTATTCTTCCTCTCGTGTGTCTTGAGATTCAACTTGCGAATTTTCTTACTCTGTGATCGGTCGTATCATTCTGATTCTGTCGCCCCATTGCTCGCGCAAGTCATCTGAAACATGAGCGAGATAACTCTAACTGAGATTGCCGAGATGGTTGCAAATATATCTAGACAGGAATATGTCGCCGACTTTCTTAAACACCAAGTATCGAAACTCAATTCGAGGGATACGTGCTGGCCACAGTCAGGTGTCTCCGGCCTTCTGTACCTATTGCGTGCGAATTTGTCCGAGACGCAGTCGTGGAACAACAGTTTTATAGAACAGGGGCCATACCATTTCAACAGCACGGGAAACACATACTCTGTTGACTTTGCGAAGAAAGAGTTTGTCGTCAACGGCGTGGATCAAGATACATACATCACCTTGTCTTATGTTCATGGTAGGTTGATAGTCCTACGTGTTTGATCTTGGTTAACCGCCCGCAGCATTGAGCATGATTATCGCATTCTTCTTGGTTTACCCTATCATCTTGCTGATGGAATCAAGCACGGTGCTATGCGATCTCATCAATCGACCTGTGGCGAAGAAAACAGTCCAGAAGTGGGAATCAGCCTTACGAGTTGCTGTCTTTACACCTCTCGTTATCGCCGGTTTGGTGACAGGCATAATTGGCATGGGTTCATCGGACCATTTCAGAACAGAGCATGGGGTAAGGTTACATGCCAGTTGGTACAAGAAATAACGCGCTGACGAGGAAACAGGTTATTGGAGTTATCACAGTAGTCTTCGCAGGCTTCGTGTCACTTCTCTACTTCTTCGGTTTCTTTTTCGACAGACGTATGCGTCGAACTACACGCGGTATGCGCTGGCTACAGAATGTCCACTACTTCGACATGTTTGTCTGCCAAGTAATTCTCTTGCTATCCGGCTTCGTACTCACAGACGGCTTTGACGATCTCTCAGTTATGGGGCTGTGCTATATACAGATTTCTACGGCATGGGCAGTTTCGCTGGGCATGATTGCAGCGTTTGTGTGGAACAGTGCTATGGTGCTGATGACAGCCCAATGGTTTCTTGTGCGAAGGGCGAGACCGGAACCTGTTTCTGCGGGGCCTGCAGCTGGAGTTAGGATGTGGAGATTTGTAAGGTTGTGGAAGAAGAGAGATGTAAGAGAAGAGCAGGAAATGGGTTCTCTGTCTGGGACTTGTGAATCAAGAGTGGATTGAGGTTCAGCGGGATATTATATTTGCTACTTAGTCTTGTACTCCGTGTCTTGCACATGACATTGGACCACGGTTCTTCAGAGGCGTTGGATTTCTTTAGATGGTAAATAAATGCCGTTTGTTGCATGAGACGGGTCAACTATCAAACCGTGTCGTATGATGCCGACATGAAGAAATCAGTAGCCATAGAACTAAGTCCTAGCCAAGCGTTTGAAACATCTCCAACGGCGCTCTATGTACATCATGGACACATAATTTTCAATCAAAGAACCAATAAATCGTAAAATGTTCATCACTTACCCCAAAAAGCCAAGCACTGACCCGAGATTCGGATGCCCGCGGGGTGCCGACATGGGCCCCGCGGGCTGGGATTGCCCAAGGCTTAGCGGTTGATCCTTGTCTAACCCCAGTTCGTTCTTAGCATGCGTCAGTTTGAGACACGACAGCTTGAACTGATGTAGGGCGCGCCCCGCGGGCGTTCATGTGCGGCAGTGATGACATGTCAATGCAAACTGACGGTGGTTGGAGTGTCCGCAAATCCGATAGAGTTACGAGTTGTTCTCGGGGTGCGTCGTCTTGACGGCCGAGAAGAGGGTTACATATCGTAATTCTTACGAGTTCATTGCAACATCATTTGTTTATATCATGACCAAGTTCGTGACTTGACTGCTATCATCATCAACACATGTAATTCAACTACTAAGACTTTTACTTATAGCAACGACAACAGTACCAATTAGCATTTGCTACAACGACCGAAGCCCAATACCACTCTCCAAGACAACACTCGATAACCCAACTCGACAAGATGGCGATCAAAGATGGAAAGAAACGCGGCCAAATTCCAGGCCCCAAAGGTAATACATCAATTCCATGCCAGATCATCACACAACTAACCATTCAAGGCCTTCCCGTACTCGGAAATCTCTTCGATATCGACCTCAACGACTCCCTCACATCTCTAATACACATTGGTCAGAAATACGGTTCGTCACTAGGCCATCTTCCCATCATTGGCCAAGCAAGCTGACTTTTTCCAGCTCCCATTTTCTCCTTAGAGATAGGCGGCAGCAGAGAAATCATGGTATGCAGTCGCGACCTCCTCGACGAACTATGCGACGAAACAAGATTCCACAAGCTCGTGACAGGTGGTGTTGATAAGCTGCGCCCCGTAGCAGGCGATGGTCTCTTTACAGCACAGCATGGAAACCACGACTGGGGAATCGCCCATCGCATTCTGATGCCGCTCTTTGGACCCCTCAAGATTAGAGAAATGTTTGATGATATGCAAGATGTCTCTGAGCAGCTGTGCCTGAAATGGTACGTACGCTACGATCCCTCTGATGTATGCAACTAACCAACTCTTCCAGGGCTCGTCTAGGACCCTCCGCAACCATCGACGTAGCCAGCGACTTCACTCGCCTCACACTAGATACCATCGCCCTATGCACAATGGGATACCGCTTCAACAGCTTCTACAGCAATGAGAAGATGCACCCATTTGTTGACAGTATGGTCGCCGCCCTCATCGACGCCGACAAACAATCCATGTTTCCTGATTTTATCGGCGCATGCAGAATAAAGTCACTGGCCGCGTTCCGAAAGCACGCCGCTATCATGAAGAGTACATGCAACGAGCTTATACAAGCACGACGCAAGAACCCTATCCAGGGGACCGACTTGCTTTCTGCTATGATGGAAGGCAAAGATCCCAAAACAGGAGAGGGTATGAGCGACGATTTGATCATTCAGAATCTCATCACTTTCCTTATCGCAGGGCATGAGACCACTTCGGGCCTCTTATCATTTGCCTTTTACTATCTTCTCGAGAATCCTCGCGTTCTCGAGAAAGCGAGGGAAGAGGTGGACGAGGTGGTTGGAGATCAGAGCTTGAACGTTGATCATCTGGCAAAGATGCCATACGTCAACATGATCCTCAGAGAGACTCTCCGCCTGATGCCCACTGCGCCAGGTTTCTATGTTACACCCAACAAAGATGAGATTATTGGTGGCCAGTACTCTGTCGCTGCCAACGAGCCTTTGTTCTGTTTCCTCCATCTCGTCCATCGCGATCCTCAAGTCTGGGGTCCCGATGCTGAGGAGTTCAAACCTGAACGAATGGCGGATGAGTTCTTCGAGGCTTTGCCCAAGAATGCTTGGAAGCCCTTTGGTAACGGTATGCGAGGTTGCATTGGTCGTGAGTTTGCCTGGCAAGAAGCCAAGTTGGTAAGTACATCCCTGAAAGCCCTTTGACGTGCGATGTTGACACTCCCGTTTACAGATTACTGTCATGATTCTGCAAAACATTGACCTATCCAAAGCCGATCCCAATTATAAGCTCAAGATAAAGCAGTCTCTCACCATCAAGCCCGACGGTTTTTATATGCACGCCAAACTCCGCAACGACCGAAAGGTTTCTGGTCTGTTCAAGGCTCCTAGCCTATCAAGCCAACAACCCAGTTTGTCCAGTCGTCAAAGTATCAACCCAATCAACGCCAAAGATCTGAAGCCCCTCTCCATCTTTTATGGCTCCAACACTGGAACATGTGAAGCGTTGGCGCAAAAGCTATCTGCTGATTGCGTCGCTTCTGGCTTCATACCTTCGAAGCCTTTACCTTTGGATATGGCGACGAAGAATCTTTCCAAAGACGGCCCTAATATTATAATCGCTGCTTCCTATGATGGAAGGCCCTCTGACAATGCTCAAGAATTTACGAAGTGGGCTGAGTCGCTAAAGTCTGGGGAGTTGGAGGGTGTCCAATTTGCAGTTTTTGGGTGCGGCCATAAAGACTGGGTTTCCACGTACTTCAGGATACCCAAGGTCCTGGACAAGTGTTTGGCAGATGCAGGGGCTGAGAGACTTACCGAGATTGGTCTCACGGACGCAAGTACCGGCCGCTTGTACTCCGACTTTGATGATTGGGAGAACCAGAAGCTCTTTGCCGAACTCTCAAAGCGTCAAGGTGTCACATCCATTGATGACTCTCATCTCGAACTGAACGTCACCGTCATTCAGCCTCAAAGTAACGACATGGGCGGTAACTTCAAACGCGCTGAGGTGGTCGAGAACACACTACTCACGCATCCTGGAGTCTCCAGGAAGCACAGTCTTTTGCTGAAGCTGCCTGAGGATATGGAATATACACCTGGCGATCATGTTCTGGTTCTTCCCAAGAATCCGCCACAGCTCGTGGAGCAGGCCATGTCGTGTTTTGGAGTGGACAGTGATACAGCGTTGACAATATCCTCCAAGCGACCAACGTTCTTGCCGACTGATACCCCGATTCTCATCTCTAGCCTTCTCAGTTCCCTTGTCGAGTTGTCTCAAACCGTTAGTCGAACAAGCCTGAAGCGACTAGCTGATTTTGCTAGTGACGATGAGACAAAGGTATACGTCGAGCGCCTTGCTGCCGATGATTACACCGTTGAAGTTGAGGAGCAGCGGGTATCAATTCTTGACATCCTACGCAAGCACCCGTCCATCAACATGCCACTGTCCACTTTCTTGTCCATGCTACCTCAGATGCGTCCTCGGACATATTCCTTCGCTTCGGCGCCGGAGTGGAAGAGAGGCCACGGCATGCTTCTGTTCTCGGTCGTTGAAGCTGAAGAGGGATCACTTTGTCGAACGGGCGGTCTTGCAACAAACTACATGGCTCGATTGAGACCTGGCGATTCTATCCTGGTAGAGCCACGACCTTGCAGGCCCGAACTACGCACAACAATGATGACTCCCGAGCCCGAGGTACCCATCATCATGATTGCTGTAGGTGCTGGGTTGGCACCATTCCTTGGTTACTTGCAGAAGCGTTTCTTGCACATACAGACGAGCCAGCGTCCTGGTCTTCCACCTTGCACTCTCTTCTTTGGTTGCAGAGGTGCAAAGATGGATGATATTTGCCGCGACCAACTCGACGAGTACTCTCGTGCAGGTGTTGTCTCAGTTCAACGAGCCTACAGCCGAGACCCAGACGCTGAGTGCAAGTATGTGCAGGGGTTGCTGAAAAAGCACAGTGATCTCTTGGCCAAACAGTGGGCTCAAGGTGCTATTGTCATGGTATGCAGTGGAAAGAAGGTGTCTGATGGTGTGATGGATGTTCTGACTCCTGTGCTGTTTGCTGAGGAGAAGAGGTCGGGGATGACAACCGCAGATGGTGTTGATGTCTGGAGACAGAATGTGCCCAAGGAGCGAATGATCTTAGAAGTATTTGGGTAAATTGTATTCTCAGGAACAAAGTTTTTTTGTTTTTTTGTTTTTTTGTTGGAGTCTGGAGGGCTTGGTAAGGTTACTTTAATCGTGCTGTATAAATCAGGATAGACTTTTTGCTTAAATAATTCTTCATTTTGACCAAAGTCATGATATACTTCAAGTATGTCCATCTCATGAGTTATCTATTTTATTTGTGTGATCTTTTTACCTCTTAACGGACTCCAATGACTTAATTATTGTCTTCATCCAACCCGACTTGTAAACTCCAATCTATACGTTGAGAGAGCTTGGGCTTCGGTTTAAAGCTGTAAAAAATTAAAGTAAACGCCAATCTATGATTCCAAGATTCGATGTCCGGTATTCCATTACCTGCCCTTTACTCCCGCTCACAAATAGAATCTCTCCAATTTTTTCCGCACCTAATATCGCTCTACATCCTCGGGCCTTATATGAACTAGTGATAATTGTGACAGACGATCTGGTGATACGTCGAAAGATCCTTTCGGTGGTACTTGCGAAAGCTTGACAGCACGGGATGATGAGGTGGTCCCAGTTCCCGTGTACTGGCTACCGCCACGAGTACTTGTCTTACTCCTCATATAATTGAAGGCGCGAGACTCGGCTGCGTACTTGAAGTAGGGCCTCAGTGCAGGTAAGCAGGCGATGACAAGGCCAATGTACAAATCAAGCGAATTCCAAAAGTCTAGATATTTGTAAGCATAATAACATGAGCGAGGAGGTGCATGAAACTTACGCAACGTGACTAACGATACTTGGCCACCGGCATAGACCTTGGTGTAGCGAACAATGCTAAGAGCCATGTTGATCAGGCCAAGAAGGAAGGTGAAATAGACACCAATGCGGAGCCATCCCTTGATCATCAGATCAGGGACGATCAACCATGGCAACACAAAAACTGATCGGTCAGCTCATGTCCGTCTTTCTTACAGGTATGGATGGAGTCAAAGCTTACTAAAAATGTCGCTGGAGAAGTTGAGAGCCCAGATGACTCTAAAGAATGACATGACTGAATCCCTTTCACATCGGTCGGCGTCATCAAGAGTCCTATTCATGTATCAGTACGTATTTCGGGCAGATGAAGTAAGACAAATGGACTAACCACCAACGGCTTACAGGAGTGCAAACCGTGAACAAAAGAAGGAATGAGACAACGAATGAGGCGGTAACGTAACAAACAGTCGCCCAGAGAAAGGTCCTTCGCTTTCTCATAAATCTCGGAATGACCTGATGATAAACACAAAGCAGAGCAGCCTTGCACAGGTAAAAAGACATTACAAAAGGAAGAGTGCTTATCCAGAGTACCTATTGATGTGTCAGCTCCTGGTACTCACAACTGTCAGCAGCAGCAGTAATGTCTACCTTGCGAATCAACTCCTTCCTTTCATCCGACGCCTCAAAATTCTTCAGGTCCGGATCCACGCCATCTTCCATAACACCCATATGAACATAGGTGATGCAGAACGAGGCAGTGATGATACCCATTGCCCACGCGCATGTCATCCAGACATCACTTCCAAGCAGGCGCTGCTTCTGAAGGCCCAATCGTAACCAGATGCGGGCGGCGATGACCAAAGTCGATAACGAGATGAGAGACCATTCTGTAATCTATCGAGAAACCTGTCAGCAGGTGTTTGGGTGCGCAGTCGTTGGGTACGGACAAGAAGTGCTGATGAGGTTGGAGCCATGTTGTCTATAGTACTTAGGTCGTATACAGTACTTTGGATGATGTCAAGCTGCGTCAGATAGTCGTTCGATTCGATGTCAGGCGGGGAGGCCTTTTCGTGATGTTAGTTGTTGTCGATAATATATCGATACCGGCAAGCGGTGGTAACATGGATGCAAATGAAGGCGAGTCCGTAAGGACGGGTCGCCAAACTGGACAGGAAACCTCTTTATCAAAACTCAAGCTACCATCTGTCTTTAGAAGAGTAACCTAAACCGTCTAAGTTTTCTTCTTCATTCCATGTCTAGCGTATCCGGGAATACACCGTCTGATCCTACCGGGTTGGGATAGATCTCATTCCAGTGGATGACCGCCTTACGTTTACAACACGGTTCGCCGGCTTAGTCAGGGCATAGCTCTGTACCTTGCATACATATTAGTCCTTGGTCGGGTACCTGAAGTTGCCGAAACGGATGTTCTGGCCTTTCTTGACTTAATAATATCGCTGCCACTCAAATTAGACTTTTGGCATAACAAGTTATGACCATGGGCCTAAGCCCAGAACTACGCCATGCTATCCACTGGGATAAAAGTAGTCAGTGGACTCATGGAAGTGGTTGAGACATACTGATTCAACTGGGCTGATATCACCAACGCTACATTGTGAATCTATGCGTGCCGAGACTCTCACCTTTGTTGATTAGCAGCACTTGGATAGCATATGGCGTGATTCCTGAAGACAACATGAAATGTGATAACTATCAGATCAAACGTATTGCCGTTTTCAACTTACAGCACTGGCCTGGACATATCCCACTAAAGGCCAATAACTCAAAGGTTGGCAGTTGGGCAAGCAAGCGCTAAATCGAAAAAGGAAAACATTGACGACAAATGGCAATAAGCAAATCATTCTCTAGTCTCCGGGTGAGAATGTTGTCTAACAGTCATCAACATATCGATCCATGGCGGTTAACTTTCCGCATCGGAGCCACAGTAGACTGCTTGTTCGTGACGAATCAAGCTTTGAGCTATCACACACAGTATCCCTAAATTCTAACGGGTTACGGTTAGTGACAGGCACACCACACCAAAGGCCTGACCTATGTCTTCTCCAATCTTAAGCCACCATACCCTTTCTTCGTCCATGCGCCAGATTCTAGCCAACAAAGACGCGAGCCCTATCGATAATATGCAGGAAATAAGAGCAGGATACTTAATTGGAGGCGTCCAGCTTTTCGGACCCCGAGAAAATTTTGTAAATCTCGGAGTCTGGTAGTGAGTCTGAATGATTACTATTATACTCCAGATTGGCGGTGTCTGGAATCAGGTACGAGAAGCAAGAAATAAAAGTAAGCGCCACGAGAGGAAAGAGATCAGCTGGCCGCTTGACCTCTAGTTGCCGTCTTGGCAACATTCTATGAGTGATAGACAAGCCAGTTGGTAATGATCAACCTCGTTAGAAACGTTTTGACCGCTTTATGAATATGTGACGTCAAAGACATGTTTTTGAATGATGCCGGCGGCAAACATCATGGTGCTAGACAACGACAGTTCGGATCTGCCACTGGCCATGTCCATTGAACCCAAATCTTCCATGTCATGCCTGCTTCTGGAGCCCGTTTTCGACGTCATGGTACTTTCCACAAATAGCTGACAACAAGGGTCATGCAAGCAGTTTTGTATCCTAGTATGAAAATAACAATATTGAAGACTACCTACGAAATGTGCAAGGTCCAGTCGCTTCCCTATGTATCTGTATACCTTGACACAATACGAAACATCTCACTTTTTTTAGAGGGCCAAGACAATGGTGATATAGTATCTAGGCATAGGCCACAAAATATACATCGCTTCCCTCTATCAATTCTTGGTCGGAAAAAACAATTTGCAGTAAACTCAACTCTTGTGCTCGATACATTGAATGGACTTTCAAGCCCCAAAATGGTACACTAACTCAAATGCACAATCCCAAATACAAATCTTACTATTCTGTACATCTTAATCAACTTACAAAATGTATCTGAAGTTCTTATTCTCCATATCCGTCTCATCCAGTTGAAGAAGCGTGCCATCAGCGCTAAGGTCCACGCGTCGAGACTCCTCTGGGTCCCTCTTCTCTCCCTGCTCCTGGTCTCGACGACGATTCTCCCAGCTCAGGTACAGGTACATTCCGACGACAAGCGCAATTGTAATTGCAAAGCACGCCAGAATTGTCGTATACGCCGTCTACAAAAGTTAGCTATACACATGCGTCTATCAAGTTGGGTAAACTCACATGATAATTGGGCGCTTCGGTGCTGATGAAGAACTGAGGCCCACTCAAGTTGCCCGCACAGTAGCCAAGGAAGATCATGGCCATGACAGTAGACTTCTTGGTGAAGCCAGCAATGTTACTAGCCGAGAGCGAAAGCATGAGTGGGAATGCTGGGGCGACAGCCATGATGAGCCAGAAACCTGCCAGGCGGGAGAGCTTCTCAGCGTTGGGAAGCAGCTTGATCATGAGAATACCAGCGATGGCCATTATGTATGTCAAAACTAGGGCGACGTGGCGCGACTTGCGGACGTAGGTGGTGAAGACGGCTACCAGTATGACTGTGGTGAGTTGGAAGGCAGATGCAGGAAGGCCCATTAGAATAGTCTGATGCTCATCGTAACCGAAGCTCTTGATAACAATGGTGCTAAACTATTGCCAGAATTGTCAGTGAATAATTAAGAGATACGTCAAGGTTATACATACGCTGGTAGTTCCTCCATTGGGAACACAGATGACGAAAGAAAAGATGAAGAACCACCAGGACTTGACGTCCTTCATAGTCTCAATAAATTGGCCACGGTCCCACTTCTTGGTCTGTGTTGTGCGCTGGAACTTCTTGGGTCGAAGAGAAGCAAATTCCCGTTCGGAAGAGGTCAGAAACTTGGCAGTCGATGGTGAGTCGGGTAGCATGAAGAATGTGAGGATGGACCACGCGATGGTGATGAGGCCAAAGATGAGGAAGAGCATCTAAGCTTGTCAGCAAATAACAACGCCTCTATTGAGTCTCTTGTTACGCACCTTCCATTGAGCGATCGGTCCAGTGTAGCCCAGGATACCGTAGGCAATCATAGCACCCACCATGCTGGCCGAGGCATTACCCGCGAACCAGAACGAGTGGCGGGAAACGTGCTCATGAGGAGTATACCACATTCCGGTTATGAGCGAGAAGCCAGGACTAATAGCACTTTCGAAAACACCGAGGAAAAATCGAAGGACCATGAGACTGGCAAAGTTGTGTGCGACCGAGTGGAGAGTTAGGATTATACCCCAGATGAACCTATGGGTTTGAGAGTTAGTGTTGTGCAAGCGCATGAGGTTTTGGAATGACGTACATGAGAACGCTGAGATATTTTCCAAGGGGGAACTTGACGAAGCCGAGGGAAATGGGGTATGAGGCAACGAGGTAGCCGATGTAGAAGACACTGGAAGCCCAACTGAACTGTTGACCAACAAGTTCCTGATTTGTGTGTTAATAGTAGCCGTTTATACAAACACAATGGCTCAACTTACCAGGTCTTCTCTAAGTCCTAGAATTGCGCTGTATGCCAGACTCGTTTCTGTTGGTCGTTAGTAACAGTTCAGAAGTCAATTCCATGTACCTACTGTCGAGGTATTGCAGACCATAGCTGATAATGAGCAATGGCATAAGACTAGTTTCTGGTCAGTATTGAAACTTCTGTATAATGAGAGCTACACACCGAAGATCGATCTTGCGAACGAGTTTCTTTTCATCCTCTAGAGAGAGCGTGTCAACTGTCCCATCATTTCTGCCATCCATCTCGCAAGAAGGCGAGGGCTCCTTGGCGTCTTGATGCACCTTGTCCGACATGATGTGATGTGTTCAAAGTGTATGAAGATGATTATGAGCAAAGTGTTGAGTTGTTGACGGGGTCTCAAGGTCCAGTTATATTCATTTCTTATCGTTGCACCCGCTAAGTTAGTCTCAAGCTTGGGGTTTTTATCACCACCGGGTCTAGATACGGGGTCGTTACCCCGGATTTCTGGATCCAGAGAAGCAAAGCCTCTGATTGGCCAGATTAATCGACGAGATAAGAGCACATGAGCAATCCGACTCATTTCGCCTCCAACTATACAAAGTGGCTGAACCTAGTTATATTTATTGAACAAGATGTCGATAATCGCTTCGAATCATGCTCTATCTCGCGTTGCACCCATCGATCTCCCACTAATTAAGCTTCTAACCGCCTCCATGGAGACGCCCTCATCCGACCGTCCCTTAGCCGACAGCACAAGATTGAACACACTCTTGATAACGGGATCTGAAATGTTCGCCGAAATCCAGTCTCGATGCACGGGATCATGTGTTTCCACGCCCGCAATGAGGAGCGCCAATTGGAATCTCTCGAGTAGCTGCACTGGTCCTGTAGCAATAGCCTGATATGCTGCAGCCACCAGTTCCTTCAAAGCTGTGTCTATATCTTGCGGCACTGGTGTTTGCCCGAACCCAGAACTGCGACTGCGATGGAGATAGATCTGGAGGGCGTAGAAGATAGTGGCTGTTACTAGAGTCATCAGAGGCCGTTTCGTAGATTGCCTGGTAGGTTGACTAGATATTGTGAAGAGAAAGCTGTGCTCCTGTAAAATTTTAGCATCGTTATTTGCAACCAGTCGACAAGGGCACTTACATCTCTTATCTTGTCCAATTTTCTTTGTATCTCCGACTCTTTACCTGATGATTCTGAATCACTACTTTGACTATACTGATTGATCTCATACTGGACAGTAATCAGACTGAAATAAACATCTACTGTTTTCCTTAGACCCGTCTCCGGTAATTGCTCCGGTCTAAACCATACCCCGGTCTGTTCCTCTGATAAGATTGGCATTCGCGACAACTGCCATATCCGCTGTCTCGTGTCGTGCTTTTCACTGACATAACCCGCAAACTTCTCCCCGCAGCCAAAGAAGCCACAGAAGACGTCTCTATCGTATATGTAGGTCAATATACGTGACAACGTCACGGGCCCTGACGTTCCTCCGCTGTTTGCGGAATTGGCGCACATCTCATCGAGTGAGAAGGTTGTAACATAGGCAAGAATCGAGCTGCTGAGCTCGCGTAGTTTTAAGACGTCGAATGGATCTCTTCTCATCCAAAACATGTATAGATACAAGAACGAAAGCATCATGGCGATGTGGTCGGTTGGTGTCAAGTCCACAAGGGCCTGGTTAAGTAGCTGCGATCCGTGTTGGAAGTGAAGATGGGACTCAAGAGGTGGCCTGTCGCTGAAACCGTGGTGAATGGCCAATTCACTGTGCGAAAAGGCGAGGAGAAAATGCAGCGCCATGGGATTTTGGACAGCAAAGTTGAGAAAGATGGAGTGTGATGACAGTGCCGCTTTGCGAGTGGACTTCATGGGCGCAAGGACGGTAGAATGAAATGTCATGGCTTGTACATCGTCGCTGCCAATGGATGGTGCTGGCTCTGCTGGATTTGTAAAAGAGAATGATGGGAAAATGGGGAGAAGGTTAAATGATGGTGTTGGGAAGAGGACGAGCTGGGTAGTATTGAAAGCAATCTCTTCATCAAACTCAGACAAATTGATTGAGTCGACATCTTCTGATGGCAAACCGGGGAGGCTCTGAATGTCTGACGCATTTTCCATGTCTCCATCCTGCAAAACAAATGTCATGTCTGTATCCATGTTGTTTGTTAGCTGCAGGCCATCATTTGATGCCCCGGACGACACCAACTCTCCTGATGGCTCCTGAGCTATCACAGTATCTGTTCCCGACGAGAGATCAACCTCGCCATTAGGCACCTTGGGAATGATAGCTTTAGGTGTCCAACACGATCGTTCCTTGATGGGTCCCAAGCCTCGTCTTCTCGACGCCAAAGGCAATTGTTGCGCCGCCCATTGGCAACCGAGGCCCAGTCGTACACATCTGGCGCACTGAGGACGTATCTCGTCACATTTGACTTTTTTGGTCAAGCACGTCAAACAACCTAAACGCGTCAATGTGAGTGAGTGAATCTTTGCAGGGATTAATTAGACTGACCATTCTTTGACCTTCCCCGCTCTACTCGACGACGCTTCTTCATCTGGCCATTTGTGTTGCATTCCATTGATTTGGTGATTTAGTCTCTCAGAGATTCGAATGATGGAGGCTCACATTAATCGACGCTTTGAACCCCCAGATTCCGGCATCTCGGCAGGTAAGACTTGGGGGCCGATCTCGCCCCCTTGAGTCTTGAGCTAAAAGCCTGTCGACTAAACTGACCAATCAGCTGGGAAGCATTATCGAAGCCAAAGATACGACAAGATAGGAGGCCATAAACAGCAATCCCCTGATATCCCACTTCATGTTTGTTGAATTCTCTCTTTCTCAATTTATTATCTTTGTCTCGCTCACTTCTTGTCCTTTGCACTATCATTTTCACTGTTACCATGGGCAATCATATCTCATACACCTCGTCTGAATGCGAGGTTAATCTTCCTGGTAACGCTGGCTCTCTCAAAGGTCTCCAGTTCGATTCCAAGTCTCGCAGGTTCGCAGGCGTTCCTTACGCCCAACCACCAACAGAAAGCCTGCGATGGCGCAAACCACGACCTTTTCCCAGGAACCACAGCTATGGTGCTCCTTTTGACGCGACATATTTTGGACCAGTTTGTCCTCAGGCAAATTATTCCAAAAACGTCAGCGAGCATATCCCCAAGCACGCATACAGCGAGGATTGTCTAAGACTCAACATCTGGACACCTGTGCCTGACCCAGACGTTCCCAATCCCAAATGGCCTGTGATGGTCTGGTTCCACGGTGGTTGGTTCCAGGTTGGTGATCCTAGCCAGGAAGAAAGCATGGATCCTACTGAGCTTATTTCGACTGGCAAGCTGCAAGCCATCTTTGTAGCTGTAGGATACAGGCTAAACGTCTTTGGATTCCTTGCCAGTCGTGCTCTTCTTGAGGAATCAGCAGGAGAGGCTGTGGGAAACTATGGCCTTTGGGACCAGCGTCTTGCTATGGATTGGGTCTACGACAACATCTCAGCTTTTGGGGGAGATCCTGAAAACATTATCCTAGCTGGTCGAAGTGCAGGAGCCTACTCAGTCCTCGCCCAAACTCTTTATGACTTCCGAGGTACAGATTCTCAAAGCCGATTCACGCGCATGATTATGTACTCCAATGCCATTCCAACACAACCCAAGAGTGTCCAAGACTGCGAAGAGCAGTTTGATGAGCTGTGTGAATACTTTGAGATACCCAAAGATCTGATAGGGTCAGAGAAATTGGATCGTTTACGAAACATCAGCTCGGACGACCTCTCGTCAGCAATCATGGAGTTGAAGAACCATACATTCCGTCCCGTCACGGACAATCTTTTTATCCACTCTGGAATCTTCGACTACTATCGCGATGGGTCATTTGCACGCGAATTCAAGAAACGCGGTCTGAAGCTATTGATAGGCGAGGTTCTTGATGAAGATACACTTTACGCTGTTACGAATCCTCCAGACCCCAATGTTGCATCTCTGCGGTTGCAAATATCAAACTACTATCCCCCGCACGTCACGGATCGTCTTCTCAAGCACTATAAATTGCCTCAGACTAAAGACAAGGAGGCTTGGCAGAAAATATTTGGACGTATCGTCGCAGATGGTCAGGTTAGAGCGCCATCACGATATCTAGTTGACAATCTTGTGCGGAATGGAGTGGATATAAAGAATGTCTGGAGATATCTCATCGCATACAGATTATCTTTCATCAATAACAATGTTGCGCCGGCTTCATTTGGTGTCAGCCATGCAATGGACCGACCTATCTGGAAGTAAGTTGTCATGCAATCTCATCCAACACGGAGAACGAACTTACTAACAAAACAGTTACTCCATTACTCACAACCCTACACCAGAGGAAAGGCAACTCATGGATGAATGGATCAGTGATCTACGAGCGTTTGTCAATGACGAGGAGGACCACGATTACGGCACTTCAGAAGCTACAGAATATAAAGTGATGCAGCCACAAGGAACGATTGGGGTCGAGACAGACGGGCGATGGGAAGAACTTTTGCAGGTCATGGATATCTTTGCCGCATGATTTAACCGGCTAGCTGATATCTAGGTACTTGTGGGATTTGCTGACGGTCAAGTTTGCCATGCTGAGTGGCGATTGGAGGAAGATTTGTCCGAGTAAAAGGGAATAATTAATGACGAATGATTACTTTGCTGCCCAGACTGCGTCATGTTTTGACTCACATAACTACGAGTCAGAAGATCTACTTCTTCTTGACTCAAAGTTCAACACTCAACTACCTGCACAGATCTACACCATGACAACTCCATCCTCAATTAAAGTTTTACTAGTCACCAAAACGCGGGGTTACCGACACGATTGTATCCCCAACACTGTCTCTGCCTTCAAATCACTCCCATTCACTGTGACAGCCACGGAAGACACATCTGAGCTACTCTCGTTATCCAACTATGATGTTATTGCCCTCGGCCATAATACCGGTGACTTTCTAGCTGAAGATGAGGTCAACTCTTTGGCCGAATTTGTCAACAATGGTGGTGGCGTCGTTGGTTTCCATGCTGCCACGAGCGGTATGCGCTCTGCTGCCAAATATACCAATATTCTTGGACAAATCTTCGATGGACATCCGCCGCCGGAATGGATAACTCTCGAGGTTGAGAATACTGATCATTTCATTAATAAATACGACAGTCTTCCCGGAACGGATGCCGCACCAGAATCGGGTCCAACATGTCCGTTCAGCATAGATTCACTTTCAAAAAACCAATTCCCATGGTACGATGAAGTATACACTTTCAGATCTCACCCTCGCATCACCAATAAAGACGGCGAAATTCTTCTCTCCGTACACCAGACAACCACCCAAGACGATCAGAGGCAGAGTTTTCCGCTATCGTGGACGCGAATGGTTGGAAAGGGAAGGGTGTTTTACACAGCGCTTGGTCATTTTGATGAAGCGTATCGCGATTCGTGGTTCATGGACACAATTGGTCGGGCCATTTTTTGGGCTGCCAAGCAGGACCAGTAAACAGAAGCCGTCTTGGAAGTCGACTTGGCGGAGCTCTGCCGTTTGACAGCACTATTTTCCTGGGTGACGCGGGAGCTACTGTAGCTCTATGGCTGCCAAGCAAGTAAGCAAGCATCCATTACCCCAACTCAGCTTGGCTGAAATAAGCTTTGGCGAAGGGTTCGGCAAGAGTCCAAGTTTGGAGAATGTAAGAGCTTCGAAAGGTATCGTCTTTCATGGTAGTTATTCGATTGATAGAAATGGTACTGATACAAAGCACGACGTTTTCCTGGTCAATTAATAGACGCATCCAAGACGACTTGTAGGTAGACTAAAAGTCGCTGAGACTTTTCAATCTGAATTCGCAATGTCAGTTGTCTCAAGAGGGTATAGCTACCACTCATCCTGTAAACTCTTTAACGAGCAGATAGAACTTGACGGCGTGCGATGTGAAGAGTACGTTGGCGTTGTTCAGGAAAGCTTCAAAAGACATTGATGAACAGGACATTGCGTGTCGTTGTCTTTGAGAACAATCTTATCGACAAGGTTGGTAGAGGCTTTGCAGAGGATGGGTTTGCTGAGGGAGATAGGACTCCTTGTCGTACATAGATAATGTGGCCCAAGGCTCGACCTCGTGATTACGATCATCATCGCAATGCTCGGAACCCCATGTGTTGCCGGGAAACAAGGGTATAGTGCTGCTCGGACCAATGCCAAATAAAGACTTCCGAAACGCAGCGCGTGTTCTCAGCCAATGTCGTTAATCTGGAGGTCGGTCCGCGGAGGCGACGACTACCAACTTACCGTCTTGGCGACGAAATATCAAAAAAAGGATCCCGAAGTGGTCCAATTTGCGCCAAGGGAGAAGGCGGTAACCATTACTCGCGGCAAGTAATATGCTTCGTTATCAACTGGCAGAAAGTAAGCAGAGAAATGGCCATCTGCAACCGATGAAAGAGTTGTTGTGGGGCGAGCGTGGGATGGGGAAGGAGGAATTTGGCTTGGCTACTCCGTAGGGAGGGAGGAGAGGTTGGAGCCAACGCCAAGATGTATGTGCAGGTGGTGAGAGGGCCAAAAGAGAGATACATAGACTGCTAATGTAGATGTCAATTTGATCCCACACCGCATTAATCTCGGGTGTGTTTTGTTTTGTTCTATATACACACGTACGTTGCTATAGAACGGATGCCCATGTATATCCATGCTCTCTGCGGAGGTATGTAGCTTCTCCTAGGTTTGTACTAGCGTCTGTAACTGCAGGGAGACGACCTAATGACACGGACGGTTCCAGGTCCGGGTCACAGTGAAGCGGTCCAGTTGAGGCAAAGATCAGTCCTAACGTTAAGCTTAAAAAGAACCTTTGATGGGGATGCAGCAATTTGGAGAATTTTCCTGATGAGGAAGGCAATATATCGATCTTGTAACATGAGAGATAAGCTAGTCGAGTCGCTGAGGTACAAGAAGAAGAATTGACGCGCATGAGTACAAGTGAATGGCTGTAAGTTTCGGCATTCCTGTCTGCCAAGATGGAATGGAGTATCATGAGGATAGAAGCCAAGACGGTTGCCTCGACATCCTTGACTAGACCAGGTAGTGGCGCAAGCCGTGTCAGAACGGAAATACAATTGATACCATTCAGAATTGAAACCCCAAAGATGTTGAATGTATTGACTATATGTCTGATATCTATCACAGATTCATCGAGTGTAATGTGAAAAGACCCTGCATTCACAGCAGCAAATCTCACATTGTCGTCACAATAAGGTGATAAAGATGAATGCGGGACTCCAGGTCCGCTCATAGGGAACAACTCCACTAAAAGCACTGATTCTGTGGGCGCTCTTACAGCGGGTCACAGTGGAGGTGCTCGCTAAAAGGGGCCCCCCAAGGTCCTCTTCGCCGAGCCCATGGAGTCAACAACAAACGGTAATACGTCCTTGTAAAGACCACTTTTTACATTTTCGTCAGAGGGTAATAAACACTGGGGAATAATGATGATCGATCAAGAAGCAGAGCCGCCAAGAAATCCACCGGATTACCCAATTCGTATTTCCGAGTCTCCTCTATTCCATTTATCTGTTGTTGGTGACAGTTGACGATGGCAACAGGATCAGCAGTGCTTATTGTAGAGGTTAATTTCACTTTAATTTCTGGGAATCCTCGTGGGTTTTTTTGAAACGATTGAGGAGTTGATATGGGGCAGTAGTATTGACCCCATGGGAAAATGGAAGTACGTTATTCGGAGGGTCTTGACAATAATTGTTGATGATCCTGTTTCACCAGACAAGGGCAAATGCATGTTACGCCGTTGGATCACATCGAGCTGATAGATAGATCACATAAGATAGTGCTGTTGCAATACCTACATGCAGAGTTTTACTGTATTGTTCCCGAAAAAAAAAATAGAATTAATTAAATGATGGCAAATTACTTACCAACTTGGTCTTGGTCTTGATCTTGACTGACTTCAGAAACTCATCAACCTACCCGATACCTTTTTTGTCTCTTTCCATTGCCACGCTTACCTCGGGATTGGAGAGACAGAGACAAGACTAGACCCGTAAAAAAACAACATGCACCCGCTTAGGGAAAGCCGTGGGTCTCTTTCTGGTGTCTCCAAAACAAAGGTCAAAGGTCCGAGATTGCGGCGGATGATGCTATGACGTTGGACGCAAGATTTTAGTCAAAATCTTAACCAGAACCCTGCGGCTCTCCATAATTCCTCGTTCACACCTCGGCATTATTCCCCAATTATTTCTCGGCGAGGGATCAATGAGGGGAAAAAAAAGAAGGGAAAAACTTGGAGTAATGAATGGGTATTCTCGGGTTTTAACCGACAAACTGCAAAATTGTTTTTATTTTTTATTTTTTATCTCTCTCTCTTCTGATTGAGGTAACAATTATTAAGAAAACACAACCATGGCCATGTCGTACTGTTAGTTTATTGTCAGGGTGTATGTATGTATGCAGTTGACTGCAGATCCTGACGATCTCTCGATAACCAACTGCATCAACAGATGATATTTCTGATATGTACAAGACAATAAACGGTGAAAAAAAAAAAGGGAACCGCAGGCCAAGGCGTCATTCTCCAACTGTTTTGAGTCTTTAGCAAAGTCTAGTCATGCAATAATGGTGAACTCGCAAGGATAAAGAACCGAGAAATGGGGCATCTTGATTCAAGGGTCTTGTACCCTTTTAGGAGATTTTTGAAGATCGCGGAGGACTATGACGTATACAAGTCCGCCAACCCCGGGTATCTCTTTATAACCAACTCTAAATGAGACGTCATGTTTACCCAGTTTAAAAATTTTCAGCCTTTCAGACACTGAGTAGACAGGGGCTAGGCAGTTTAGTTTCAGTCTCTTTGCTGAGTTATCGTGATACAGTGTGCATCTTGGGTTAGACGTCCCGAGACTTTCAACCTACCTACTCTTTCATCCATGGCTTCTACCGTACCGTACCGTCACTAGACTAGACTACCTAAGACAAGTAGACAGTGTTCTTGACAGTACGTCATGCGGGTCCCCTGAATTAGCGTTTCTTTTTCTTTTCCAAGTGACGTTTTCTTTTACTGGCAAACTCTCATTGGTTCAGCTTTTACAAAATCTCTTCTCCTTGTACAGAGTCCGTGGCGATCAGCCTTTATCTAAGGTTATCTGAAATCTCTTTTTTCCAGGGACCCAGTCAATAGGTAAAACAGTACCAACAGCTTTCCAAGATTTCCCGAGTCATCAACCCTGGAATTACCTTTGTCTTATCGGTTCCACTGTGCTGTGACATACGTACATGGAGGGAGTCCCCCAAAAACATCGGGTCTCTCTTCTCGTTCTGTGTGGGACGCCCCCCGTATCCACGCGCGACTCCAGAAGTTTTGCTTGGCGTCATTCTCCAGACCAGACTCGCTCGAGCTTATAAGAAATGTAAATCTCCCGTTCTCGAATCCGTTTTTTCCATTCTCTTCAGTCCAGACCATTCAATCCATAACCACTACAAAGGTTGTTCAATATGGTTCACGTCGACAACGAAGAGGGGATTCCCCATTACTGGGGCAAGACTGGTAAGGGTCTGCAAAGACTCATTACCATTGTCGCTACCACTGACTTTCTTCTTTTCGGTTATGGTAAGCACCTGCCACCTGTCAAGCCAAAACCTTATCTATGAGTTTATCAATGCTGACCGTTGGATGTTTCACTCCCTCGCAGATCAAGGTGTCATGTCCGGTATCATCTCCGCTCCCGCTTTCACACACGACTTTCCCCAGGTTCTCGACGAGACATACGAGGGTTTCGTTGTCTCCATCTACGCTGTCGGTTGTTTCCTCGGTGCTCTCTTCATTCTCAACTTTGGTGACCGTCTCGGTCGTCGCAACTCCATCTTCCTCGGTGCTATTGTCATGATTGTCGGTGTCGTTATCCAGATCGCTGCTGTTCCCCCCGGCGGTGGTGCCACGGCTCAATTCATCATCGGCAGAGCAATCACTGGTATCGGAAACGGTATCAACACCTCCACCATCCCTACCTACCAGGCCGAGTGCAGTGAGTCTCACAACCGTGGAAAGCTCATCTGCATCGAGGGCGGTAACGTCGCCATCGGAACGTTGATTGCTTACTGGATCGACTACGGCTGTACCTATGGACCCCACGCCTTTGTCTGGCGATTCCCCATCGCTTTCCAGTGTGTCTTTGCTACCATTGTGCTCATCATGATGATCAAGCTTCCCGAGTCTCCTCGATGGCTCCTCACACATGGTCGTCGCGAGGAAGCTGAAACTATCCTTGCTGGCCTCAACGGTACTCCCCGCAACTCCCCCGAGGTTATGGGCCAGATGGAAACCATTGAGAAGGCCATTGCTGCCACTGGTAACAAGGGCGGCAAGACTCCTTTCTCTGCTCTCTTCACCGGTGGAAAGACCCAGCACTTCCGACGTCTCATTCTCGGTGCCTCTTCTCAGATGATGCAGCAGCTCTCTGGTTGCAACGCTGTCATCTACTACTTCCCCATTCTCTTCCAGAAGTCCATCGGTACCGACCACAACATGGCTCTCCTCCTCGGTGGTGTCAACATGATCATCTACTCCATCTTCGCCACTACCTCTTGGTTCGCCGTTGAGCGTGTCGGTCGCCGCAAGCTCTTCCTCATCGGTACCGTCGGCCAGTGTGCCTCTATGATCCTTTCTTTTGGTGCTTTGATCCCCGGTACTGCCTCTGCTTCCAAGGGTGCCGCTGTCGGTCTCTTCACCTACATCGCTTTCTTCGGTGCCACCTGGCTCCCTCTCCCCTGGTTGTACCCCGCTGAGATCAACCCTCTCAAGACCCGCGCAAAGGCCAACGCTACCTCTACCGTCTCCAACTGGCTCTGGAACTTCTTCATCGTCATGATCACCCCCGTTATGATCCACGGAACCGGTACCAACGGTTGGGGCACCTACGCCTTCTTCGCCGCCATGAACGCCATCTTCTTCCCCATCATCTACTTCTTCTACCCTGAGACTTCTGGTCGCTCCCTCGAGGAGATTGACCTTATCTTCGCCAAGGGTTACACTGAGAAGATTAGCTATGTCACTGCTGCCAAGCAGCTGCCTCGCATGGCTGACCACGAGGTTGCCGACAAGGCCCGCGAGTACGGCTTCGTCAGTGACGATGAGAAGCCTGAGGCTTCAGAGCGTGAGAACGGTGTTGTTGTTTAAGCATGTCAACACTAGATTTCCACATTTCTCGCGTTTGTCCAGCACAACTGGGCCTTTTGCATTATAGACTTTTGCATTGCATACCATTTATGATGTAACGGATCTTTACACGCTGCGGTTTCGTAGCTATGATTTCTTTAGATACCACATGACTCCAAGTAGTCTAGCTTGCAAATACAACTCTTTCATATGACCTATTCGTTCAAAAATGTGACTGTTAACTTCCTGTTCTCAAAAACATAAGTGCTACTTCATAACGAACGATCTGTTACAGTTTGCACTAACAGTTGATCTCAATGATATCCTTGAATAGCAAAATAGTTTCTGACTTGCACAAGACCTGAAACACATAGCGATCTTGTATAACAAATAGACTTGTTGATCTTGTCAACATACTTATTACTAATGGCGAACCAAAGTGATATCCCTCTTTAGCGTATTGTAAGTATGTATCAAGGCTCATCAAATTAGGCTGTTTAGCAGTGAAATGCACATGATAATCCATCTTTTTGCGTTACGCATGACATTAGATACTTCTGCTTTCTGAGTCTCAAAGAGTCTCCACAGTAACCTTCGTGTATTCAACAGATCAAAAATGAAAAATACACTGATGTAAGGGTTATCTCGACCGATATAGTTCTTCAAGCTAACGAAGTTTTTAAATACCCAATATTGGTACTGATTTATAGAAATAATCTCTCTGTATGATTTCACAGCCATGAGGAAATGGCCGGGTAATAGCCTATATCAGAAATGCAAGACCTCATCTATCTACGAAGCTCCAAGTGGCGTATTTCCGTGGCTAGTGGTAATATCGATGTCGGCTAGATGATCTTGACCTCGAACGACTTCGACGATGATGATGATGGTGGTGGTGACCAGACGATCGTGATCGTGAACGACTGTGACGACGACGATGATAGTCAGATGATCGTGAACGAGAACGAGAACGATCTCGACGATGTCGATGACGGGAAGAAGAACGCGAGCGGGAACTACGATTACCCCAGCTCTCCATCTCGGCAGTATGCTTCCTCTTCATCTCTTCTTCCTCTCGACGTTCCTTTTCTTCCTTCTCCTCATTATGATCTCGTCTCCATTCCTGGCCCTTGTGACCAATGAAGGCACCGATGAGAGCACCGGCGACAGCAGCTGTTTTGCTTCCTCCGAACTTGTTGCCGCCAAATGCACCAGCGGTACCTCCGGCCAAAGCACCAGCCAGACCTCTCTCGCCTGTCTCGCCAGGGTCTTGGTCGTCGAACTGGCTTCCAGACTGGGCTTGGGGTGTCCAGGTACTCGTCTGGCTCTGGTCTTGATACTGCGAGTTTGACATTGCGTAGTAAGATGCCGCTTCTCCCTGTGGGGCAAAGTTTTGAGGAGGTTGCTGATAGGGAGAAGACTCTTGTTGATGGTAGCTGGGGTGTGGGCTTTGAGATGGTTGGAATCCTCTCTCCTGTGGCGGATAAGGACTGTGAGTATCATGGTGTTGAGGAGGTCCAGGCTGATAGTTTTGGTAGTTGTCTTGTGGATAGCCGTGTTGTTGGTAGTCGGCTGGTCTCTGTTGGTAGCCACCCTGCTGATAGCCGCCTTGGTGGTAACCACCACCCTGATAATCTGGCTGCTGATAATGATAGTTTCCGCTCATTGTGTTGATAATTTCTTTACGATTCTACAAGTGCAGACGATAGCTTGTTCACCCTCCCTAGATATACCCAAGTTCCGTGCATGGACCACTGTTCTTGTACACGTTGTCGTCAGCATATGGCTCCAGCTTTTGTTGGCCATCTTGGCGCCAAGCAGCTGTGTTGTGAAGCCATTCGACAGTTGTGTGACGATGGAGTCCTGTTGTTATTGATAAAATCATGTGGTTTACTTGGCCGGCTTCTAAATGCCGATAAATAGGTCTTGGCTGCTGAAGAGTGCTTGGACCTCGGACACAGTTGTCACTAACAATATTTTTCCCGAGTTGCACAGCCACGACGCCCACTATTTACCATATTTTCAATAGTGCAGAGATGTGATTGGTATTCTCGTATTCGACAGTCTAGCTCCATTATTCTCTTTCCATCCTGTTTCGTAAGCCAGTCTCAGGTGTGATACAGTCGGTAATTTTTATTGTAGGTGAACTAGAAAAGCTAACGAGAGATAATCGTCTCAATATGCAAAAGTGACCCTTGCGCACACATGTAAATATGGGGCATGAAAACAAAAAGAAGTCTAGACCGAGAACCGATTAAAGATTTCCAGCCATCCGGGGCTATATCAATGCACGACTGTCCTGTCCTGACCCGGTTCCTGGTCCCAATTGGTAGTCTCGTGTTTATCTCAATCCTTTTAGTATACCGTCACAATGGCAGCCAATAAACCACTTGCAATCCGGGTCGGGGGCAAATTCAAGCGTGCTTCAGCACCTAAAAGCAGAACGGGATGTCTCACTTGGTACGTTTGATAGGTTGTCGTTTTATTTCTCGTAACAAGGTTCACTGACCAAGATACCCCTGCAGCAAGTAAGTTCGGAATAATCTGTGGAATACTTTCCCTATAAGACTCATACCGTCTTCGATAGATTCAGACATCTAAAATGCGACGAAGCAAAACCTATTTGCCAAAGGTGTCAAAACGACAGTATGAAGTGTGACGGTTACCTCCCCCCGAAGCCCAGAGCTTCCAAGAAGTCCAAGAAAAGCAAGGCAACCGAGTCTCGAGTGGTAACAACTGTCGACCTACCATTGCAACATTTCGATCAAACGCCGCTATTGACGGACCCTGAGAGACTATACCTTCAGCACTTCCTCCAATGGACCGCCAAGCAACTCTCAACTTCGTCCGCCGCCACCAACTTCTGGTTGTGTTATGCACTTCCAATGTCATATCAATACGATGCTATCAGGTATAGTATAATTGCAGTGGGTGCTTCTCATCGAGCATTCATGTCCCACTCCCTTGGCTTTGGGCGTCCTGATCATCTGCAACGCCCCGTCATACAACACTACAACAAAGCTATATCGTCTATCCTGCCTATCATGTCATCTCCGACACAGTGGAATATGCACTGCATCTTAATATGCTGCATGTTGTTCATGACCTGTGAAGGACTCACTGGTCGTTACGACGAACTTCTCAAGCATCTTGCAGCTGGTGATATGATTCTACAGTCACTTCAAGATCCTACTATGTCAGAAGAATCTACGATGACGGAGAAAGTAGTGGCCATGTTCTCTCAATTCTGCCTCGAATCATCCGACTTTATGAGAGATTCTACTCTGTCCGGCATCCAGAAGTGGTGTTCTAAAACTGTGAAGCATAGCGCCAACGACATTGAGCCGTTTGAAACCCTCGACGATGCTTCATACGCACTGCATCAGCTACGATTTCTTCACGACTTTGCACCCCAGAACCCCGATAGAGAGAATGGCAAGACGAACGATGAACGATTCGAATATGTACTTGGCAGATGGGGTATACGCTTCCAAGCCCTGGCCCAACGAAGCATACTCAACTGGACCGACGAAGAAATGGCGCAATTCCATAGTCTTCAACTATTTCAGCGCTATCTACAGATGTATATCGACTCGTACGCCGATAGAGAATGGAATAATCCAACGAACCAACCTTTGTTGTCTTTTCTGGAAACTGCGGAACTGGTAGCGGCACCGCTTATAGATATGGATTTACCCACGTACTCCCTTGGGGGATGTCTTGTGCCAGGTCTTTCATTCGCGGCCTTTTCAACACAGGATGAAGCTCTGAGAGAACTGGCTTTAAATCTGCTCGCAAAACTTGATCATCGAGAAGGTATCTACGATAGCAACGACGTAACTGAGATGCACGCGCTTGCGGCGATGGATATGGGCGAAGTCTTATCTAGTTGTTGTTATGACTCTGATGACGAATCTGTTTACGATGAACTTGATCCACCTTTGACATCGCCTGTTGGAATACCAGCCATGATCGAGGGACTGGCTCGCAAAGCAGGAGTCAGAAGCAAGCGATTGGAATGTTATTCTTAAAATACCCATTTCATGGGCGCGAGGGGACTTGAACGAAGATCTGAACCCTTATGCTGGTGCCTGTATACTACTATATCAAAATGTTACGTATTTATTAATCGCTATATCTGTAACGTCTATTCTTAGTTCTTCTTCCTCAGTGCCTCGGTTCTGGAAATGCTGTTGGGGTCCAAATAAGGCTTCTCGCCAATTCCAACAGCACGATGACCCTCTCGCTGACCAAGACCATCGTAATCATTAGTGGCGCTATGGAACGCACTGCGGTTATCCCAAAATGCTGTACAAAGTTAGTTTCTGCTTCGGAGAGTGTCATATCTGAGTACTTACCGATATCATTGGGGCTTCTCCATCTGAATCGCACTTGCAAGTCGTGATTCTCTTCAATACGTCTATAGAATGACTCGAGTAACTCTTTGCTCTCTCGAGCACTCAACTCGTTGATACGCTTTGGGAAGTTGCCCACCGCGAAGAGAGACTTCCAGCCTGTAACGGGGTTTGTCCGGACCACGGGATGGGAAGTCTAGAGCGCATCGCCGATGTTCTCAGGATGACCGCGCGGCTCCTCGTAAATCTTGAAATGATCAGGTCGAGCATCCCGGGCTTTGAGAAAGCCCTCGCCCGAAAACGTTGCGGTCAAGCCTTCGAAGAACTTCTGGTACGGATCGCTGTATCTATCATACAATTCGTAACCCGAAGCCCAGAGTGTGTCACCGCCTCCGGATGGGAGCTTGGTTAGGCGCAAGCTTGTGTAATCGACTGGATACTCTTCAAATTGGATATCGCTGTGCCAACTTGCAGCGCCTTGCTTGCGGTCATCTCTATCTTTCTTGTCATGGAAAAAGAGAGATTGAGATGATATAACGCTGATTTCATTATCTTCAACACCGAACTCGTTGCTGCCGTTGAGTAGGGGATGGATGTGAAGACTTGATTCTGACGGCTTGTTGGTGAGTTGGCCAAGACGGTGGACAAGTTCTTTGTGAAGGTCATCAGTAAGGTTATCTTGAGCACGGAAGAAGACAACTCCTCTTTCGGAAACTGGGCTATGGTTAGACAAAGTACGTTTTAGGATGCATGGCTTTAGTTGACTCACTGGTGATGGCAAGATCACGGATCAGTTGATCCGCATTTTTAGCATTTATGATGTCGTCGACAAGATTGACGGTGGGATATTCTCGGCCGATGACCGGCGTTGACTCTTCAAATTTGAACTTGTCAAGGGCTCCCGAAGCGGTCAACGGTTCTGGGTATTTATTTGTTTGGAGGCTGAGCGGAACAGTGCCTTGCGCCTGTGTCTCTGTGACAGTAGTAGTCGACATTTTGACTCGGTAGTGATAGAAGGTATTGAACGATGATGGCCAGACATGATTGATCCGTGAATGATCTGCTTTGACTTATAGTACCTAATAATTGCAGTTCCCCATGGGAATATGATGGCACAATCTGTCATTTCTGTTGCGACATATGGCATCAACCAGTTAAACCATGTCAACGCCGACGAGATCCGACAACGGCGAAGAGTCATAATGCTATCTTCTTTGCGTGTTGCTGCAAGTTGTGGCATCATCAGCTCTTGAGACTATTGGATGAAGAGAATGGGGCCATGTCGATGCTCGTGCGTTTTTGTTCGCCATAGACTAGTTCTCCACGCGTCGCTTAGTTTTCATAATGGATTACTGTGTTTCTAATACATATTGGGCATCTGATCAATTAGTGTTCTGTCATTGGTATCATCGGCTTCTCGGTCAAGTCGGCCTCGCATTGGTTGATCCAGGTATCTAACGATGGCGTGCGAATACCCCGATATTAGATGCTATCCACTTTATCACATTATTCTTGTGTTGCAGAATCCGGGGCGAACTGTTAAAATCACGTAATAAAATGTGGAGGGAGTTCACAGGATACATGGCATTTTCTATCTCTCAGTCGTTGCTGTTTTGTTACGCCAAGGGAGGCATAGGAGGAGATTACTTAACAGAAGCTTTCTTTACCGAACATATAGCACAATGCATGCTATAGCCACTAACTAAGTAGATAGTAACTGTTGTATTGGAAAAGGACAAGACCTGAGTAAGATTGAAAAGACTAAGATTCCGTACTGGTGGTATCGATGTTCTCGACCAAATACTTTGAGAGTAACATGTGAAGTTCATGACATACCGGGTAGGCAAGATTCTGGATGGATGGAAATAACCTAATCAATCTCACTGTCTTTTGGCATCGATACGGGATAAGATTAAGGGTCCAATGGAATAAGACACGCAGCTATTCAAAGCGTTAGGATTGTAGTGATTGAAGGTTCAATAATGTTTCTCCGGACTCTGTCCCGAAAAACCCGGTCCAACCTTCCGAGATGACGGCTCCGGGCCTCGAATTCTTCCGTTATCGATAAACTGTCAAAAGTGGATCTCCGTCCCCTTGCAGGCGGAGAGAGATCCGCCAGTCTCCGCTGTAACTTCCGCCCGCCATCCGCAAGAGATTTCACCATGAGTGTGTCACACTCACCCCAACAAGGCATGGACTCTGCAAAGCGGAAGCGAGCCGCCAAAGCTTGCAATTACTGCAGAAAGAGGTATTGGTTCTCATTGATTATTGGATCATGTTGCTTATACTGATTCGACTTCAGAAAGAGGAAATGTGATGGCCGACAACCTGTCTGTACGCTATGTGAAGAAGCGAACAACTCGGAATGCGAATATCGTGATGAAGGCAATGAGAGCAAGTACGTACAAGAACATGTTATTAGTGTATTTATGACCTGTACTGAATGAGATAGACGCATTGCAATCTCGGTAGACAGAGTCGATGAAATCTTTGACCGCCTTGAATCTCTCGAATCAACGTTCCAATCCGCAATAGCAAGACAAAAAGAAAAGAGTCCAGTTCCAACACCATATTCCATCCCTAGACCTGGAGACGCTATCAGCCCGGAAGATGGCATCGTCGCAGCATCATCAGTTCACTCGACAGGTCCCGGAACACAAACTTCCTTATCACAATTCGCCAACAATAATGTCTTCAACACTACCATGGACATACCCCTGTCCCATTCTTCGACAACAGGAAACCTTCTACGGTCAGCTCCCGCAAAGGCATTGCTGGGTCATTACCCTCCCGATCTGTTTCTGCATATCGAATTGAGGCGCCCGGTTCCTGAGGGATTGAGACTGAATGCGACACCGGCTAGTCAGATCGTTATTCCTTCTCTGTCACCCAATGAGACAGACCATTTAGTGCGCAACTACTTCCAACTGGTGCATCGATTCCACCCCATTCTTGATCAACGAGCGTTCTACGAGTTGTACGATCGTGTTCTTGACCGGGGACCACAGCCGGATCTCCCTTCAGCTTTGGTACTTGTTGTGTTGGCCCTTGGTACGGTCGCGGCCGAGACGCCCAATCGAATGGATGCGTGTTGGAGTCCTGGAATACGATTCTTCACACCAGCTGTTCGACTACTGCTGACCGAATCCTTGGGTTCCTTTGGCGGTGATCCTCTTCTACCCCAGGCTTTGTATCTGGCTGCACTCTACTACAGTTACTTGTCACGACCTTTGCTTGCTTGGCGGCTCGTACACATGGCCTCTACTGATGTGCAACACTACTGGATAAGGTAAATTACCTCTTCCGAGAACTATGAGCCGTGCTGATCAAGATCAAGATCCGAGAAGCTGTTACGAGACGGCCAAGGTGGCTCTCAAGACCAGTCCATCTTGCGAGTTTTCTGGGCTATCCTCGTCCTTGAATGGTGAGACGTCCCCTCATCACTCCACGAAAGCGTCTCCCTAACCAGTACAGTGATATCCTTGCAGAACATCATCTACCTCGTAGCGGCATAGAGAAAATTGTCGACAAACTGCCCTACCCATGGTCCGACGGCCCTTCTGAGCCCTACATGCACCGCTGGCTGGCCGATCTCTCATCCCGCCGTCTCCTCAACCGAATCCACTACGTCCTTTACGCCGAAGCAGAGCCAGGCACAGGAGACCCAGCAGACAGTTCCGAGGAAACACTGTCTAGTCTCCCGAATTTAGCTCACGAGTTGAATCGTCAGCTGGGCGCGTGGTATCACCTCCTTCCTCACAGCATACGACCAAATCTGGACAGTCCACCGATCGGTATTGATGACACCATGGTGTCTATACGGTATCACACCACTGGAGACATCATATACAGACCATTTCTGTACCAGGTTTGCGCTCTAGCCCCAGGGACGTCGCCGAACCCAGCAACTCTTGAAAATGCGAGACAGTGTCTTGTGCATTGCCGTCGGTATCTCAATGCTGTAGAACATGCAGTTCACGCACCGACAGCCTCGCTGGAGAATCTGCTGCACGGGTACGTAAAGTCTCCCACAAATTTGACAAATTGTCACTAACCGGGTTTATCAGAACGATGGCTGTTGTGCTACTCCTCTCATTCGCCGCCTTCTCAAGACTGGATGCATTGAGAGTTCCAGATCTGAACCAATTGCAGGACAAAGGAATCAGGATCTGCGAAAGATGGGCATTCCCTGGGTCAAGCATTGAGCAGATGGTTGTCATTCTGCGCGCCCTACGTGCCAAATGTATAGATACCGGCGGATAACAGAAATAAACCGGCGTCATAGTACCGTCTTGTATTGCCGGTCCCAGAATGTCAATCAAAAGGCGAATGATGTGGTCGAAGATTTGACATCAGGGCGCACACTAAACCTTCGGTAGTGGGGCCGAGATCTTTCAGAACGTGTCAAGATCTTTCTGGAACATCCAGCCTCTGACAAGATTTTTCTCTCCCATCCCCTGGCTTTAATTGGTCTTCAAGACTAGACCATTAATACTCGATTGCCTGTGATAATCCAGATCGTTTTATCCTGTATCATAACAATCCATTCATTGCTTCTTCCTCGTATTGACTGCTGGCCAAGCTTGCATACCACCCAATTACTATTACAATCCTCCCTTTCAAAACACTTTGACAGCACAAAAAAATGACTGTTCAATCATCAAAAACAGTCAGCATCCGCCCAGCCACACTCTCAGATGTCAGCCCCATCTCAGAACTCGGCGCACGTGTCTTCTCCGTCACATTCGGCCACTCAGTTGAGCCTCACGAACTAGCAGCCTTCCTGGAAGAATCATACACAAAAGAAGCAATTACGAGCGACATTAATGACCCGAACAAGGATGTCATTGTCGCCACCAACTCGGATAACGAGTTTCTGGGTTTCGCGTATCTTACCCGGGGTAGCACTGAGCCTTGTGTAGAGGACATGGAAAATACCGTTGAGCTGCAGAGGATATATGTTGACCCCAACTCGCATGGCGCTGGTGTTGGAAAAGCGCTGGAGAAAACTATCGAAGGTATGGCGAGGGATCAAGGGTTCAAAAATCTTTGGCTAGGTGTGTGGGAAGAGAATCCTAGGGCGATAAGGGCGTATGAGAAATGGGGATACAAGCAGGTCGGAGACCATGATTTCACGATTGGATCTGTGGTACAGAGGGACCATATTATGGTCAAGTCATTATAGGTTGTGATATGGAATGCTTAGAGGAATAAGACCCAAGAGTGTAACTTCGAGGCGCGAATGGAACCAAGACAACACCGACTGCTTGCATCTGAAACTCATATAGACAATGCCTTGGTGTTGCAAAATTATTTTATGCTTATAATTCCATCTTATGTATCTTATACTTTGTTTCAACCTCAATCTTTGCGATCAGTCCCCTCTAGCTTGCGACGTCCAACAGGTCCAGTCCAGCGAGCACGAAGAGCATGGGCTGCACTCTTGGGCCTGCGGTCCCTGGTAAAAATACCCTTCTTGTTCCCGTCAACCCTAATAATCATGGCCGATGTCTGGAAATCAGCAAAGTTCCACACGTGCTCACCAACGATGTTATCAATGCGGTCGAAGACTCGATGGTACATATCCAAGAAGCGAACCTGGTATTCCTCAGTCCAAGGAACGTCACAAACGGTATGCAAACCTGCAACTGTGTCTGTGCCGTATTCGGTCATGATTATAGGCTTGGCGGAATAGGTTTCTTGCCAACTGCGTAGTTCAGCTTCAAGGGCAGATTCTGCGGCTTTGAGGTTTCCTGTCTGTGTATACCACCCATAGTAACGGTTCATACAGACTACATCAAATAGGTCTGCGATACGATCTGTGTCTGGCTTGGAGTGAATCATGTGAGAGTAGCACATGGGCCTTTTTTGACTGTCTAGAGATCGTGCCAGTTTGACGAGGGGTTCAAAGTATTCTCGGCTTCCCTGCTCGCTGGCGCCAGGCTCATTTGCTAGCATCCACATCACAACGCAAGGGTGGTTTTTATCTCGGCTGATAAGCTCACGGATAGCCTGTTCATGAGAAGCCTGGGTTTTGCTACTCATTGTCTCTGGGGAGAAAGTGGCAAGCTGCTTATTACCAAACATACCCGAGACAATATTAAGGTTAAGACCAACGGCGGCAGTTTCGTTGATAACAACCACGCCGTGTCTATCAGCATACTCCAGAACCTCTTCTGCATAAGGATAGTGAGAGGTTCGGAACGAATTGGCCCCTATCCACTTCATCAGACGGTAGTCATGTATCATGTAAGATGCGTCATAGCCACGTCCGCGAACAGGTCCGTCTTCGTGTTTGCCAAATCCGGTAAAATAGAATGGTTTCCCATTGATGAGGAAACGGCCATCTCGAACCTCGACTGAACGAATGCCGACGGCAAGGTTATATGAGTCGAGGATCTCATTCTGCTCACCGCGTACAAGTTGAGCCCTAAGCTGGTAAAGGTAGGCAGCACCAGGGGCCCAGTATGTAGCGTTTTTAACTTCAAGCTTGCCTTTAGGCACATGGGCCTGGCAAACAGTTGTGTCTTCCTCGTCGTCGAGCTGGATGCACCATCTTGCGTCAGCTTGCAGGTCGCCAGAGGTTTGTATGTCAAAGTTGACAATGCCAGTGCCATCTTCAAGAAGATCAGTAATGACGCTGATGTCGTTGATGAAGACTTCTGGCACCGAGTAAAGCCACACAGAACGGGCCAATCCAGCGTAATTGAAAAAGTCGTGTTGGTAGCTCTGCTTCCGTGAGCCGTCGCTTTGAACCTCAATACGACCCGGCGGGATCGTCTCCCAGGTGAGTTGATTGTTTACAGCTATAGTAAGACGAAACTCTGACCCCGGTTCGACAAGCCCAGAAAGCTCAATCTCAAACGGGGTATAGCCGCCGATATGCTCGACGACGAACTTGTCGTTGACGTAAACTCTGCCGTGATGGGTTGCAGCATCGACACGTAGAAAGACACGCTGGGGTGAGATCCAACTGCGGGGGATGACTGCTTGACGCTGATAGTACACCCAACCAACGTGGTCGCGAATTGTCTCATCAGCAAAGATATCGTTGTAGCTGGCTGGGACAGGAACTTGAAGCTCCGGTGAAATTCGCCTCTCCCATGCTTTCTCAGTTTCGATATCGTGAGATTTGGCGAGGGCAAAGTTCCAGACACCGTCTAGTGATACAAGGTCGCGAGCCCTGTTGGCTTGTGGTCGCAGCATTTTTTATGGTGTTATGCTATCAAAGAGGTAGACGGCTGATGTTACTGCTTCACATCACAGTATGTGTTGTGGAAACAAATTATAGGTGACGGTAAATACCAATTTGCCTCGGTTCGATTTTCTGTCGACCCCGAAAGAACTACCGTCTAAGAGGGGAAATGGCATTTCTCGTCACCCACATCCCGGCGGCCTTCTCACCGAAACATGGGCTGAATGAATGCAAGCGATTACTCTCCACCACATTGAAACCTCAGTTTATTAAAGAAACATCTCCACATCCCGGAAGAGGTTGCAGAAAATCAAGATAGGCAATAATCGTGGGGTACACTTTGCGGGGAAGACCAGTCTGGGGAACCTCGTGGAGATCTCCCAGATCGAAACCAACCTTTGTGGAGTCTGCCCCAGGGTCTCGGTCTTGGAATACTTAAGAAACAGTGGACACCTCTGTCTCCATTGAATCTCGACTCTCCAGCCTTGGTAGACACTTTCCATTAGAGATCTCACTTTGAACAACAAACCCACCATGACCGTCGCCGGGACGAAGCAGTCACCTGCCGCCAAGACGTCTTCGTCTTCTGTCCATGTCGAACAGGCTCTACCGCAGCAAAGCGCTGGCGCAGAGAAACCATGGCAGGCTCTTGCCAAGTATCCCAAAGTCTTTCTATATGCTGTGCTTATCAACATCGGACCTCTTCTTTTTGGCTACGACATGGTCATCATCGGTGCTGTCTCATCACTGAGACAGTTCAAGATGGACTTTGGTGAGCCGCACGGTGAGAAGTGGGTTATCCCAGCCCTCTGGATTGCGCTCTGGAACAGCTTCCTTCAGCTTGGTGCTGGCTCTGGTGCTATTTCTGCAGGTGTGTGCCAGGACCGCCTTGGCAGACGGGCCACTGTATTCCTGGGAGGTCTACTTGGCAGCATCGGCGCGGCTGTGTCGTTTACTTCTTACATGCCTGACACCATGTTGAACCGCCGAATCTCTTTCATGATGGCCAAATTCGTATTGGGTGCGTCATGTGGTCTTCTCATGTCAGCTTGTCAGACATGGATTTCCGAGACAACCCCGAAACATCTTCGCGGAGTCTTTCTTAGTTTCTATGGTTTCAATGTTGTAAGTGTACCTGATCTCTCAATCCACCGTAGATCCCTTCACTAACACTCTATTATTTTTGTGCTTCTAGTGCTTTGGCCACTTAATCGCTATCGCAGTTGTTTTTGGTGGATCAAATGGTGTCAACCGCGACTCATATCAGATCCCATTTGCTAGTCAATGGGCCTTTGGAGGTTGGGCTATGGTTGTCGCCTTGATCCTCCCAGAAAGTCCCGTATGGCTCGCGTCCCGAGACCAGATCGATAAGGCGCAGCGTTCTCTCCAAAGGCTCGGCGTGTCTGATATGCTCCCACAGATTATGCGGACCCTCGAGGAAGAACGTAGCCAGAATGCTTTTAGTGAAGGCGTCCCTACGTACCGCGAGTGTTTCAGCGACACTAACCGCCGCCGCACCTTTCTTGCCATGTTCCTCACAAGTATCCAGCAGTGCATCGGCATGTCCCTCATCGCCAACGCTGCCTACTTTCTCACAATGGCTGGCATGTCTTCACGTTACTCTCTCATGGTGAACCTGATTGGAATCTCGTCCACCATGATCGCAAGTATGATTTCCTGGTATACAATCCCCCGCTTTGGCCGCAGGAGGATGATCCTCATCAGTCATTTCCTTGACAATGTTGCTTGGCTGGCTATGGGTATTGCCGGCTGTTTCTCGACAGATGCTGCAAAATGGTTTGTGCCCTCCCCCTCAGATCCTTTTCTTGTTGTTATTGCCGTTGGATGATAAATTCTAACAACATGACACAGGTTGGTTGGCGTAGGCCTCGTCCTGGTCGGCTTCTTCAACAGCTTCGGAGTCGCCAGCGCTGTACCAGTGCTCCAGTCCGAAGTTTCATCTGTGCGACTGCGTTCCAAGACTTCTGGTATTGCCTTTACCTGGCAGTCCCTTAGCATGTGGGCTTTCAACTTTTTTACTCCGTACATGTACAACACAGATCAGCTGAACTGGGGAGGCAAGATTGGATTCTTCTTCTTCGGACTAGGCTCTATATCATTCATCGCGGCATGGTTTGCTATCCCTGAGACCAAGGGCAGGACATTTTCAGAAATCGACTACCTCTTTGAGACTGGTGTCAAGCATCGCATGTTCCATAAGACGGTCATTGGTGGTGGTGAGGAAATGGATGAGGATGAAGGCGGCAAGTCCAAAGCATTTTAAGTAGATTTCGATTGAGTCGGTAGCTAGATGACTTGTCTGATGAAGAATCAGAAGGTAGGGCTGTATTACGATTCGTTGTTAAGTGGCACGATGAGAGACAAAAGCGTCCTTAAGACTGAGAACATACGCTGGTAGTTAACATTCAGTAGCGCAACGGTAGAACAAACTGCAGTTCAATTCCTGAGGTTTATCATTGAAATTCTACGTTCTGTCGTGTTCTTTTGTTTTTGGTTCCATATTCATATCAACAACTGTCTCCTGTATCAGGACTTTCTGGCTAGGCTGCAATAATGTTTTTCACTAACCTGCTCCCTCATTACATGCCAACTGTCGCGCTTTTCGTTGTCAACCAACCACACGAGTGATGGAGCTATTTCCATATAAAAGACAATTCCGATTTTAACGAAAAGAAAAGTGACCTTAACATTAGTATCCTTGGTGTGCAACGGTAGATCCTTGTTTAAAGCAAGACCCATGACAATGTCAACCGGGAGTGATCTATGAATCCTATTTAGGATCCCTCGTTGGGCAGTGGTATTGAAATGTCGCTGTGAATGCCGATGTACGTGCAGGTGTGTACCTATTCTGGTCAACAGTGTGCTAAACCGTTGGCACAAACAACAGCCTAAATTAGCCTGGCCGGAAGTACGTAGTCCGCGGTAAGTAATTGGGTAGCGGATACGGATATACAGCAACGAAAAAGGGATGAAAGTACCGGAGTCGGGGAGGGCTGGTCAGGCGTCACCTGGTGCTTGGAAAATGAGACCGCGGGATAAGCGACAACTGGCTGAGATGTTTTCTTGTCATTCAACGTGTCAAAGGCGTCTTTCTTCTCAACGGCGGTCAACTGTCGCGGTTGAAGTCAAAGATCCCGACACAGCTGCCCAGACCCATTCGGAAGAACACACTCAATTCTCGACAATTTTGATTGTCCCCTTTAGAATTGAACTTCAAAGTTATCCAAAAACAGGCTCGGATCGAAGCGGCCGAAGTTAATGTGCTACAACAACACCATGTCACGGCAAAACATGACCAAGATCCCGGAAAGTGGAGGCTTCGGGATTTGATAGTCATGCATCCATCAATATATGCAGGCAGGTGTTGGTAGACCATGAGTGTCCCGAAAACTCATATATCGGACTTCGCTCCGATGTCAGGTGAGCCCCTTCCGGCTGTTGCTCGACGGTGTCACTCCCTTTGACAACAGTAGCACTGTAAGACTTAGACTTCTAGACACGCAGGCAAAATGGCGAGGGATTCTGTGAAATGTTTCGTCTGTCGAAGAAATTACGTGACTACCCAGTATCAGTGATGCTACTGATTTCCTAGCTGAGTTTGTTGTTGCCTAGATTGTTCCGTAGCGGTGTCGAGATACTCAACTCTAGAAGTAGGCCATCAGGGCTCTTGCTCGTAGGCACTATTCTGATGATACTATGAATACCCCCACTGATACTGAACAAGAAGAGAGATAGAAAATTAATCTTCTACCCTCGTATATACACTGAGTTACGCGTTCTGTTGTGCCAACTGTGAGTTCCAAAGAACAAGGTAGAATGAGAATCAACAACGCATTTCTCTAGTGTAGGTACCTACGTAATGGCTCTCTCGAGTATATTTGGTCCTTCTGAGAACTTTACCATTCACCTATACCATTATGAACCATGTAAGGCTGTGTATTTAGCTCTGGAGAACCCTCAATAGTCAGTACCCAATTAGAAAGCTGCCAAGGTGGTAAACGGACATTCTGTGTTGACCATAACCTTGCTAGGATTAATGTCGATATGCGAAGAAAACTTGGACATGGTCTGAAGGGATTTGATGGCAATGATCAGGACTTCTTCTGGCGTCATGTCATGCTCAGTTAATGGAACGAATGGGGGACAAAAGATTGACGATTTATTCTTATCCAAATGTTCAGACTGGCGTCTGCTGTTGTCAGGTGCCATTCATGTTCTTCATTGGCCATTTCCTGCCAAGCAATTCTTTTCCGCTATTGATCGCTATCTACTTGTTAATAGGTTAGGAACATGTTGTAATAAAAACTATTCGGATGTACACCCGAAAAAAGACTGCGCAGTCCAATACTTCCGGGCCACGGTCTCCGATAGGGCGCGGCTGTCAAATAGCGAATTACCAACTTCTCAGACTTAATTGGCTGCGAGTTGTTGCTGAGGATGTCTACGACTTTGATTCGCTGGTCACGACCGGCCCGGTCCAGGCTTCTGGATTCCTGGACCTGTCACTAAGATTGGCGGCCCGCTTTCTCCGCCATGCCTTTATTATGGAGGCTTACCACTGACTACAACGGTCTTGTTCAAGATATCCCATCTTTACCAAGTCACTTAAGCTTATAGACAGTATTTTAGTCGAAGCCAATCATGTATATCCGCGCCACTCATGCAGAGACAGACCTTCGCGTCCTGCGTCGTCTCATCCACGAAAACCCACTCGGAATGCTCACAACTGGAATCAAATCCACAACACACTCGTTTCTCCAAAGCAGTCACATCCCCTTCCTCTTGGACGTCCAGGATGAATCAAGTGAAACAGAGCTCGGTCGTCTACGAGGCCATCTGGCGCGACAGAACCCGCAGAGCAAAGCCATGATAGAACATTGCACCTCCAATACCAAACTGAACAATTTTCTTGAAGATGAGGTTCTTGTCATCTTTACCAAGCCAGCACATCACTATGTGACACCCAAGTTCTATACCGAAACGAAACCTGCCACTGGCAAAGTCGTCCCGACATGGAATTATGCGGCGGCACAGATTTACGGGAAAGCTCGAATCTACTACGAGAACAATGAGGAGACGTCAAACTTTCTCGGCAAGGCCATCTCAGACCTTACAGATAATAGCGAGACCAAGATAATGGGGTACACAGGTGGAGATAGACCTACGCAGTGGAAGGTTGCAGATGCGCCCGAGAAGTATGTGGAACTGCTCAAGAGGAACATCATCGGTATCGAGATCGAGGTGACAAAGTTGGAGGGCAAGTTCAAGATGAGCCAGGAGAATGGAAAGGGGGATCGGGAAGGGGTTGTTGCTGGTTTTGAGAGTTTGGGAACTGAAGTTGGTGATGAGATTGCCAAGACTGTTCAAGAGCGTGGGAGATAAAGAAGAGTCGTTCAGTTTAGTGTGGCTGTAAGGATCATGGCTGAAGTGAAAGAATTAGAAAGTGTAGATAAGTAACCAATACTTCTGAGTACAGGCAATGTAGACATTTTAAACACATGACCTGAGAGTGGATCACAGCTAGGTATGTTGGGGAGGAAAAGTCCTCTAAAGAGCAGATTGTGCAACTTCGATATAGCTTCAACCTCATGCGGAAGTTGATTTGTCAGTTCGGCTGTTTCGTGTCTGTTAAAGTGAGAAGTTGACAAACAAGCTTGATTTCTCACAGTTTATCGGCCCTTTTCAATCATTCAATATGCTCGATGTCAAGTGATATATGTGACGCGTGTTCAGAGATTGACAAAAATCCTTCTTCGTCCTTGACGACGGAAGACCCGGCAATATCATCCGAGGTAAGCTTCTTTAGCAAAGACTTCGTGTTGTGGGTTCATCGTACCAGGTACTGTTTAGTCTAGGGTATTGGAATTCTCCGAAACCCGATGGATGACATGCCACAGCACACACTATCCGTAAGCCCAATTGTTGGGGTGAATTTTGAACAGTTTAAAATATGGTTAATTCAAGTTATTTTGACTTGATCCAGTGATTGGTCACGTGGGATAAAAATACACATTCCATGAGAAATACAAGCAGTTGCGGAATTCAATATCAACTCATCATGTCTTTGAAGATAAAACTGGTTTCCAATAAAGGGCTGAAATAAGAGGGTGGTGGCAGGTCAGGTCTAGCATACACTACAGAGTTTAGACGCCGATGACGCCGTGGCGGTGGGACTACCAGGCACTGGGGAAGCGGCTGAAGGAAAGATGCACACGCATCCAAATGGCATGGCAGGGCATGGCATGGCATGTTCATTCTTTTCTTTGTACATATGCTGTTTGTAATACACGACGGAAAGTCTGGGGATGGCGATGGCGGAGTCATGGAGAAATGGAGAAGAAAAATGGAACAGAGGCATATTTCGGCCGAGGCAGGGCCGTTCGGATCTCGACATTGAATAGAAAAAATATCCAAGACGGGTAACTTCTTGCTACCTCGTGGAATGAAGTATGTTTTCGGTCAAGGATCAGCGTCTGCGAGAGTTGGAGAAAACAGGACTTGGCGTCATTGCTTCTCATGCCAAGATTTGTACGGGGTGATCGGCAAACACGACTTGGCATCGGCTCCAAGACCCAGTACCAAGAGATTTGACGATGGAAGGACAAAAAAAAAAGTCTGGGGTAATTCAAGACATACAAAGCAAAGCGACAGAGGACAGTTGAGTCGTCACCTAAAGAAACCAACCATGACAATTGATTTTTGTCGATTATTTGCTGCATAAAATAAAAAAAAGACTCTTGATTGAATGACATACCCTTCTGTCATCGACTGTTACCGTAAATCTCGTCTTGACAAAGCATTGCATTTTCTTTGGCCGGATCTCTCGGGTGTCGTCATCAAAATGAATGACAGGTTCCTTAACCAAAATGCTCTAGTTTAGCTTAGTCCTCTGTAGTCTAGCAGGGTTAGGGATCCCCAGGTCCTATCAGGCTGCCCTGTAGTTTACCAACGGCGCTGCAACCTGCAACCAGCAAACCCCCCCCCCAGCCTGTCATCCATTCCCAACCTAGCCCCAAGGCACCAAAAACAAACTCCAAACCGGGCGCTTGTTAACCTATCACTGTCTCTACAAAACGCCATGAATTTGGTTTCTAGTCGAATTCCATCACTTAGCAACGTCATATTTCCCCAGAACAATACTGCTGTTACAGTCCCTCAGCTTGAGGTTACCCTGGCCCGGAAGTTTCCCCAGGTTTTGGCGACCCCGTGGGCAATGGGATGAGAATGGATGCTTCTCTCGCAGGCCCCCACAACCCAAAATGGGACGGACCGATTTGAAGGTCTCGAGACCATTTACACTCCAGTTATTTCTCATTGGACAGCCTCTCGATATCCTGACATCACCGTCATCCCTACCCACGATGCACAACGTCATGAGCACGACTCGGCTCACTCGCTATATGTTTATTTATTTATGCTTGACTTCCCGCTCTTATTCACTCTAACGGCTTGAACTCTTACTCTCAAGTCTCATCAACATTGTTCACCCAAGGACATTATTGGCTTGCTAAGCCTTAAATTCTGCCCATCATGGCGCCATCTTTCATGACTGTTCACTTCGATGACCAGAACCCCAACTCAGAAAAGGGTAAAGAAGCTGGTGCTCGTCGGTCCCTTGCTGGGCTTGACTATTCACCATTGCCTCGCGTTACCGGAAGGTCTTTTCTTCTAGCCACCTTTGTCTCTATGGGTGGTCTCCTGTAAGTCACATTGTCCCATCTCACAACCCACCTACCCAAGCTAATACACTACAGCTTCGGATACGACACCGGCCAAATCTCTGGCTTCCTCGAGATGCCCGACTTTCTCGACCGTTTTGCCCAAACCAACAGCAACGGAGACAAAGCCTTCAGCACAGTCCGCTCAGGTCTCATCGTCGGTCTGCTTTCCATTGGTACTCTCATCGGCGCTCTTGTCGCTGCGCCCATATCCGATCGCATCGGTCGCAAGTACAGTATTTCTGGCTGGACCTGGATCATCGCGATTGGTTTTGTCATTCAGATCTCCTCCAACCGAGATTGGGTGCAAATCATGATGGGTAGATGGGTCGCTGGATTGGGAGTTGGCGCTCTGTCGCTTTTGGTGCCCATGTTCCAGGCCGAGACTGCACCACCATGGATTCGAGGTGCCATGGTTTGCTGTTACCAATTATTCATCGTAAGTCATTTTCATCCTGACTACGAGCATTTACTAAACAAACAATAGACCATGGGAATCTTCTTGGCAGCCTGCTTCAACTACGGCACCGTCACCCACCAGCGCGACAACTCAGCAAGCTGGCGCATCGTCATCGGCATCGGCTGGGTCTTCACCCTCATTCTAGGCATTGGAATTCTCTTCCTTCCCGACACACCCCGATATGACTACCGCAAGGGAAGAATTGACCGCGCACGCGAAACCCTCTGCAAAGTCTACGGTGCTACGCCCAACCACTGGGCAATCCACACCCAGATGGAGGAGATCGAATCCAAGCTTCGGGCAGAAAGCAAGATCAAGCAGAACCCCGTAAGGGAGTTTGTCATCATGTTCAAGGCTCCCCGTATGGCGTACCGTATCTTCCTCGGAATGGCCCTCCAGATGTTCCAGCAGCTGACGGGTGCCAACTACTTCTTCTACTACGGTACTACCATCTTCGCCTCCGTGTCAATTGACAGCTACAAGACACAGATTATTCTCAACACCATCAACTTCTTGGTCACGTTCATCGGTTTGTACATTGTCGAGCACTTTGGTCGTCGCAAGTCTCTTATTGCCGGAAGTACTTGGATGTTCATTTGCTTCCTTATTTTTGCCTCGGTTGGACACTTCTCGCTCGACAGAGCAAACCCTCAAAACACTCAAGGCGCAGGTGTTGCCATGATCGTCTTTGCCTGTCTCTTCATTCTCGGTTTCGCGACCACCTGGGGACCAATGATCTGGACCATCATGGCCGAGATTTTCCCCTCGCGCTACCGAGCTAAGGGTATGGCTCTGGCTACTGCTAGCAACTGGCTCTGGAACTTCCTGCTCGCATTCTTCACTCCCTTTATCACAAAAGATATTGACTTCCTCTATGGATACGTCTTTGCTGGATGCAATCTTCTCGGTGGACTTATTGTCTATTTCTTCGTCATTGAGGGCCAGGGTCGCACATTGGAGGAGATTGACACCATGTATCTCGAAAGAGTGAACCCCATTAAGAGTGCCAAGTGGATTCCTCCTCCACCTGAGGAGATGTCGAGAATTCGAAAGGAGGCTGGTCTGGATATCGAGACTGCTCCTCCCGCTGGTTCGAGCGACGATGAGACCCTGGCACGACCTTCGGGTGTGACTGATGGCGGCCATGGACACAGAAAGGAGGAGAACGCCGGAGCTACTCACCGCGAGTAGACGGACTGGCTTCACCGAAACTGAATCATGACTATATATAAATGTCTGGCGATATAGCCGAGATTGTACAATACTTAACTGTCTATAAAATACCATAAACAAATAATGTAAAATTTTAAAATCATTTGTTTCTTCAAAATATTGGCAATGATTCAATACAAACTTGTGCTCATGTGACAGAAGTCAAGGTGGTCTCATATCGACCTGACCTAGAGTGATTAGTGGCAGCAGCCATCACCCTTGCATCCTCACGAAGTCCTTCTTTACTTTTAAATCTTGTTTCCTCTCATATTCTATCATTATTGAAAGAAATATACGCCGACAAGCTCTTTCAACAACGACCATTGTTCCTATTCTCAGCCTGTTCGCTTGACAGCAGTTGAAAGTGGCGGAGCTATTGTACTCAATTTCTGATGAAGAATATAATACTACAACTTTGAATGGATCAACCTTACTACTTACCAGCTCAAATGTCTTCTCTATTCAGACAATGCAACAATGCACTTATACCATTAAAATAGCCAAGGCCGGCCCCACATATCACTTTTGTTCGGATTCATCACCCCTTTCGAAGCTATTGACGATACAAGAACAATGGCAATTGTGCCTTATTATCACAGAACCATGCGCTTTTCACTGCTTCGTCATAAAAATGGTAAAATATCTTTCGAGACTCCGGAATTCTTTCTTCTTCACAAGATTCCGAACGTCGTCCCAAGTCCGAATCTCTTCGCAAGTACCAGCTGTCAAACAACCAATCGAACCACCACGTACAATTTTTTATTCACGATGTGCCGCACCTCAGCATACTTTGTTCGCTGCAAGACCTGCAAGGAGGACATTGACCACCACCTCGAAGTGGACGCTCCGTGCAAGAACAAGCTCCGCGGGCTGCCATACTGCAGCCAGATCCTCCCCGTCAACATGGGAAACGTTGAATGGGTTGACATGTCCCACTGTCTTCCCTGCACCGCCAAGCGAGACATGCTCGACTCTCGCATCCAGGCCACCATCGACCAGGAGGTCAAGGAGAAGCTCGAGCAGCCCGAGGAGAAGTCCGACAGCGATGATGAGCTCATCAAGCAGCAGCTTATCGCTGATGTCAACGGCGTGATGAACCAGGAGAGACATGGCCGAGTCGACAACTGGCTCGGGGAACTCCCCAACCTTCGAGTTGGCGAGACCTTTGATGAGGGCGAGAGTGAGCGCCCCATCCTAGGTGACCGCACCCGAAGTGGTCGTGGCCGAGGTGGACGAGGACATGGACGTGGACGTGGCCGTAGTCGCAGCAACTGATCAATTGCCGACCTCGCGAGCGATGACATCTGTAAGTCTATCACCAGCCAGCCACATCTTACGATTGAACATTTGCTAACATGTGTAAAGACCATCGAACAACCACCACCTTCTTCGAGCAGTGTCGCCAACACTGTCTCAGTTGACAGCCTTCGGGCTTGTCATGGCTAACAACGGTTATGCCAGCCAGGATGTGTGGTCCAGTTAAGCATGGGGATGGAATATGGGGGGCAACAAGGCCTATGGAAAAATAGTCACCGATATAAGCTCAAACAGTATCGACAGAGATCGGTTACTACAACAACAAAAGGTTGACTATCATTGATATGGCATTCCCTTAACATTGTGAAAGGCTTTAACATGCTATGGGATATATCGGATACCAGGCTGCAAAAGTCTTGCGTAGAAATTTATGTGTCGTTATAAGAAGATATCTATGAATCAACAAGTAAGTGGCAAAGTGGCATATAGGCATTGACTTACAGCGAAACGGATGTCCAGAATATCACATACAGGTCCAATTCGTGAAAAGACTATAAATTTAAAACTCACTATAATACCTAACCAGAAACTATCAGTGCTCAATTCATTCCGAGCGTACTAGGAATACAAAGGAAACTATTCACAAAGGAAATAATTAGTGAAAGGGGGAAGAATACTTGGCTAACAAGGGACGAAGTGCCTTGGCCAACTGCCCTTTGAGATTGTGAATCATGCAAGAGGTCTTTTATTTGAACATACCATAATAAAAATAACAGTAACCTGACTTAACATTTTGTTTATCGTAACATTAAAGTCTACAGGTATTATCAAGTAATAATTGTCTCTTACACTAAATCCTTAAATGAGGTTAAAAATACACAGTGAAACGATACCTAATCACTACTTTCGCATAACAAACAGAAATTGAATCCCATGTTCCAAGTGAACATTCGACATTCTGTTTCTTTAAATAGTCCTACGGTTAAATCAGTCTTAATAAAGAGTTTATAAAGTATAAATAAAGCTTCCTTTTCGTACCATCAACCCAGCCTGTCTGCTTTTACACAGTATTACCAACAACCAGATCAACAACAACTCAATTACAGCGACCAATCAATTACAGAAGCAACTCAATTACAGCAACAAAGACACAGAATCTCAGAACAACGCAACATGTGTAAACAAAGAACAGAGAAATGGATTTGCAAATATTGCGAGAATCCAGTCAAGGAAACGTCGTACGTGATCAAGAAATGCAAAACCCAGTCGAGCGGGGGCGTCTGCAAGGAACGAGCAACTACAGACTTTGAGACTATTGACATATATGATCCTGAATGTAAGTTCTGTGACCAACCGCAAAAATGGCCACCGAAGGATCTTGACAAGGAAATTAGACCTTGGATGTTGAACAGCGAATAGTGTCTAAATAACAATAAGATTAACCCCTTGTTCATAAACTCGTGTTCTGTAAATATTGTCTACGCAGAGCCACAAACTCTCCCAGTCCGAGTATAAAGCCCATTATTACTCCCCTGTGCACGTTATTTCCCAGATTCATTTCCAAAGCCAGTTACAAAACTCCAGAGATCTTCAACCACGCCTTCTTCCAACACGTCACCAAAATCCTGACGCTCAGGCCGTTCAACATGTGTCAAACGGTCGAAACAAGATGGGTGTGCGCAAAATGCTCGAAGTCAATCCTGGAAAAGAGCTCCACGAAACATGCCTGCGATACATACAAGAACAAGGGTATCTGCACACAGCCGATGGCAACTCTCTTGGAATACGTTTACGTGGAGGATCCGGATTGCGAGATTTGCAAGCAAATGAACAAGGGTGTCAACAAGGACGAAAGAGCAAAAATCTAGAAGAGAGCTTTTCAGTGGCTAGGAAACTGGATGGATACCTGGGGTGATTAGTTGACGCAGGATCGTTGAGCATCGATCTGGGTATCTATCTAGTTGGTGAATAAAAAGACATTTTGCTTTTAGAGGCAGAAAACAGGTAGCTTATGATTTGTGGGGTTTTTGTTGACCTTAGTGAATTCTGCACATAATAAATGCTTTTTCCAATTGAGCGACAGTGAGATACATCACAGGACGCCGTCAAGTCTGATTCACTCAGATTAAAATCTAGGTATAAAAAGCTGGACCATAACTTGAAATACTCCAGCAACTCTCCCCTTTGCACAAGACATGAAATAATTATACAGTCAAGAATTGACATCTACGTCCAGAAGACAAAGCAAACCATGTGTTGGGTAGTCCACACCAATCTTCTCTGCGAACGCTGCAACCACCTCATCTTAACCAAGAGATCTGTCAAACGCGCATGCTCCTCTATGAAGAAAACCGGAAACTGCAGCGGCGATATTAAAGAGGGAAGTATTGAGGAACATGTCAGCTCGTCGCAATGCAAGAATTGCAAAAAGTAATTCATGAGTCTGATTGAAATGTCAGCCGAGGTTTGAACGGTCAGAGGTTACAGACGCATCTTGTTCTTTAAGAAAACATGCCCTCCGAGAATTATATCTCATAATTCTGTAGCATATAAATAAATATTATTCGTGTTCTGAGGTTGCCGTGGTTGTCACAAACCCCGGCATCGAAGCCGATCAAGTGACACGGCATTACCAGTCCACAATCTTATCTCTCTTATCTCGTTATCTAGCGAATCATGTTCGTTTTCAACCATCTAATCTAACCTGGTTCCGCTGCCAAAGGCCGAGCATCATCTTCAGCTCCAGCGCCCGGAATTTATTTTACTCTTCATGTCCCGGAATTCCGAACCCTCACCATTTGTTATCGCCCAGCTATAAGCACCCATGCCGCGAATAAAAACGCGTGAACCACGTGTGAGACGTTCCTGCGAGCGCTGTCGGCAAGTCTCTGACCAAAATTCATTCCAAAATAAATTAATTAACCCTTTGTTCTTAGTCAGAAAAAGATCAAATGTCCCGCTGAGAAGCCGGGCTGTTCGCATTGCCGTCTTGCAAATGAGATTTGTACTTATCTTCCTCGCAATCATGTCAACAACAACAACAATCCAAGAGCATTCTTGTAATTATCTTTGTCGGAACAGTTTTGCGTCCATCGATGTTAACGATTTTCTAGTAGACCTCTCAAGGCGCAGCAGAACGGCATCTCGCCGACTACGTCGACTGAATCTTATAGTCGTGACCCAGAGTATGTTGCTTGATCTCTTCTGTAAAATCACGGTTGAATGCTGATTATGTGCCAGGTCTTTGGCGAAAAGAGGCGACGGCCAAGATGTCAACAGCTGGCATAGTCGAGCCGGCTCATCAAATAGCATCCACCAGCAGTTACCTCCGATAACAGCTATGCTGTCTGATTCTCCATCATGGTAAGACACCTGGCCCTGCACTTTATCCGTCCCTGACAAAACTAAAACAGGTCACCGGCGAATCCAGAACCACCGGCAGATCTACTCGGTGATTTCGTGGGCGCTTACCGCGAAAAGCTCTACTTTCAACCACTTCCACTCTTTGATCCACAGCGTCTCCTGTTAAAAATCGGAACATTGCCGCATTACCTTCGATGGAGTTTCCTGGCCCTCACGCTTCACTTTACAAGTCACAACTTCTACTATGGTCTGGAAGCAAAGGCTATTGAGTACTATACTACATCGGCGCGGAGTATAGTCGTTGACCTGGCAGCTGACGGGCTTGCACAGCTTGAAGTGATGCAAGCTTTGTGTCTTCTCGCTTTATGCGATCATATAGGTATGTCAATCTCGCAAAGCGTACATATCTGTTTCTAACGGGATGCGATCAAGCCGGAAAGACATCTCGAGCGTGGATGATGGTTGGAATGGCTGCAAAACTGGAAGCGCTTCGACTATCCCACCCAAAAACTGATCTCAACTCTCCACAATCCGATGATGCCGTCTCAAGATGTCATTGGAGCATCGTCGTTCTGGAGAGCACCTTCATTCCCAACTGCAATACCTTGACCGATATAACAGGCGCCCCAGCGTATCCGAAAAGCGTGTCGCGCCCAACACCGCTGCATTCTTCCCACGGTATGAAGAGCTACTGTGCTGACTTGACCGACGCGTACGAGGGGAACATTCAAGACGTCGGGGTTAATGCAACATGCTTGGGGTACATCTCGGTTTGGAAGAGTATCATATCTTATCTGAGAGACATCCGCAACGGAGCCAACGAGTATCCATGGTTAGCAACTTCGAGACATAGTCAAATCACAGTCAAGTTGTACGAGCTTGAAAACATCACATCGCACAGGCATCTCATCCGCAACGCGCCGTTCCCCGATCAACCTTCGGAAGACCTGAGCGAGCATCGAGAATACTGGGCGCCATGGGTGTCGTTCCAGATACTGATGCACGCAACCCAAGCTGTACTCAACAATCCCTTTGTCCAACTGGTCGCTCTTCGAAGAGCAGGTCGAAATTTCCAACCACGATCCTTTTTACAAAACACAGTTGACCAGGCGCTGTTCCACGCGGAATGGGTTTCTCGACTAGTTCAGATGTGCGCTGATCGCCAGTTCGAAGTCAATGACCCCTTGATCGGCCAGGCTGTCGCTGGCTGTGTGTCGATATTATGGATCTTCCAGTTCGCAAGAGATCGAAAGGTATCCGAAAAGGCAAAGGAGAATTTGACAACTTGTGAGACATTATTGGGGCACTTGGCTCGGAAGTGGCCTCACATAGCAGAAAAGGTAATTCTTTTGTCCATCCTCGACATTATCCTCTTCTAACTGGATTGATTTAAAGCTCGAGATCTTGCGAACCCTCAACGTCAAAGTAGCAAAGCAGCAACAAACACCTCAAGAGGACGAATCAACCAGCGCTACTATCAAATTTGAACCTGACATGATGTGGGAACTCCTTGATCCCGCCATGTCAGGCGTTGATTGGGCCAGTCTGTGTAGCTCAGCCAAGGGCAAAGATTCGCACGCGACGACGAGCGCTACGATACGGGTAGCCACCAAGTTTGTGCATCCTATCAATAATGAAGTCGAGAGCGCGCCGGCGCCAGATCCCGAACATAACTTGTTCGATCTGGAAGATATCTATGGCGAGCCGTTTTTGGATCAGTTTTTCTCGGACTCTTTATTAGTCAACATTTCATAGTACAAATGGAGTGCTACAGAAGTGAAACATTGGAGTATCGCAATAGTTCCAGAACGAAATCACCTGCAACTAGCCAGAATTGACTTCAGCTTGAGCAGTGGCGTCCGCATTAGCGCTGACCCAGCTATCAGTATAAATTGTCCCATCTCCCGCTTCAAAACATAAAATCAATTCTGCGTCAATATCAAGCCAGCAGCCACCATGCGTGCTGAACAGACCATCCTCGCTTTCAATTCTTTATTTGGCGCAGCCACGACACCATTCGGATGTGGCGAGGTCAACGTCTTTTACACGTAAGAACTTCTGTACTTGTCACTGTCACAAAATTTAATATTTTTCGTTTTGGCTAGTGGTTTGCCAGGCCGTCATCAGTATGTTACTCAGCAAGGCTATGATGCCAAGCTGGTAGAGGAACAAATTTTTAACCACACGCGTGAACTACGCGAGGCTGGATATAACGTCCGGGGTAAGAACAGTCAAATGCAGGAGGGATATATGTACTGATTGATCTCCCCAGCTGTTTGGCGGGGACCTGAGATGCCACCAAAAGAGTTCGTTGACCAGATGAAAGACATCCACTGGCACGCAGCTGGTATAGGCTTTGGGGTGAGAGGGTCTCAAATCCCAGATGTCATTGGACTGTTCGAAGGTTAGGATCCAAAATTGTTGGATGAGAAATAACTGCTAATACTTGACAGAAACTATTGACATCTTCCGCAAGGAAGCCCCTGATGCCAAATATGTCTTTAACTACAATCCTCTCACATTTCTCTGGTCTGTCAAGCGGTACTTTCCTCTGAAAAGCGATTGTAAGGATCGCCCGGGAAAGGACTTGGTAAGTTTCAACCCTCTTACAAGATTGAGTCGATGTTGATTGTGAACTGTAGGGATATGTGACGCTTTGTGAAGAGGCTTGTATCTAAATTTGAAGTTGTACTCGGGATTATACAGATATTATAACTTATTGCAATAGAGAAACAATTTTCCAATATCTCCCCCTCATGAAAATGAGACATGTTCAGTCTAAAGTCTCGGCGGCCTAGTGTTAGAGGTACTTAGTCCGTCGGGGGTATCTTTGCATTTGCTGGCTCCATGCTTGATAGAAATGGTCTTTCAAATCGGAATCGTTCTTCATCATTATTTGGAATAATAAATAATATTATTTAACAAACCTCAATTCTTCATCCAGAAATTGACAGGTGGTCGATAATCTTAAGTACTGACTCGGACGACTTTACGCTATGTGATCCTATACCCAGCATCTCTGGTCAAATTTTATCACAATACCTCTTTAGATAGAAATATAAACATTAGTAGTCTATGGAAAGCCGGCTTTTATATATTGTTGGCGGTCCATACAGCTCTGTCCGTAGCTGGGTTGGATCTATCCTGGTAATATATCCTAGTTGGCCTTCTTTTACACGCAATATAGCAAATTGAAAGTCCATACAAGGTGTACTGATAAAATGGTAACAATTTCTACTCAGACATGAATAGAAATGCCGTATTGTTGCAAACAAAACCAGCATAGAGGTAATTTGCTGCGATGTCAATGCGAATTGATCTTGCAACGACAAAGCTAGGCTCGTCAATCACAAAGCAATATGCTGACAAATGCGTCATGAAATCTACAAACAGTAAGAATTTATGATAAACCATATCAATTAGCCCTATCTAAACGGGAAATAGCCTGGACCGTTCCAGAAAACCAACCTGCACTACCTTGACACACCAGCATAGGCAGATTCCGTACGACACCAGGCGATCACACAGTGTCGAGACTCATGCACCATCGTACAACAAATATAGCCCTATCATGAGACGGGAATAATTAAATAACACACCTCGCCACGTGTTGCAATCTCCCGTCCCTCCCTTACAGCCCGAGAACGCTAAGATCTTCCGTGTCAGTTCTGCGACCAGGGACAACGCAACCTCGAGCAAGCCTCTTGACCGGGTTCCTGGGAAACTGTGTCAAACGCGGGGGCACAGAGGGTGTAGTGCTGCCATGAACAGCGTGCAGGTGACAAGTGATGAGTCCAAGTGCAGATTCTACCCCTGGCCTAGCAGAAGGGGGGCACTACTTAGAAAAAAAGGGAACACATGACATGGATTGAAGGAGGTTGGCATTAATGGTTGCACAGGGTAGGACGTTTTGGGACAACAGCCTAAATCGGGGGCGGCGGTCGATGTGGTCTGTGAGCAATCTCACGATAGGGATACCACTCTGGCGTGTATATACACCTTTGGGCTTATCAGATATGGTGGGGTGGGATATCCCTGCCTTTCTGGCTTGGTTGGTAGCGACTTGCACAAAAAGACGTTGACGAGGTTCAACGGGTTTGGATAGAATAAATTGGCGATTGTTTCATGGTATTCAGGTTGTTGATGGGCTCGAAGAGTGGAACTTGCGAATAGTGTCGTTGTTTATGGTTTGGAGTTCTTACACAAAGGTGGTGCCGTGACGTACAGGATCACGGGATACTTGGAGTGCATTTGGAGAAACGATCGACAGGTAAGTACTTAACTACATGGGTGGTTTCAAGTAAGTAATTTCTTCTTGCATTGATGGCTTGCCGGTATCTACCTTTCCTTTTAAACACCGAGACATGAAACAGGCGCCGCATAACAACCGCACCTTCTACTGACTTGACTAATGACTAGACCTAAAAGACTTATCCCTTGAACGCCTTTCCGGTACTGACATTAAGTTTTGTCCATACAGACCCCGTTGACATGTACCAAGCAAACTGTACAGGCCAATACACGTGCATCATCCACAACCAAGGCATCGGATCCCACGACTCAAAAGTGCCATCCTTCCAGTATATCAAATGCTGCGCAAAGGCGTGGAGAGACTTTGAAACATGGGATAGTCCCGTAGTTCCTCTGAAGAGAGTGTTGTAGAATGGACAGAGGACAAGCTCGACAAGATCTTGGCTGACCCAGTAGTAGTCCTGAGGATTGTTGGGATATAAAGGAGCTTTGGAAACCGATCTAGGTTGAGATGAAGGCGAAAGAACGGAAAGGTATTCGTCTACAATCTCGGGAGTGTTGTTGAACAGGATAGTCGCTGTGTGAACCCTTGGGTTACACTCAATGGGGTATATCGTAACGTCCTTCTCGGAGCCAGATTTAGTAGCATCTTCATCCTCTTCGTTAATCAAAAAGTCAAAGCTCATATGCCCAGTGAAAGTTTCGCCACCCTCCTCAGCCTGCTTGAGCGTGAAGTCCAGCATGGCCTTGCTAAGCGGAGAATCAACAGGGAGAGCAGAATAATGCATAAGAACATCTGCAGAGCGACACGCGACAAAAGCACACACACGACCTCGAATGATAAGTGCGTGCGTGCAGAATTCAGGACCGGTGATGTATTCTTGGACAATGAAGGAGCATTTGGCTGTGTCGAATGGGATAGTGTCGATGCGTGCCAAGGTGGCGTCTTCGGAGGACAGAGGTAAGAGAGGCATTGTGAAACGGGCAACATCGTCTACACCAACGGGCTTGACAAGATATTGTCTGGCGCCAGGCTTTAGCTCAAGACCGCCATTACGTCGAAGGAAGTTGATGACATCCTCCTTGTCCTGTACAGCTTCAGTATGAGGAACCGTTAAACCCAGCGACTTTGTGTGCTCGATGAAAGCATCCTTCTCATGTAATCTGCGAATATCCTCGACACCGAATTGAATCGCTCTGGCGCTCGTGCGGGCTTCAATGATCTCTTTGACGGTAGCGTCTTCAATTGCGGCATTGACGTCAGAGACTGACACCCAGAGATCAACGTCCTCGTAGTTGATGATTTCTGTGATCCGGTTCAGGTACGGATCATTCATGGACGTTTTTGAAGGGTCCGAGGGAACAGGCAGACAATAGTAGACGTCGATTGCGCGGGAGACGCGACCGGGAGAGAGGGAGTAGCAGTCTGCGCCGATGACGCGATGGCCGCGACGATGGAACATGCGTGCTAGGGAGAGGCCCTTTGCCATATTGACGCCTGTGACGAGGACGGTCGTTTTGTCCAGATTATCTTGATCATTTTGGCTATGGGAAGTCGGAGCAGGAGATTTTGATGTCAATCGGTTCCAGAGGAAAGCAGACAGCGCGAACAAAAGGGTTGTCGGTAGGAAGATGAAGCTGAGGATGAACAGAGATAGATTCTTGCAAAATTGCATCACCCGGGAAGTATCGGGGTTTGCCATTGTGAGTAAACCTTGGGGATACAGTTGCAGATTGTATCCTGACGATCAATTTCGAGCTTCACTTTGGCTTTGGTATGCTTTGGTATGCTTGAACATGACAGAGAGCTCGACAAGCTCGGAGCTCTCTAGCTATGGCGGGGGACTCAAGCTCGACGGAGGTACAAAGGAAAAAGTCAATTGGAAGACGTCATGACTTTACGGTTCATGTTTCATTAGACGCCGCCTTTCTCGGCGACTTGTGGAGCAAACCACGGAGCAACGCATTCCGGGGTCGCTCCGTGAGACACTCCTCCGCCTCCTTCCACTGCTGATACTAGATGATACTAATACAAATCCAGAATTAGGACACACATGAAAGAAAGCTAGACACAAGATGGAAAGAGGGGACAGATCTTAGCTCAATCGCCAGGAATATAAGCTCCGCACTTCGATCCAAAACGGATAATATTTGAGACCTTGTGATCGCCATTTCATTTCTTTCTCTGTCTTTTGCATTCAGAATGCCCATTCTCATTCTGATTACTTCTGCATATGATCCTGTATGCGGGTTTCCACACCGGTAAAGAAAAGCGAGCTTCTACTTCAAGTATCATGTGCAGCAGAAAGCGTACATGCACCAATTGTAACGCCCACAGTGTTTGTCTTGTGGTTGCACAAGTAGCTCCCGGGTAGTATTGCTTTTTGCCACCATGTGTGAGAGACTTGTTGGAAAAACTGTGTGCAGTGAGTGTGCCAAATACCGATAGAATGGGTCGAGACTTGTTACATTTCTCAGAGCAGACGCCGGGACCGTGAATAGCCCATAAGGAGAAGGGTTACTTATTTTGTTTATTCTGTTTACACCGGTTGACGAGGTTCCTTTCTCCTCTACCCTTTCTTTTCCGTGCTTTGCTTACTTCTATGACGTATCGACTCTACAGCGAGGTTTCATAGACAACTGGGGGTTTACTTAGAAGTGGATGTCATCTCTCTCATCTAAAGATGCAAGAGACCGAAAGGAATAGGTAATAATTGAGAGAATTAATAGAATCGACAAAAGGATGTATTGTCATCAGTCGGTCAATTGAGTTGTCTGTGTTGCACAACATCGTGTTTGTACAACATGGAATGGTCCCTGAAAATAGAGAGATAACATGGCTATGAATAGTTGCATATCATCAGTCCAACATTCCCATTTCTCTTCCATCTGCCAAAATCAAAATCCCCATCTTTACTTTAGGGTCTGAAATATGGTCGACTTTTTGTCTGTTCGGACTAAAACGTTGGGCCGAGACAACGTGGGGTTAGTTCAACTATTGATGACGCGCACATGCAAGACGAGCAGTCTAGAGGTACCTTTTTCCAAGTGTAATCGACGCGGCTCTCTCCTATTTGACCCCCGTCTTTACGAGAATACAGTACATGCAAGCTAACAATCCAGGCACGCAATACAATATTAAATCGCCCCACGCTCCGCGGATCTTTCCCTTCCCTTCCCCCAGTCTAACTAAGCCCAAGATGCACAAAACTAAGATCTCGTCAGATTTTCGATACCCGAGTTGAGTCCAGACCAGAGAGGAAATAGGAACCCCTCCTCTTTCTAAGAAATCACCCCTGGAGATTCTAAACCACACCCCTACGCCTTTCTCTCCCCTTCTCTAAACGTGTCGAGTCCAACGACATCTATTCACTCACTCCACCAGACCCGGTCTAGTCTGCAGTTACTCTACAGCAGCCATGTTCACGGTACTTTCCCTCGGCGTAATACTGCCCCTCTGTTTCCCAGTATATGACACCTCGAGACGTGGGATACATATCAACCTCGACGAATCAAGCTAGGATAAACCATGCCGTGCTCAAACGACTGAAAGGGTCCAGCCATTAACTATAGTCCTCTGCACTTGCACTGCGGGTACCTATCCAGCCACTTCTACCCGTAGCCGTCCAATGCCAGTCCCTTGAGCACCGCCCCAAAAAACTAAAACCCTTGAGCCCCATCATAGCAACAATATCATGACACCAACATTCACTGCACGACACCCTTGTTTGCTCTGTTTGCCTGTGTGTTTCATTTTGTCTCCTTCTTGTTCCTGTTGGGCTGTGGTGTGTAAACATGAAGAAATGCACCTCGCAGCACCCAAAGTTCCCAGTCTAGTCTACAGGTACAGTACCTGCTACCTAGTCCATCACCTCATTCTGGCCTCAAAAGTAATCCCTTGGATATTATCCATGGCCTATGAGACATTTTAAACCGTCCGGAATGTCTCTATACATCCATTCCAACCGGCCCTTTGCGTCAGATTCAAGTACCTCTGACTTATTCCGGTCAAGACCCTGGCTTGAAGCTTCTTTCCGCTGTCGGCAGTTGGATACTCACTCTCTGCAACCGATCGAACATTGTCAGTTGCAAAACCCCTCGTCAGGATCCTCTTTCGTTCCATGACATTACTACCTAGGTAGGACTCCTCCCAACTGAGGGGTTTTGAGATACATAAAAAGCTGCTTATCCCAGCCCTCATTACGGCTTGTCTCTTCTACACTCACAGTTCAACCTGCACACTCTCCTCCTCATCCTACCTCATCTACACCCTACCACCTTTCTACCCTTTTCTCTCACCTTGTGTTACCTTCCTTTCATATCCACCTACCATGTCTGATATGAGTGCTTCCGTCGAGCCCACGGCCAAGGGTTTCTCTGTCTGTGGCTACGAGAAGATCGAGTATGACTTCGAGTTTCTCGATGGCGTCTTCAACCCCGCCAACCCTCAGCTGTACCAGCTCTACTCTCCCTGGGGCCGCTGCTTGGCCGTCATGGACCTCAACATCTTCAACCTGTATGGCCAGGAGATGCAGCGTTACTTTGACCACTACGGTATCCCTCTCACTATCCACAAGACCATGATCGGTGAGAAGGCCAAGTCCATGGATACCCTTCTGTCCATTGTCGACTCCATGACCGACTTTGGAATCTACCGCAAGGAACCTGTCCTCGTTGTCGGTGGTGGCCTTGTTACCGACGTTGCTGGCTTTGCTTGTGCTGCCTACCGCCGCAACACCAACTACATCCGTATCCCCACCACTGTCATTGGTCTCATTGACGCTTCCGTCTCTATCAAGGTCGCTGTCAACTACGGCCGCTACAAGAACCGTCTCGGTGCCTACCACGCTCCCTCCCACACATTCCTTGACTTTACATTCCTTCGCAGTCTCCCTGTGGCTCAGATCCGAAACGGATTCGCTGAGCTGATCAAGATTTCCACATGTGCTCACAAGGAGACCTATGACCTTCTCGAGAAGTACTGCGAGCAGCTCATTGACACTGGCTTTGGCCGATCTGACAATGCTTCTCCTGAGATTAAGGTCGTCGCTGATAAGATCTGCCGTGCTGGTATCCACGAGATGCTCAAGCTCGAGACTCCCAACCTCCACGAGATCATGCTCGACCGTGTTATTGCCTACGGTCACACTTGGTCTCCCCTCCACGAGCTCGTTCCCGAGACTCCTCTCCGTCACGGCCATGCCATCTCTATTGACATGGCTTACTCTGCCACTCTGGCCAACATCCGCGGCCTTCTCTCTTCTGACGAGCACAAGCGTCTTTTGAACCTCTTCTCCCGCGCCGGTCTCTCCATGGACCACCCTGACTTCGATGCCGATCTTCTTGAGAAGGCTACTGCTGCCATCCTGAAGACCCGTGATGGTAAGCTTCGCGCTGCTGTTCCCATCAACCCCATGGGTGACTGTGTCTTCCTGAACGACGTTAGCCACAAGGACATGGTCGCTGCTCTTGAGGAGCACAAGAGGATCATGAAGTCCTACCCCCGTGAGGGTGCAGGCATCGAGGCCTTTGTCGACTCAAGCGACACTGGTTACACCATCAACGGTGCCCCTGTCGAGGATGGCAAGGCCAACGCTCACCAGGTTGCCATGAACGGCGTCGAGAACAGCAAGCTCCATGCCTCTGGCCCCGAGGGTGTTGATGGTCTCCAGCAGGACTCCAGCAGCAGTGACGAGGACTACGTTCTCGGCAACTCAAAGACCAACGGACAGCAGGACAAGGGTATCCTGAGCGACCTCAAGGAGAAGGCGGTCGGTCTCCAGAACCAGGTTGCCAAGGCTATCCCCGTCCAGAGCCAATAATTGCATTACTATCATGAAAGCAAAATTTTGATATTACAGGAGCATACGAATTGTTGGGAATAACATGACTATGGACTTTACCCACAAACTACTTGGGCATATTTGTTAGACTTGGGTTCATTAACACCCCTGTCTGTTTTTACGCAAAATGATACCGGGTCTGAGAACGAGATGATAAATCACTCAGCATCCACGGTTTTACTTTCGATTCAATTATACAATCAAGGATATTTATCCATTTTTTGGTCCCTTTGCAATGTGACTATTATAATCTTGTGACAAAGTTCAATACAATATTGATGGCCAACTACGGTACTTCAGACTTTCCAACCTCAGTTCCTTTTCTGCACTGTAAGTGGTTTTTTAGGCGTCAATGTGACAAACATTATCATGTTAACCCATCGCTCACAAGAAGAATATAAACATGAGCTGAATCTTCCAAAAGTGAGATACTGGCAACAATTTCCCAGGCCAAAATGAAACTGACAATCTATATGAACGCCTTATGTAGAATGACCGTTCAGCTTTAGCAAGGTAGTTCTTGAGTTCTCGAGCCCAATTTGCAAAGGAGTGGGATGACAATAAAACCATGCCGCCTTTCGTCTACAACATATGCCAAGGTAACAGAAAAGCTTTAGAAGAGCTCAGCTGGAAACAAATGTGATAAACATATCCAAGCAAAAGAGATTCAAGGTCAAGCTTGATTCAGAAACTAATCTTTAGCACAGAGAGAATTTCATATACTCATAACCATCTAAGGGAAATGCCACTAGTAATAAGGGTCTTGAATTTGGAGTACCGAAACGTCTTCCCGGGTTTCATAAGGGATGATCCATATTTTGCGAACTTAAGACGATGGACATTGGCATGACACATAGCTTCGCTTCGACCTCGCGCTTTATCAGATAGCTTGTTATACCTATTAATAGGTAGTAAATCAGGAAGGATAGATGATGCAGAACTTCTATTATTGAGAATACTAGACTACTGGCCTTGGGACTGAGTGGTCTTTGTTATATGGATGGCTGGCCAGCTCCATTACTTGCGTTCCATTTTGCTTGTCATCAGTCTGCTTAACTTCCTTTCTCGGCCCAACTGCACAAGTCAGTAACGTATCATGTAAAGCAACGGGCATGCTAAACTCACCAATATTTAAGCAGAGAAATTTGATCACAACAGGGAACCAAATAGCCACAGCAACAAGTTGACCAAAACCCCAGGCCGAAAGTCCGCCTTCTGCTGTATGCATATCAAGTAGCTGTATCATTTCGTGTAGGCCGACGAAAATCATTGCTACGGTGAGAACTTCCACCAGTGCCCAGAAAATACCCAACCCGCGTCTGGCACCTCTCGTCTCTGCGAAGGAAAGGAACGACGGTGTGGCTCCACCTAGTTGTGTGTACTTGACCTCATCCTTGGAGAAACGTGTCTTGATAAAGTAGAAGACGTAGTCGATGATGAGACCAGAAATGATGACATGAACAACATATCTACATGCCAAAGTGGTAGCAAAGAACTCGTAGCTTTTCTTCTCCTTGATACCCTGGCAGAAGCTCATCGGCCCGGGCATGTTTCCACAAGCCTCTACCGCAGAAACCTGCTTAAGGTGCTGCTCAAAGGCTTCGGCATTAAAGTCCTGGAACTCGGTGATGACGGTCATGAATATCCATGAAAGTACAACGAAAAAGAGGGTGTAGAAGCGGCGCTCTCCGCCTCGATGCATGACCAACTGAGCCAGCAAAACAGGATACATACCCGCCGTGATGAGACCCTGAAGGATGCGATGGTTGAACATCCAGGAAAACAGAGTAAGCATGTTTGCTAGACCAGCTTTATTACCGCCGTCAAAAGTGATGATGGCTGTGATGGAAATAGTAGCAGCGAAAAGAGCCTGGGACTCTTGAAAGTCGCGCATGGCGCAAGATGCAGCATTGGCGAATCGAGTCTTTGTCACTCGCGTTTGTATTTGTTGATATTTATCTCGTAGTGAAGACCCTTTTTGGAATGATGTGACTATTCGACCTAAGGTGCGGATCCAGGGTGTTGTGAGTTTGAAGCAAAGACACAGAAAGAGAACGAGTATTAACTGGATGATGTATGCCGTCACGATCTGTGAAATATCATTAGAGACTTGTCTTTGTTGATGATATTGCAGACTACTCACTCCTTGACCGGCAATATCCAGATCAATACCCGCGCTGGCAGCTTGACAATAAGGCTTTGCCATGACTCGTCCAAACTTTTCGATATTACTGGGCTTTATAGGAGAGCATTTGAAGTCATGCAGACTTCCTGTGCAATGTCCATATGTCGAATCGGAACACGACGCCCAAGCACAGTTTCTCACTTTGGTGAAGACATTCAGGGTGTTGAACTTTTCCACTGTTCCAAAATGGAAAATATCATCCATCTTCTTCTCATTTTCCCGATCAATCGTGTCGTTTCCCGGGCCAACCAACATGCCGAGTGTCGCGAGTGTCATACAATTCCACAGATTCTCTGGTTTGCTGTACATGAGTGTCGCGTTGGCACAAGTCGTGGTGCAGTTCAGAGCATCCGGGTCGCCATTGTTGCATCCATACGAAATAAGGCGTGCGGGTATTTCAGGCTGTTCAGCGATGGATTTGACGCGGAACAAATGTGCTGTTTCCCAGGCTTGCCATTGCTTTGGGATGTTGATACCGTGGTACTTTCGCGGTATATTGTAGTCGCCAATGAGTTGGAACTTTCGTTCGGGCATTTTGAGGGCGCGCAGATAAACGAAACAAGAGACGAAGAGGTCGAGAAGGGGATTCGACATAGATTTTGTAATCATTTGATCTTTAGACCCCTGGAGCCTGCAGCAGGAAGGATTCGCTCTAGGTACGAGCCGCAGCGATTAGTCTGGACTTCAGCCCCCAAATCTGACCCATAGTAAGCACTGCCAACCCTTTTTTGCTTTTTTAATTGGTGAGAGGGAGATTACTCCCTTGTAAAGATTGCAACCATTCAGCCCTAGGCAGACCAGGTGATCATCTAGTCTAAGTCTCTGATTTTCATATCCCTGTAGTTTCAGATGTGTTACAGTCAGTCAGTAAAGATAAGAGCCAGTCAGTCTCCGTATCAGATTAATATGAGGAAAATCTAAAATCATCGATTGAAAACAGGTTTGATATATTAAAACGGTCAATAGTTGGCATCGAATCAGAAAATCCACCGTTACCTCTAGACAAACAAAAGCAAAATCCAAACAAACACAACATAAAACTGAGTCCTGGGACGGAATTCTCTACATTCTCCAGTGATTACGCGGAAATCTTCTTGTTGATGTCTAAAACGAGCCAAATAAGCTATTACAAACGCGATACACTGGGGTAGATTAAAGCTTACTGTTGAAAAGAGTCTGAAAGGTAGTTTCAACCTGGCTTGCATACCGAGCGGATATTTCAGCAAAGGGTATCTTGTTTTCACCTGCCACAAATTAGCTCGAATCACACAACATGGACATCAATCACGATAGGCAACATACGAGCAAACAAGGCAGCTTCCTCAGTTCTGACAGCCCTCTGAGTCTCAACAACTCTCAAATTGCCCAAGTCACTCTTGTTGCCTACAAGCATAACGACAATGCCAGGCTCGCCGTGCTTGCGAACCTCTTGAAGCCAACTAGAAGCATTTTCAAAGCTCTTGCGGCTGGTAATATCATACACGAGCAGCACAGCGACAGCATCATGGTAGTAGTTCACAGGGGCACGGTATCGTTCCAGACCAGCGGTATCCCAGATGTTAACCTTGACAGACTTGGAGCCCACTTGAACGATTTTATTGGTGGGCTTGACACCCAAGGTTGGCTTGGACTCTGCATCGAATTGTGTTTGTGTAAACTGGCTGACGATATTTGTCTTGCCTACTGTAGAGTCGCCGAGGAGAATAACTGTTGATACTTAGTATGAGTTGACGATAAGGAAGAGACATTGGGGGAATTAGAACCTTTCCAACGAAGCTGTAATCGAGTCATGTCAGTCAGCATAATATACAGAGTTCGCAATCAATTTACGTACGTCATAGGTGTCAGTCATGATGCTGGTTTGGTTTCGAGGTTCAACGTTACAATGATTTCCCACGATAAAGACAAAAGGGGCTGATGAAATTTGCAGAGTCAAAAGACTGGAGGCCTTACCGCTTGTTTGTTTGCATGCTGACTAACTTTGGCTCGTGTCGTGGCGAAGCGAGCATAGACGAGATCATGCGAACAGGGGTGTCGGATCTTTAGCGCGTTGTACTATCTAACTATCAATTGCAGATGACTTTTAGTTAGAAACATGTGATATCTATTGAATGATGAGAATATTCTGGTTGTATGGTAAGAGAATTTTTACTAGCTAGCTGTTCTATCCAGTTTTTATAGTCGCAACATTCATCAAACACACAAACGACTGTCTTATGATAAAAGGCGATAACGTGACCATGGACCAAAATCTTAATGCAATTCATATTTGAGACTGACAAGGCCAGCAGCGAAACTACACAGTACAGTTAGTGAAAGCGGCGATATCCCAACAGAAGCTTAAATGGATATAGAGGTAAACGCAGAAGACTCCCAAATATTTCCCAAGTGCTATCCACGTGTATTTACAGCTTCTCGAACATAGCCAAGAGTGATTCCGCACTTATCACCTCAGTCTGTGCCTTTTTAGCCAGAGAAGTAGAGTCTATCTCATGACTATCAGAGATGGGGGTGCTTGAGTCACTCAGAGGCTGCATTGCGTGCCTCTCATCTCTCTTCTGTCTGCTCTCTGCTCTCGTCGCAAGATCCTGACCCTCGGGATGATCCAGCCAGAATAACTCTGTCGCATGATCGAGCTTTGTGGGAATTTCCAAGGCCTGGGCCATCTCATTGACCTGCTCCTGGTACAAAACGTCCATAGTTGTACCGCTCTTTGCCTTGGCACGGTCGTCAAGTCTCGCGAGCGTCGATTCCGCTAGGCTCGGCTTCGAAAGATCGTCGAGATTGATGAAAGAGTCTGATGAGAAACTATTGTGTCTCACTTCCTCCAACTTTGACTCTATCTCCCAAAGGCCTGACACAAAATGCGTTGCTTCCATCCGGTTTTTTTTCCTCTTCCCTTGACTAACATCAACACATCACAAAATCACCCAAGTTATCACAATAGCTGGCCTTTATATAACAGCCACAAGATGTATCTATCAGATGCATCGAAGAAGAGATTATAACCCTTCCATGATTATAATTTCTTCTTTGATGGCTTCTGATAGATACATCTTGTGGCTGTTATATAAAGGCCAGCTATTGTGATAACTTGGGTGATTTTGTGATGTGTTGATGTTAGTCAAGGGAAGAGGAAAAAAAACCGGATGGAAGCAAGTGAACAGCGCATTTTATACCCAGCTGAAACCTTGAATTAGGGCAAAGCAAGCCAAGGTAAATAAAAAAATCCTATATAAGCATTGGAGTTATAGTGCTTGAAAAGTGTAATTCAAAATGGAAACCTTATTATTAGGTTCACGCTTGACTTGGTTGGATGCCCACCAGATATTTTGAATTTGGGCGAAGTGCTTCTCGTACTTGAGGACCAGGTCGCACTGCACCTCTCCGATACCCGATAAATTTGAGTAAACAATGATTTCTGTTGACTGATTTGTTTGGTGGGTGTTAAGTGGAAGTTGAAGCAATGAGTTTGTTGTCTGAAAGGAACTTTGGATGTGTCAAGGGATAATCGAGGATTCATACATTTGAGGTCACCTGTCAAGTAAATTTGCGGTCGTCCATTTCCGTAGTAGAATTCATAAACTTTGTCTTGTTGCTCCCAATTCCAAGTTATTCCATGTCAACGAGGGTATTATGCAAACCTTGCGGTAATAAACCTATGGTAAGCTTTCTCTGTCATATTTATTCAATGGATCCGCAGCTGGCCAGATGAAAGCTATTTCTAAGATTGAATATATAAACTTCTTTGAAAGTTGGCTTGAGTAATCTACATTACCCGCACTCGGCTTTCGCCTACATCACGCTTTTCAACTTGCGCTACAGAGTGTGGAAGTTTGTTTCTCGTCGCAACGCAATCAAGCTGAGTGACATATCTACACTCAGATCAGGAATTGCATAAACTGTATTGCCTGCAGAACCGTGAGTCCATTCCAGTTCTTTCATCTGTAACTTCAGATATACTTTCGGATACCGAGCCAATATATGATAGGTGGCACAACAATCTCGGTGATAGTAGCTCGTCGAAGCCATGGAACAGCCCAGCCAAACACCGCACCTGACAAAGCCCTTGCAATGCCAGACAGCACCAGGGTTCCCATAATGACAGCCAAAGGGACATGTCTTTCAGGAATATTGAAACTTGTCCAGCCAACCACAGCACCAAAACCCATGTACATTGCTCCTAAAAAGCGGTATTGTGAATCCATGACAGCAACAGCGTCTGATGGAAGCTTGACTCGTTCGTCTGGCGAAAGGTATTGCTTGACGCCTCGGGCAACATGGTCACCACCTTGGTAAAGAAGAACGGCTGAAACGCCTTTGAGTATGATTGGTGTGTACTGAATTGATGTAAGCCCAGACATAATGGTGATTTTGTTGATTGTACAGAAGACTAAAAGAAGAGCAGTGAACAATTTTGATAGCATCAGTGATGAGACCTTGATTGTCTATTTATACTACGAATTTCCCAACCAGACGTCAATATGATTACAAGATATATAGTATAACGCGGTGGAAATAGCTATGCTGTCCCGCGCGGTTGAACTGGTCATGGCCATCAACGAGTAAGAAAAGTCTCCGAAGTCAGACCACAGGGTATAGCTGGCGTCAGCAACGCTTACCAACATTCCTCCGCTCCGGAATATGTTTCCGATATCCTACGGGTTTTTGAATTTACAATGAGAATGTTGAAGGTTGTCCCGGTATTTCAAGCCGAAGACCAAAGTCTAACGCTATGCTGCTACACGTGCGGTTGTCAAGAAATGGAGGGCACGAAAGAGTAACCTTGACTTTGTTGGTGAATTCATCAGGGTTACAATACAACACGCGATCTATCACATGATCATTGCGCCCGAGGCTCGACGTGAATGCAGGTAATCGTATATAATGAGAATGTATTGCATTGGCAGACAGTACATTGCGTTAACGAAGGAAAACAATACTATTTCGCTACCCAAATTACCGAAGCTATGTCAAGGCTCAGATTGCAGTTGAAACTTTTGTCTCGTAAACCATCCTGTTCTGTGAGATTTATCACCATAGCCCAACATCGAGTTTAAGTGAATCATATTCATTCTCGACAGTGCCAGATCAATGAATGAATTGTTCAATATTTCTCTTGTCTATATTACTACTGGGTTCCTCCATTATGAGGTCATGGATGCGATGATCCTGGCAAAGTGCTTGTGGAGCTGTGACGATGCCATGCAATGATATCATAAGTATTTCCACCATGATAAAACGACACCAATCCTCAAGAAACCTCGACTTTGTTATTCATCTTTAATTTCAACGATAGTTCTTCACATTCCCACTCTAAACGTTTAACCACAATCCTCAAAATGTCAAACCTCCCCACCAAGGACGATATCAAGGCCCAAGCCGTCGACGGCCGTCCCATCACCCAAACCGAAGCCGCAGCCATCGCCTCGGAAGAGTCGGGCTTGACAGGCAGCGGTCCCATCAAGGGCGGCGCTGCTGCTACTGCTCAAAGTATGCACGACAGACAAAAGAACTTTTTGGAAAAGGCTGGCGATGTCGCGAGGAAGCCTCCTACCGAGGTGACCAAGGAGGATGCTGCTGAGGTACAAAGGGCTGAGGTATGTTGAAGAATAACTACTGGACGATACCTAGTTGATTGTTTTTCTAATTTTGTATCAGGCTCGAGCAAAGGGTGGACCTCCTGGAAAAGGATCGACTGCTGCTGATGTGCAGTCTGTTGCCGACACAAATGCTCAGGCATAAAACATAACGGTTTATGATTGTATAATATTAATGAAATGAATGTCCACCAACTTGCGTATCTAACAATAAACATTGCCTTTACCGTGTGCATGTGTTCTTCTTGGTGATAAAGCAAGAGTGATCAAACATCTAAGAAATGTTCCAGTCCACCAGAGCATCATCTCCAAGTTTTTCCTTGATGAATCTCGTGCTGAGATCCCAAAGGTTACTCGCCAACTCGGGGTTGGAAGCTTGACTAGTCTCTTCACCTTCCTTGTCGGGATCAACGAAATAGTAGCCGTTCAAATCCTCCTCTTCAATCCTGGATGAAGTCAATGCCCAGAGTGCACTGTAAGAGCCCTGCTCGACATCACGGCCGATCGCCAGCATTGCCCAGGAAAGAAGTTTTCCTGTAAGTCCGGGGTAGGAATCCTTCCACTGTTGCTGCATCGCAGTGTTGACCTACATGATATCAGTATCGAGTTTATTGTCACGGTATAAGAGGAACTTACTGCTCCAGGATGCACAGAGAGGGCATAGATTTTGTCCTTATTCTCTGCAATAACCTTGCCAGCCAAGCCGTACTTTGCAAACAATATCATGGCTAGCTTGGTTCGGTTGTAACGAGCAGTCGGATTCAACTCTGGGTCATTGATCTCTTCCTTCGTCTTAAACTGCACATTCGACAGCTGTGCAAGACGATGCATCTCGCTAGCCTCAAAGACAACTCTGGGAGGTGGGGTGTTGTCCATTTTGCTTGTCTTTCTCAATAGAGGCCATAACTGGTTACAAACATAGAAATGGCCAAGGAAATTGACACCAAAGTGTCTCTCGATTCCATCAGAGTCGAGCCCAAACTGATTGGTGTTGATGCCGGCTGACAGGACCAAAAAGTCAAGTCTATCGAGGGATTCACGGAAACCGCCAAAAACTTCTCTTATCTGAGAAAGGTTACCCATATCACACTCTTTCCAGTCAATATCAGCGTCGTGCTTCTCGTTCTTGACTGTCTCGATAGCGCTAGTGCCTTGCTCTTCTTTGCGGTTCACCATGATGACTTTGCATCCGGCATGGGCGAGAGCACGGCTGACTTCATAGCCAATACCTAAAGCGCCACCTGTTACAATGGCGACGCGTCCTTCGAGGTTCTCGGGCTTGACGACCTGAGGGCCGATGCCCGTTGCATTTTGGAGGATGGACTGCATGTTGTATTTGTATGAGTTTGTTTGATTACAGACGAATTATGGGATTTTCCCTCTATTTAAATGTCGTTTGTTTCACATGCAGTTGAGTTGAAGTGAATCATGGTGACGTTGACGAAGCTGCAGACAAGGGAGGAGGATTGTTGCAGATGACATCATGATTCCTTTTCCAGCAGATGTAATCAATGTGAAGCAATCTGATGGGTCATGTCAGTAGTGATTGGGGTAGTTAAATGTATCACAACTATTTTATCACCAATATTTTATTTCTTAGCAGCCTCGGATGATGAAACTAGGGTTGTTGAAGCGTCGGTAACAGATCATAGTAAACCAATACACCGCAGATTCAAGCCGCAAATATGTTTATATTTGTTTCAATTGAGTATCTGTCGCAATAACGGTAACTAATAAATATACTAGTGCTTCAGTCAGTCCTTTCTTTTATCATTTGCTACCCTCACGTTTTTCCACGACCGTTTAATGCTTGTGTAGGGTAAGCTCGGCCCCAGTACAACCGTGTGGAGTGCCAAGCTATCTGCGGAAATTGCCTAAAAGACGAAGCGTGAATAGCTTCAAAACGACACTAAACTCGATACTACATGACTAACTCTATCTCGACGGGGCCTCACAAGGCAGACGCTCCACTGATCATCCACCCACCAAACATACTAAGAAACAAGCTCAAAAGAAACAAAATAACGATCAGCTATTTCCTTTAGAGTCTAAGAGTATGGCCGCAGTGTTCCACTCCCTAGATGAAGATCGATACATGAATTAATGCCACTCTTTTGGGTATCTGATTCAGTTGTCTTTAAAAAACCTTGATGCTGCCTTGCTCAGCCTGACTCGCCTATTCATCAAAGCAAGCGATGTTACGTTATAACTTGACAGAACCAACAAACGTCAAACCAACATATCTAATATAAGCCTCGGTCCGGTAAAATAAGCGCCAAGTCTTTTCGCGGTTGGACCCTCGAAAGGGCTGAGTTTCCAGAAACGGTCTAGTAGTTATAAATGTCGAAAGATGGATGAGTCAAGAAACTAATGAAGAAAAGAAAAGAAACGGGTCGTCGGTTAATGTGTCTGTCCGTCCCTCTCTCTCTCCTGGCAGAGGAATCGGCCGCTCAGCCGAAGAAGGGAAAGGGCTGAGTGAGATTTGCCACGGATATTCGGATACGATGTAGGTACATAAAGACATTGCAACTGATGTCAGAGGCTGAAAACGGTCGACTAGAATAAACTCACTAAACAAAACGTGTCAATATTCTCCAGAAGGTGGCTTTCGTGTCAGCAAGCAAGTGTCATTTTTTAAAATTACCCATCTTGTCAAATGATGCGAGAGGGACAAAAACACGTGCATCTTGTCATGGAAATGTCCTCGCTTCCTCAATCACTTTCACTCTTAGTTGCTTAGGCCAGGGGGTCAGACTAGTTCGTGCCTCGCTAAGAAAGAAAGTAGCAAATGATCCCTGTTCCTTTCTCACTCACGAAAAAGCGCGACAAAAGGGCCGCTTTTCCTAAGGCTAGCGGTTAGATTGACAGATTAGCCTGTTAGTTGTTGCGCACAAAAGTGGTGAGGATACTAACAGGATAGTGAAGGATCACACGACCAACAGCGTGATTAACTCGTAACGATCTAGACTCAAAATCCGACAAAATCGACTTGCGCTAAAGAGGAAATCACCGGAGTTAACGAGCCATGCAGGGGCAAGAAATTCTGTCTGTCGGCCGAATACTGATGGTAGGGAACCAAAGACAGGATGAGGAATATTATTGCAAGTGAAAGAACCTACTCAACATCACTGCCAGGAAGCATCGTCAATCACTTCTCAGATCTCAATATGCGGCTCTGTAAAAGCCCATTATCAACATCCCAGACAATACCGATCCCTCTCCCTTGGAAAACAGAGACAGTTCCAGGGTCTCGGACCAGGGTCAGCACAGCAGCAGCAGCAGCAGCAGCCTTACAGAGAACCGGACCTGCACTAGCCAGGGGTAGCAACGGAATCGGGCAACTGGATAAGACTAGCTAGACCAACACTGGACTCTCACCAGAGACACAGACGCAGGCAGACACATGCCAGACTACGCCTCTTTCGAAAATGACTTAGATTACGCCGCTCTCTCTCTCTAGTCTTGGGCCTGCCTGCCACTCTCACGCAGGCGGTTAAAACCACGATACCCCATCATTTTTACAATGTGTGTCTCAACCGCTCACTCCCTCTTTCTTCCCTTTTCTCCATCCTCACGTTCTTTACCAAGCAATCGAATTCCACAGCGGAATTCGTTGCTAGTCATAGCCAAACATGGCTCGTAACCAGTCACTCTTTTCCTTTCTCCTTCTTACATTCCTTTCATCATCCATTGTTTCTGCCCAGGATAACTCCACCAACCCCGGAGATGTAAACCCCGTCCCTCCCGTCGGCGAAATCAAGACCGAAGATCCCATCTCCAGCCCTCTCACTGAAGGATGTCCTCGACCATGCAGCGAAGCAGGTGGTGATCCGGTCAACTGGACACAGATCCACAGCTTGGAAGAGCTCGCTGGCTGTGATCTGCCTATGCTCTTCGCCCTCAACATTCAGAACGACTATAGCGATTCTGCTACTCTTTACACGTGTGTTACTTCCACCTCTACGACCACCCGTCGCGAACTGGGAAGCCGTGTTGAGGCGCGTGCTGCTGAGACATCTGTTTCTCTGGCCAACAACTGTGGTGCTGTCAAAGCCACTGTCAAGACTTCTTCTGCCTTTGGCCAAAGCGGCGCTCTTCGATCTGGAAACGATGTCGCTGCTGCTGCTGGTCTTCTTGCCGATTATCTCGACAATGGTGCTGACTGTGGAACCACTATTATTTTCGCCAAGTCAGGTTCTTCTATCGCTGGTCTCTATGTCGGTGCCGACGTTCAGAAGGGTAGCGCTTCAAGCACCCTCCGTCAGTCCCAAGCTCGTCTGCAGAAGGGTGTCCAGGCATTCCAAGTCTGCGATGCTAGTGACAAGACTGCTCAGACTCTAGGTTTCTTTGCCGCCGATGCTGTCACCGATCTTGAGTCTGTCCAGGCTGCCGCCAAGACCTGGGCCAATGGCAAGTGTATCAGCATTGCCGGAGCTTCCAAGTCATCCATCAACCTCGGCATTCTCACCACCAACATTGTCAAGGCCCGAAGTGTCGAGCTACAATCTCGCTTCGCCGGTGTTGATAACCTTCTGGCTCCTCGTGCTGACTGTCGAGCCATCCAAGTTGTTTCCGGTGATAGCTGTGCTTCTCTAGCCAAGAAGTGCAAAGTCTCCACCACCAACTTCAACAAGTACAACAACAAGAAGAACTTCTGCTCTACCCTTGCCCCCAAGCAATGGGTTTGCTGCAGTGCTGGTACCCTCCCCGACAAGACCCCTCAACCCACTAAGGATGGAACATGCTTCATCTACAAGATCAAGTCTGGCGATGGTTGCTACTCTCTCGGTGTCAACTTTGGCATCACCCAAAAGTTCATCGAAGATGTCAACAAGAACACTTGGGGCTTCAACGGCTGTAACCGTCTTCAGCTGGGTCAGCCTATCTGTCTCAGCAAGGGAAAGAACCCCATGCCCATGGCCATCGCTGGTGCCGTCTGTGGTCCTCAAAAGCCCGGTTCCAGGAAGCCTTCCAGTGCTAAGACTGGTTGGGACCTTGCTGGCATGAACCCCTGCCCCCTCAACGCCTGCTGTTCAGGATATGGCTTCTGCGGTGTCACTTCTGACTTCTGCACCAACACTACCGCCAAGGGCGCTGCCCCTGGTACAAGCAAGGTTGACACCCCTGGTTGCATTGGTAACTGCGGAACCAACATCGTCGGCAACTCCAAGAAGCCTGCCAAGTTCCTCAACGTGGGATATTTCCAGGGTTACAACCTCGGTCGACCTTGCTTGAACATGGACGTCACCAAGCTCACCGAGCTCAAGACCGCCTACACGCACATTCACTTTGCCTTTGCCGGCCTGACGAGTGGCTTCTCCGTCCTTATTGAACCTGCCACCCGTGAGCAGTTCATCAAGTTCAAGGAGGTCAAGGGAAGCTGGAAGAAGATCATCTCCTTCGGAGGCTGGGCTGGCTCGACCGATGCCTCGTCTTTCCAGATCTACCGCGACGCCATCAAGCCCGCCAACCGTAACAAGTTTGCTCACAACGTCATGACTGTTCTCAACAACCACAACCTTGATGGTGTTGATTTCGACTGGGAATATCCCGGTTCAGCTAACTCCGATGGATCTTCGACTGATACCACCAACTATGTCGAGTTTCTGAAGATCATGAGGTCCAAGATTGGCAAAAGTGGAAAGACCATGTCTGTTGCTCTTCCTGCTGCCTACTGGTACCTGAAGCCTTTCCCTGTGACTCAAATTGCACCTCTTGTCGATTACATGGTCTACATGACCTATGATCTTCACGGTCAATGGGGTAAGTCTTTCTCTATATTCGACTGACGACCTTCACTAACCTGATACAGACTATGGTAACCCCACGATCAACTCTGGATGCCCTAACGGCAACTGTCTCCGCTCTCATGTCAACAAGACCGAGACTCTCGACTCTCTCGCCATGATTACAAAGGCCGGCGTCGACCCCGCAAAGGTCGTCGTTGGAATCTCCAGCTATGGCCGTAGCTTCCGAATGAAGGACCCCAAGTGCACTGGCGTAACATGCCAGTTCACCGGCAGCTTTAGCGTCTCCGAGGCCGAGCCTGGTGTTTGCACTGGTGAACCCGGTTACCTCTCCGATGCTGAAATTCGCCTTATCGAGTACGATGCCAAGAAGGGCAAGGCTGGTGTCACTGCAAAGACCTGGTACGACAAGGACTCTGACTCCGACATCATGACATACGGAACCCAGGGCAAGGGTATGACTGATTGGGTTGCGTACATGGGTCCCACGACCAAGCAGAAGCGTACTCAGTGGGCCCAAAGTCTCAACTTTGGTGGTGTCGTTGACTGGGCTGTCGATCTGGAGACTTGGTTCTCCGCGAAGCCTTAATGAGTAGTGCTGTTGGTACTGGATGGATCTTCGTTTCTTAATCTTGCCGGTAGATTATATGACGCTACGGCCTTTGATAATGTATATTTATTGCTATACTAGCTCATGAATGTATGATGACCTACACAGCCTCTGTTGTTTCGATTTTCTTCGCATCTTCTTCGTACTGTTTCCATCGATATTCCCTCTCGACTCCATTTCGTCGCTGTGCCGTGTCGCAAAGTTTCTCATTGCCGCACTCGCATTCCGCACCAGGTCGGAGCCATCGATATGTAAGACTCCACCTAAGCTGTCGTAGCCTGACTGTGCCATCAGGTAGAGTGTCCGTTTTTCGAGACTTGATTCCATGGGTCCAGTGCAATCGTGAGTCGCCGCTCATCTGCATCATGCTCCGTGGTAATAAGTCTACCTCGATCTTTTCCCCTGTCTCTTTATTCGCGAACTGCATCATGATTGGTGAACCAAGGGACAGAGAGTACAATTGATCGAACGGGCCATGGGTGTCGACGTGAGGTGGTATTCCAGTGCCTGGGGCATACTGTTGAAGGCAGACTTGATCAGGTGGACGGCCTTCGGTGGTAGGTAGTAGAGGGACGAGCCAATCAGGAAAAGGTTTAAAAGGTGTTTCTTCGTCGATTCCAAATGTCTTGTAGCTGAAAGTGTAGCCATAGTGCAGTGATAGTCGTCCTGGACGAGTTGGCCATTCTAATTCATTCTCAAAGATATGCACAAGCTTTTCTTCATGCCCGGGTGTGATGAAATTCTGTTGCATGAATATACCTGAGGGTTTGATGGGTAGTTCTTCCATCTTGTTAATCCTATAAGTGGTCAAGTATCATTGTTGATGTAAAATGGCTGTACCAAGTAAGGTTATTACAAGCCCAGGATTGTCGTTTGAGTCGTTCACGAGATAAATCGAGTTTTCTGGTCACGTGATAGTTTGTTAATGTTGAAGAGTAAAACCTAATGAAGTGGTTGCTTCAAGACGAACATTTTTTAAAAAGGATATGAAAAATGAGCACTACCTATATAAACCCATCTTGTTCTATTGCACGAAACCATCGTTCCTGGGGGGCTCTAGACATCTTAGGATACGCCCACGAGATACCTCCTCATTGTCTTGATGGCTCTTGCATGGAGATCGTCGCACAAACTGAAATACGGCAATAATTGAGGAAGGTTGGCCTGATGTATGCAGAGTTTGTAACTAAGCAAAGCTGCTTCATTATTAAGGTAATCGATTGCTATTTGAAAACGCTCATCCGAATTCTCTTTATAAATCTGAAGATTACCTTCCAGATCGCGCTCCGGGAGGGTGATGAGATGAGCTGCAAGGATTGTTGTAGTGGCCTCGAAAACTGGAATCGAAGACCTAAATATCATTAGCTTTGCTATATATATATATGCCAGGGTTAGGTAGAGACATACCATAAAAGTGCTGCGTTCCTGTCATCCATGCGATCTGTGCGTATCACAAGGTCGGTGCATTCTCGAGCAGCGTCAGCAAGATTCCGCCAGTTCAACGGCAACAGCGGAGGGACGAAGTTCAGTGTGCGTGTACCGTCCCCGCGAATGAACACATCATTAAACGTTATCAGTTGTTCCCGCCAATTCTCGTTACGAATGGTGAGGTTCGCAACTGAGAAAAGACAACGATAGTACGTAAGATGCATTAAAGTCTCGTGTAACAGAAGAAACGACTTGTCAAAGATGAGTGGGTCCTTCTGTACAAGTGTACTGGGATGCTCGAGCTTAGACTGGAACCTGTGCCACTTTGAAAGTATGTCATATAGATGCTCTTTCGCCGCTTGTTTCTGTGTAGAAGAGAATTTCGACGCCTTGGCAGAATGTAAGAGGTCGTGTAGTCTGCCTTGGATCCAGGCTAGTTCTGCCCTTGGTTTGATCCAGGCCCTTGGTTTGACTAGGTCCATTGGATCATTACCGAGGCAAATGTCGGCTCCAGTATCCTCGATGTAGGGCATCTTTGTGGGATCTAAACGAAGGCTCCGGTCTTGTAGCAGGTACGGCTCAGATGTTAGAAAAGATAGATCGCGATCAACTATATAAGTGATCCAGAATAGATTTTCGTTGGGGTACCTCAGAGAGGAAGGAATGTAGAAGCATGTTGGCGAATGGACGTTCAGCTTGTGAACCATCTTAACAGTCAGCCTGATTATTGCACTGGCAGATCGAGGGTCTTGATTAGCCATAAGAACTAATGCAAAACCCAGTGTGATTCGAAGGATTCATATGGAAGGCTTTCGATGAGCAATATCAGATAAGAACGAATCGACATCTACAATACAGGAGGATTCCGTTTTGCGACAGTAGTCTCTTATCTGGTTGGAGCTATACCTGATGGCCAACGCAATCACGACACTGATCGTGGCTGAAATTTCATCGTTCTGTTCGCCAGGCAAATCATACCACTTTTCTACCATTTCCAGAACATCATGGTGATAGAACAGGGGCATGCCTGGATTGATGATGGCAAAGTATCCAGCAACATACTCGTCCACTTCCACACGATGAAGCAGATGGAATGTCTCTGTTTTCTCTTGAGCGTTGACAGTGAAGCTAGGGTCAACCGTCGCAATTTGCTGTATTTGAGTTTCAACAGTCTTCATAGGGCGTTCGGTATCCCTGTCTTTGTTAGATTCATAAGCAACTTTCGACCAAACTTCATTGACCTATAGTTCGAAGTTTTTCGAACAGAGTGTTTGCTTGATTCCCAGGAACACAAAACCCCGTAAAAGCGACAGCTGGAACATGTGGGTTTCATTGTATCTCATTTATACATCTTCTCAGTACAAAAGTCGCAGCCCTACACGGTACGCCACGTATTAGACCGAGTATCATTGATGCATCAATGATGCATTATCATGACTAACTTTCCTACGTTGGAGGTCTCGAGTATCGTTTGACCGATCCATGATTTAATTGTGTATGACTCCTGGGTGGTTATAGAGGAGTATCAAGCATGTAAGGTTGCAGCGCTGTCGTCACGGGGAGATTATTCTTTCGGAAAAAAGAATGCAACATGAAAAGTTAAATAGAGGACAGAACCTGGGATTATGAGTTATATCCCACTAATGCTGTGTTGTCCCAGCAATGTCGGAGCACTAAGGGGGAAGGTCCTTCATCTCACTCGACCTGAGCCGACCACCCCACATGAAGTTGACCTGACCTGAGTCACCTGACCATTGCCGTGGGTATTGGGCTCAAAACAATGAAGACTGCTGCATAACAAATATTAAGAAAAATCAAAGAAACAAGTGACAATGAGAAAACTAGTAAGGGAATTTCAGTGAGTTTTTAAAGACAAAAAGATATAAGAATACGTAAAAAGATCAAGGCCAGACGAGATAGGTTAAAAACCCACAGCAATGGTCAGGTCAGTTATCCCCTGTATGGTCGAATGGCATGGGGGTGTCGGGTTAGCTATATCCTGCCTCAGGCCAGATATTAACTCTGCCATTAGGACTTTGAAGGTTACCTTACAATACCTACCTAACTACCCAAGTATAACAAATATCCAATTAAGAAATAATTAGCCGATGAAGCCATACAAGAACCGGGTATGCACATCTATGCTCATCACTTTAGAAATGAAAATACTTTGTCACATCACGTACATCTGAGGATGTACAATAGGGTTGAAGTAATATTTCAAATAATTTCTGTAGGTCTATCGGACTAATGCTCAAAAAGCGTAATTCAAGATGGGAAACCTTATCATCAGGTAGGTCTATCGGACATACTATTTAACTTCCCTCCGAATGAATAGGTACATCAGACTAATCATCATGAAGGAGAATAAGAGGAGAGTACTGTAGATTCTCTCATTGCAACACAGTCGCGTCAACCCTGTTCCACGCCATCGGTTTCAAAGACAACAGGATTATAGATGTCGAGAAACACTGCAGCCAGATACGACAATACGCAGTACCCTGAATGTATACTTGACAACAGAGTTTGTACTATAGTTGCTTACGACCTTTTTGTCATCATATGAGATGATGCACCTCTTGCAGAATATGAGCGCGACACGGTGGAGCAAATCAACCAAACGTTGCCTCGAACGACAGACTATGTCCTTCCTTTCACAAAAGATGCAAGCTACACTGCAGTAGTGCAAAGCGTTGTATTGTATTGAGAATAACAACAGACAATCTAAAGTACTACTGACGCCGTAGATCATGCTTATCAGAATGCAATACCAAAAGAAATACCTATAGGCTATACTCTCCACAAACAAATACGCAGTCTCTAGCTCAGACCTGTATCAAGAAAATGAGTGAAGTCTGAAACAATATAGCCTCTTTTAATAAACCACCTGACATTATCACATTCTAACCAAACCATAGGAGAAAACCCTAACCAAGACAAAATAAAAGAGATGATCGTGAGGGGCAGACTTTTCAACGCCTCTTCCAGAAAAACACAAGAATCAAAACGTTATAAGAAAGCTTCAAGGCTCCCGCGACAATGAATGCAAGCCAAAACTGATCCAAGCCCGCAAATAATCCGGTGATGTATAATCCTAGACAACTTCCTATTGTCTTGACGATATTCACGACGCCCATGGCAGAAGTGCGTTCGTGATCCAAAACTCCCGCTGAGATAAATGCTTGACGAGGTGCATTGTCGATTTCTCGAGTAACAATGCGGAAAATAAAAATGACAAGCGCGACGTACTTGTTTCCGGGGACGCTGACCATGAGTAAAGAAGCAGAGTTTATGGTGTGACATAGCACCATGGTTTGCACTTGGCCGATGGCGCGTGAGAGGGGAGAAGATGCGAGGTTAAGAACAGATGAGATGATACCCGCTGCAAAGGTTGCCGACCCCAAAGCACCTTCGGGCATATCGTACTCGCGCTTGAAGAAATAAATCATCCAGGAAATCTGCGCAAGACCAGAACCAACAAAGTCCAGAACCATGGCGATGGAAAGCTTCCACATAAAATCAAAAGATTCGGGGGTGAAGAGGCGTTTTTCCTGCACATCAGCAATAACATTTGCTTGGGACTCAGGATTCTGCAAATCGCTAACGACAGCACCATAATCAGGGATGTTCTCCGTCAAAAGAGGTGCGTCCTCTTCCTCATCGGCTTCCACAGGGTGAACCCGCCCGGATGGGGGCGTAGCACAATGCTCCTTTTGGTGAACAATTTGCTCAACGTCTGCACTCAGAAACATGGAGCAAATCAACTTGACAAGTCCAATGGCGGCATAAGCGAGAAACACCATGCGGTGACACGAGAGCTTTTCCATACCCGCATCTTGAAGAGCGTTGATGACCCAACCGGTGAGAAGATTGCTTGCGGCAGTACCAAACATGCCTAGCATGGACCACCAGGCAAACATTTCATTGCATGTTTGAGACGTGCTTAGGCGAGCAATGGCCGATTCCTCGATTGCTTTGAAGGGATCAATTTCGTTGGCACTAGAAAGTCAGTAAGGCACGGGTGAGATGAAAGTGAACGAAGCAAAGTCAAACGTGCAAGTGGGGATGAAAAGAACGTACCTCGGGTTGATGACAGCTACAATACTCGCCAGCAACAAGAGCCAGAAATTCTCCAAATACGCAAATGCCACGCCACCGAGACACATCAGCAATGCGCCCACAGCAGCAGTCCATCGAACGCCAACACGATCGCCGACCCAGGTGAGGACAAAGCTAATAGCAAGGTCCCCCACGAGGGTCAGAGTCATGAAAAGTCCGATTTGGTTATCATGAAAGCCCAGCGCATTGAGATACAGCGCTAGAATCAGAGTGGTTCCACCATAGCCTAGCAAACGGACGAAGCGCAGGAGTATCAGGATCTTCAAGTCCCGGCTTGATTGCCACAGGACATCAGCACCGATGGAAGAGAGAAAGCCTCTTGCGGGTTTCCATCCGGCCATTTCAAGGGAGGAGAAGGGAGGGGGCAGGTAGAGAAATCTACTCTGGATGTGAGTAGGTGAAGGAGTAGGGGGGAGGATGGCTTTGTGAAGCCTCGGGGTATATACAAACAAATACTCGAATGCCAAAGTGATTTCGTCGGTCCTTCTCTTGCAAGCCTCGATCAAGATAAATACTCAATTCAAATCCTTCAACAGAATTTTCTGTCTTCTTCATCGATCGAGTAAAGCGGCCAGTCCGTCGATTAGACTAACTGGATTGGACTAACTCCATCTCCGCCACAGACGGCACAGGCGGTAAAGTACAGTAGAGTACATGTGTGTGTTGAATCACGTATTCCGGCAAGGCTGTCTCTACTAACCCTAACCAGGGTACTCAGGGATACAAAGACATCAAGGGGCGGTGTCGTCAGCTAAGACGAGGACTCCACAGTGGCTGTCTTAAACAAGCTAAACCGACAGCTGATACAGACGAATGATGTTCCAAATCTGGTCGTTATGTGATTTTCAGATGCTCTCCTTGGCTGGGACCGCTACAGCAGAACAAGTCATACATGGCACAGCGCATGTCGTATCAAAAAGTATCGATTCAAAAGGATGTGACGGCTCTGGGGCGCCTCCCCACGAACGCATCGAGAAAACAAAAGGACCTGTCTGTATGTCTCGCTTTCCTGCTGTCCAAATCTCTTCAAGGAAGCGCCCAATTCTTTTCACGCAAGGGCATCTCGTTCTCAGACCCGACTTTGCCATCCTGGACCCTGCGCCATGCCTCGTATTCAGCAAAGCGCTTCTGAGCATATCCCTCATAGTCAAAGTCAATAGTCCCGGTCGCTGTCTCAGCCTGGATGAGAGCGCAGAGACCCCTGCCGCGGAGACGGGTCAGTCAGATATGCAAATGTCTTAGGTGGATGTATGTCTTGCCTGCCTGTGTACCGGCGCACAAGACATGGCATCACAGCTTGGTGTAACTAAACTTACCAGTAAAACCCAGGGAATCCCCTGTAATCATCAACCTGACGCATGAGCTTCTCCACCTGGGCGTCATTAGCAGTCGGCAGATCTGATGTTGTCTTTTTCGTCGAGTTGCAGTTGGTAACATTGTATTCTCGTTGGTGTTGGTGTTGCCGGTGGAGATCGGCGTGCGTCACGAGGTATTCGTGAATAAAGGCTCGGCGGGTTGACGTGCTTGGCAGCTTGGTGTAGTCGCACTCAAAACCAGTCCATTCGGCGAAATGATTCGCAAGCTCAAACGCCCGAGGGCAGTAAGTGGCATGTCTGTAACACAGAGGACAAAAGAGTTACTCCGTGTTCGGCCGAGCTTCACAAGCTCTGGATGGGTGCCGACTTACTCGTAATCTATGAATCGCACTGTTGCGACATCTGTAGCGCCGTTCGCAGCCTCCATGCCATCAACCGACTCTTGTACAATGATGTTGCCACACAAAAGATCACCGTGGCCAAGCACCTGAGCTCACCCACATGTCAGAAGGTATGCAGAGCAAACAGGAAGAGAGAAAAAGCAATTGCGACGACGTACCAAGGGTTCCGGCATAACATCAGTGGGCAGCAGCTTATCGGTTAGGTACTGAAACTTTTCCTGCAGGTCTTCGATCTCGGCCTTTGACCGTCCCGGGCTACTGGAGATGGCATTGAGCCATTTCTTTGCAGTCGACCAGACACATGCATCGTAGTCGAGCGCTTTCCTGGCTCCTTGGAGGTTGACAGACTGAAGCATGGTGTGCCACCTTGCGAGCTCCCTTGCAACCCCACGGAAGATTTCTGTCTCAGACACATCGCCTTCAGAGCAGACACTACCAGGAATGAACTGGTATGCATGGCCATTGGCGAAGCGGCAAAGTGGCTTGGACGAGAGGCCGCGATCGGCCAAAAGCTTGTGCACCCATAGCTCCTCTTTTTTGTCGCAGTTTGGGTCAGACGTGGATCAAAGAAGGGAAGTTCGAGACGAGACAGTGAGACATAAAACGTACTGTTGCGATCAATTGTGATGTCGGTGCCATCTCCGTAAAGCTTGACAAGCACAGCCTCTTCTCGATCCGGTGATTGATTGCTGACTTTGAATAACTGTCAAATTTTAGCATTTGTAATGGCGCTGAGACAAGCGCCCGCCCCTTGAGAAAAGCAAAGGGTGGCATGTGAGAAAGGGTTCGTTCTCACACTGTTTGTTGTTCCTTGGGCGAGAGCTTGGATACGTAGGTTGAGATCAGCCTCATCAACACCGGGGAAAAGGTAGGGAATAAAGGCTAGGATAGATGCATGAGAGGCATCGGAACCATCAAAGACAAGATCTAGGAACGGGATCTCCATATCCGCTCGATCGGAAGAAGAGGTGCAGTAGGGCAGCGACTAAGAATACTTGATCAACAAGGACAGGTAGACATGAGAGAAAAAGAAATGAAGCGAGAAAAGCAGGCGGCTTAAAGTAGCCACAGATTCGCAAGAGGTGAGACGGGGAAGGGCGGGTTTGCCTGCCTGGGAGCCCGATCTTAGCAGACTTGGCAGATATGGAAGTCCGGGCAATGAGGTAGCCTGTTCTTTTAGGCAAGGGGGGGCTTCTGAGACTTCATGAAGCTAGGGAAGTTGTAGGGCGCTGATATCCACTAATGCGATGATGCCTGCAGCCTCTACATAGGTACTGCTTCATCCATGCTTGCCCGTCTGCCTCTAACTTAAGCCACTACGGGTACATTCCTTCCCGCTGTGTCACTAACGCAGGGAGGCACATCCATCAAAGACATTTCAGCTGTTGATTGGACTGGAAATAAGACACCGATTGCTGTTTTGGTCTTTTTAGGCTCCACCAGTGCGGCACATCATCTACTAATCCAAGGTCCGACCCGATATCAATCATGCCTAGTAATATAAGCAACAACGACCTGACCACTATCAATCGTCCCTCGGGAATGTTTCTCTTGACCGGTAATCTCAGCTTCTTGTCTTTCCATTTTAAAACTATCGAAATCTAATGCACTCCGCGGCGATCAAAAGCGGATACTCCAAGACCTCTGCCTCAGAATTACGTGTGACGACATATGCCCTCGATTACACTGCATGCTCTGCAACATTCGCATCTCCTCCTGAAGCCACAATTGTCCAGCATGGGAAAACGCTGACTCGCCATTTGTTGAACGCAAAAAAGGGTCTTTGTTCGAAATGGAGGGATACGAGCCATGTGTTGACAGGCCCAGAAGCTATATAAGAACGAAAACGCACGCGACCAACTTCTCAATTCAACTCATCATCTATTTCCTCATCCGTGTGGTAGTACAACATCAATTACAATGGCCTCCTCTACTCCCAAGCCGACAAACAGTCTTCTGTACAAGAACTTCCAAAAGCACCCTGCAGCTCTGATCGAATCGACTTCGGGCATCTACCTCAACACGAGCGATGGTCGTCGTATCCTCGATGCCACCAGTGGCGCGGCAGTCGCCTGTCTAGGCTACAACAACAAGGATGTTCAGCAAGCCGTTGTTGAGCAGCTGGTCAACGTTCCCTACTGTCACCCTGGCTTCTACAAAACCAAGGCAGCCGAGGATCTTGCTGATTTCCTGGTTGAGTCGACAAACGGCTTGATGTCCAAGGCTGTCCTGTGTGGATCAGGTAAGTTGCGGACAGATATTTGTAAACTTGCAGAATGAGTACTAACTTGTCATGTGCAGGCTCTGAAGCTGTCGAAGTTGCCCTCAAGCTTGCCAAAACTCACTTCTCGCACCTCGCGATCCCTCAGCCAAAGCGAAGCCACTTCATCGTCCGTGTAGGAGCATGGCACGGCGCAACACTGGGTGCCCTAACCCTGGGCGACTTCAAAGTCCGAAAGGACCCATTCGTGCAGTTGATCTCGCAGAATTCATCCCAGGTATCGGCTTGCAGTGAATACCGCGGCCGCAAGGACGGCGAAGACGATGAGACTTATGTGCAACGATTGGCGCAGGAGCTCGATGATGAGTTCCAAAGGATCGGCCCAGAGAACGTTTGCGCTTTCGTGGCCGAGACGGTTGGCGGTAGTGTAAGTTGATTTGTTCTTTAAGGACGGCTGTGGCTTGACTAACATCTGGTAGGCAAGCGGGTGCGCCATGCCCATCAAAGGCTATTTCCCGGCCATGAAAGCCGTTTGCCAAAAGTACAACGCTCTTCTCATTCTCGACGAAGTCATGTGTGGTATGGGTCGCACAGGTACCCTTCACGCGTGGGAACAGGAAGATGTTGTCCCCGATATCCTCGTGGTCGGCAAGGGTCTTGGGGCTGGATATGCCCCCGTCTCAGCAGTCCTCATCAACAACAAACTCGTCGAGTCCTTCCAAAAGTCCGGTAAGGGTTTTGCTCACGGACAGACATACATGGCCCATCCACAGGCAGCTGCAGCAGGTCTGAAGGTGCAACAGATCATCCGTGACGAGAACATGCTGGCTCACGTTCGCGACATGGGCGAGTATCTCGGTTCCCGTCTCAAGGAACGTTTCCTTCCCATGCCATACGTCGGCGACATTCGCGGAAGGGGTCTTTTCTGGGCCATCGAGTTTGTCACCGACAAAAAGACCAAGATGCCATTCCCATACAGCCTTGGTCTGAACAGCATGCTCCACTCTCGTGGAATGAGTGCTGGCTATGAGATCGCTCTGTTCAATGCCAACGGTGGCTACGATGGATACAGCGGTGATCACTTTCTCATCTGCCCTCCTTTTATTGTGACCAAGGCTGATGTCGATGACATTGTTGAGCGAACTGCGCGAGTAGTTGAGGATACTTTTGCCGAATTAGTCAACTCCGCTGTTTGGGAGAAGGTTACTATGCAGGTGGAGGTTGAGAACAAGTGCGAGGTGACCGTGACGGCGACTCCTTTGAGTGTGGCTGCTCAGTGATTTTTCAGGGCATGAGGTTTCGGGATCCGAAATTATAGAACTGCTTGTACATTTTTTATGCATGATTTAGATGGTGGTTAATAATATGGAGGCGTTTGTTCATACAAGTGCGCTGTCAATCCGATCCTGGGAAACTGATCTCTCTCCTTCTTGTGAACGCTAAGGATAACTGCACAGCTAACTATCTATATCCATGCATGGTGCAAAAAGTAACCAACTTGGTGGACACGCAAAAAGAGGATGCTTGGTGGATTTTAACCACCTGTGTTGGACGAACAGGGAATCGAACCCTGGACCACTCCCAGATTATTCGGTCGAATTATGCTAAGGGAGTATTATACCACTAAACCATTCGCCCGGAATTTGTTGAAGACACTGCTACCAATTGAGTCCCAACAATGGCTGAGCCAGTTACTCACAGCAACTGCCTACTAGTCTAGGTACTGATGTCAAGACAGATATGCACTCATCTTTTCTAGACTGATCAAGATGCCAGTTGATAATTGTTCATTATTCGTGTACTTTCATAACAAGTTGCTACAAACATGCCATAAAACCAGGGTATCATGTACTCCATCTCACTAATCTTACACAACATGCTCTAATGATGTCTGTGAATATTGGCAGCACTCGCGCGGCGGCTTGCGGATGGTGTACCTCGGGGAGTTCCACGAGGTGTAACCCGACTCTCTCCAAAGAAACGGTTCGAATTGCTGTACTGTCGTGCACCATAGCCAGGACGAGCAGCAACAGGAGGACATTCGGGATCCTCGATTGTGCCAGCGGAGCCTGATTGATTGTTAGCATCAATCTTGATTACATCGCGTCTGAAGGACTTACTTCTTCGTCGGGCATCGTAGGCGACACTGCCGCGACGTCCATGCTCAGCATTTTCCTTCTTCTCGCCAGCCAGACGCTGAGCAAAAGGCGATCGCGCTCGCAGAGTGGGTCCCTTCCAGTAAATGATATAGACGGCAACGACAAGAACGAAAGAAATGCAGAAGAGAATCGTTGAGGCATATTCCAAGTTCTTTCCAGAAGACGCGCCAATATTGGAGAAGAATGGGATGGCAGGAAGTGTAAGAACACCAGCGAGAAAGTCTCGGGCCCATCCATTACCACCGGTGGCCGAAGCAGAGTAGGGGCCATCTAGGCATTGTTAGCAGGTGATACTGGTTGTTAATCCATGGAGAGATACTTACAAGCACAAATCATGTAATCGATTGTAGCCATGTAGATAGCATAGTTGGCGATACCAACAATTGCTGCAAAGATCATAGAGCCAATCCAATGAATGGGAGGACCCTGGATCGTCCAGGCAAATCCAATAAGACCAATAGGCAAGCAAGGAGCAGTGTACAGCAAGAACCACAATCGCGACTCGTACTGGGCACGCTCATCATTAGGCTTCTCTCGTCGCTCTTTGATGTTCTTCTTGATAGACGGAATGAACAGTAGCCAAGCGATAAGGTAGCCAACACCGATGGCGCAGAAGCTCAGACCGACCTGGACAGCATCAAAGCCCCATTGTCCATACACAAGTGCAAAGGACTGGATGAACATGAAGATCAGAGCATCGGAGAAACCAGACAGGAGAGAGAGCACCAGGACGATGGGCTCAGTGAGAAACATCTTGAAGGGACGAGTCCAGGTGATGAGAATTTCCTTGGCGGAAAAGCGCTCGCGGAAGGGAACAAGTTCATCGGGTCCCCAAACGTTGGCACCAGTCTCCTTTCTTCTCTTCTTGGCGATGCGGTTCATGAGGATGGTGCTTCGTGTTTCTGGGACAGTCAGGAAGTGGACGATCTGAACGAAGCCGCCGAGGATGAGCTGGATCCAGATGGACCAGCGCCAGGCGAGGTATTGCTCGCAAAAGCCGCCGACGATAGGACCCAGAACGGAGCCACCGACAGAAGAAAAGACAACGTAAGCAACAGCGTACTGCTGGTTATCCGACTCCCACATATCGGCAATCATACCGAGAGTGACAGAGCCACCAGCTGATGAAAGACCGCCAAGTGCACGGCCGACCAAGATGGAGGCAAAGTTAGGCGCCAGTGCGACAGGGAGTTGCCAGATGTTGACGAGAAGAAGCGAAGCCTGCATGATAGGCCATCTTCCAAACTCTTCGGACCAAGGGGCCCAAAGCTCACAGCCAAAAGCATACAGCACCAAAAAGATCATTGCACCACATCTAGCTGCCTGAGCACTCACACCAAACTCTTCAGAAATACCGGGGATGGCGTTGGAGTAAAGCGAAGTGTTAAAGTTCATGGAGACCTGGACCCAAAAGACGACGGTGAGGATGTACCACTTCTTCCACTTGGGAAAGCAGTAGCCAAGTTCATCGTAACAGTCATCCTCTGTTATCTCGTACTTGTCGTAGGTACCGAGCTTTTCGAGGCGGGCGCCATTGGGGTTTGTGTTTGCATGCGGGCTACGTTCGTCGCTGCTGTGGTCTGTTGAGCCATCGAGGGCACCATTGTGTTGCTCGAGACGCGAGTTAGCGACGTGTAGATCGTTTTGGTTGATGACCTGAGGTGGGTCATCCGAGAAGTGAGTTGGCATTTTGGACAAGACAATCAGTTGGTCTGTGTACCAGGGAGTAATAAGAAGAGATGATAGCGATATTAAGGTTAATTATCTGGGTACGGGGGGAGCATCTTGTTTATAAAAGCTGGGGATTAGACAATAACGTCTTACAAGATGCTGTGAACATTGGTAGGTCGTTGTTGGATGACATATCCACTCTTGACATCATTCCCAGAACAAAGAATCATACCCCGGAAATGGCGTCGTTGGCGTGGAGTTAGTTAATGTGTGGAGTTAAGGGATTTGCTTGTGCCGCTCTATCCGGAGGACTCAGAAGGGACATGAGATCAACGGTCCGTGGTGAGATTGACAAGATGCGGGTGACGGATTACCCAGAATGGACAAGGTTGCTGGTTGTGGTTATTTCATCACGCATTCAACGCCGCTGATCGAAAGACTGGGGTGCATCTGTCTTTTTACTGTCTAACGGTGACGGTGGAAAACCGTAAAAGTAAAGTCAGATATTGAAGGAATCAGACTCGGCCGAGTCATGAACTTGGCATTTCTAAAATGACGTATGAGGAGAAGACATTTGAGAAATTCTTTCAACAGAATAAAACATTTGACCAACAAACATCAATAACTTCTATTACTAACGATCATTGTTATTATCAATAGAAACCCAATAAAAAAAAACTCTTCCAGCCGGTCAAAGCGAGATATCTCCAGGCAGCAGAATTCTTTTCTCTCTTCAAAACTCCACAGTGACATGCCATGACTTGATTTGATGGGAATGAAGCGAACATTTCAAAAACTAATTGACTAAGGCCTGCTTATTCCCTTCTCTAGTGCATCATTGCGTCATATTTGTAACCATCTCCCGTGATCAACCCCTGATGGTTCAGGTCTTTTTGTGAAAGGATTCGATGTCTACAACTTGGAATGCCAAGATGCCAAGATTAAAACGTGCCGTCCTGGGCGATCGTAGCTGAATTCTGGGCTTTTCCTTGGCGGATTGGCACCGCAGTTACATACGCTGCAGAATTAACCAAGACATGAAATAACAACGACTGTTTCCCAGGGACAAATTAAGCACAAGCCGGGGCTACAAGTTTCGTTGTTTTTTTCCTTGCTCGCATGCTTACCTATGCTTAAACATCACACGATTCATGGTGGATTCTGGCATGCTTCCCGCAGAGCCTCCCTTGGACATCACGATATCAGACAATTACTTGATTCCACGCGACATAAAATACACATTATCCAACACAAATCACCCTCACAAAAAACGACCCGAATTATTATCTTGTTCAGTCCCAGTCGGTCAAATTCTCGGTCTTGTACTCCTGACTCCATGGGGATTTTTACCAAGCGGAGCCTTCAAGGCATGGGGTACCAGGGCTTTATGTCGCTGCCTATTCTAGTGGAGAATCTTCAACAAACTCGTGAAAAATCTTCAAATTCCATCGCGAGAAGTCGAGTCTTGGTGTTGAGATTTTCCTCTTCTTCCGATTGGGATAATAAGCCTGTCAAGTAAAATAAAGTGACATTCAGCCCTGCTTAGGCACTCGATTAGTGCCAGTCTCTTGTGACGTCATGGCTAAGCCACTGACATCGTTACAGTACAAGATATTCACGGCTTTGCCCTTTGGTGTTATCAAGTGCTATCAACCTGCATCGTGTTTAATTTGTTAGATGCAAATGGTTTCTCAGGGACATAAGCACTTCACCATTGAAGCATTATCTTTGTTGTAATTGACAGCGGGTGAAAACACCCATCAGGACCTGCAATGTATACTTCACTGCAATTTTAACCTCCCTCGCTCTATTTTACTGTACGGGCAGCCTGAAATATGAACAGTGGCACCTGCGGAGGCGAAATCTAACATGACAGCCCGAGGGACGTTAAAAATGCAGTGAAATTAAAAATTACATATATAATATACCAGTTCCCATACGAGTTTCTTGACCTGACACACACTGGAATTTTAACAACGTTAACCTAGGAGCCCGACTGTAAAAAGAATGATGTTTGTCCTAGTAAAAAGCTCAAGACTACGTCCCATAACATCTTGCACTCACTGCTAAACGGTATACCGCTTTCAACACTCATTCACTGACTACAGTCTCAGAACACTATGATCAAGACAAGAGGCTTTATTAATTACGCTCTGATGAAGTACCCCGTGGATCCAAGTAACTACCCTAAACCTCTTCTCCGGATCCAATTCTCACGGCTCTTCGGCCTGCTGACGATTGTAATAGAACTATGCATTTCCAGAAAGATCAAATTTGGGGATTCTAATGTTTCGAACGGACCTCTTTATTGTCAAGTGGTGCAAATAGCCATTACATCCAATCGAGTAATTTCAATGCCTGTTGAACCTGGGAAGACGACGCTGAACGAGACCATTGAGACGCCGACAATTGGTACAATCTGATTAACATGTCTCAATCGACTAATTGGTTACTCTTCGTCCGTGTTCTTTTCCCCCGCCCATGTCTATCATCTCCGCCAAGACCCTGTCATCACATTTCACGTCGCACAAATCACATTCATTGGGCTCCGATTGGTGTGAATGTCTTAGTAACACAAAAGCAAACACAAGCAACAGAGGACATTGGAGATCATGCCAACCATTTAAAACTCACCCAGAATCGATAGCTGGTAACCACATATGCGCATATCTCAACCTCGAGCAAAGGTTAACAAACTTCCATCTAGGTGTTAGGATGGACAGAGTTTTGGATTACCAGCCACGTGTGGCGTCTTATCGATAATCATCATACCATTAATGAGGCGCACATCAATCATTCCAGCGGCAAATAATTTCTTTCTTTGTCAATACCAAAAAAAAGTTCCCCGTCGCGTGACACGACAAGCCAGGCACCGCATGTCAGGTCTTTTGCGGTCAGTCAGGCCCTTGAGCCATTGCGTCACTCTGCGAACTGCGGTGATCCAACAACGTTTTTCATCGACCCTCAAAACCGGAGCAGCCAAAGCCCAATCCTTGAGGGACAAAGCGAAAAGGAGAGCAGATGCTAAGGCTAAACCCGACCCCAAAGCGATGTTTGAGGCCAGAAGGCGGAGGAGAGCAGAGGCCAAGGCCAAGGTTAAAATCATAGCCAAAGCCGAGGCCGAAGCCAGTGCTAAAGACGTGCAAAAAGCCAAAGTTCAGCGTCAAGTCGAAACGGTTGAAGCGATAGAAGAAACAGTGCCTAATTCAATTGATGAACATCACATGGAGTTTGCGCATCGACAAGAAACCAAACCGACTGAGCCCGATCTCTCTACTGCATCAAGTCTGTTTACGAAGGGAGACGTGCTTAAGGACAGATTTTGGTCTGGTGGAATAAGGCGGCGATTGAACATCATCAAAGTTGCAAGAAACCAAGACAAAGATTTCGCAAAGGCCACGGAGTCTCAGTTCAAAGAACTGTGGACACGCTTTGCGAAAGATTGGCAAAACATCTTCTACGGACTCGACGGATACCTATCTACCCCCCATGATTACGATCAAGAAATAATACGACCTGAAGATCTAGTGCGTTTCCCCCTTGCTCCCGTGGATGAATGTGACGTGTGTAGCGGTTGATTAACTCCAAGAAATTGCAGGATGCCTCAGTAAGTCATTATGAAGAAATCAAAAATTCCCGCTGCTAATGTTGTTCTAGGGTACAATTACTTCCCCAAGTGCAGCAATAACCAAACTAAAATATTCCCAGGGCGTGTCAGTATGGCATGTTTGCACAGTTTTCTCGAATCATCCCGTCTAAGATGGCTTAGGCAAATGGGCGATTATGAAAAAGAATCAAAACAAATGTTGCCGCATTGCGGCCAACCATATTCACCGTCCGAGTTGGGCCCCATTCTATTGAATACTTATCAATCGTCAACCCGTTACTTCAGAGTATGTATTGTGCCGTGTTACGCCCCATGCCCAAGTGTTCCTGTGACTGACCGTTGAAAATCTAAAACGAAAAGGCTTTAAGATATTCCGACCTCGTCTATGTAAGATACAAAATTCAACAGGCACCAATTGAAAGCAAAGCTTCCGTTATCCTAAGCTCGTCAGTACTGTCCTCTAGAACATTCAGCGAGGTTGCGCGCTCAACCGAATTGTGTTTCTTCGTAGAACGCAATGGGGAAAATATCAATCCGGAAGAACATGCCCGTCTGCACGAAATATTGCAAAAAATGTGGCTCGCGCAAGAAAATACTGCGCGATACTATAAAACAAAGGTCGATAATGAGATTCATAGTATTCTCGATGAGCTTGAAGCCAAGATGCCCAAGATAAAGGATGAGGCTGAGCTCGAATCTGAGCCTGAGACTGAATTCCTCCCAATGACGAGCGACGAGCTGCACGAGGCTATTAACAGTCGCCTATCCAATACCAGCAGGCGATCAAGAAGCTTTAATAACCCTGCTGCGAGGGCGCTAAACGAAATGCGGAGGAATATGGCGACAGAAAGGGCTAGTGATGAACAGTCTGATGATGATTCTCTAGAAGATCTTCGGGATGATATTGCCGAATGGGAGACTTATAACGAGGTCACAGAGTCGGGGAAGATTTCGCCTGAAGCTGATATCGCCCCGGAGCTGGGTACGCCAGATGATACCGTGGCGCCTCCTAAAGCTGATGCGCCGGTTGATGTTGTGAGGAAGCATATGCTTTAACGATGGGTACTATCTTTCATTTGGGGCGCTTCCGGTTGTAAGAATCGAAAGGCGGTTCAATCAGTGTCCGATAACTCAAAAGCTGGGACGATGGACTTGGAATGTATTACAATTACTGCTCAACAAAAAGGAATTCTATGTATGCTATGCGATGATTTACTGTGCTATGCAACCTCAGATCGTATTCACTCCTGAACAACAAACGGTCTATTATGCCACTTCAACTCTCCTTCTTTAAAATTCGGTTCGGGCAGCCAATTCAGCGTAAAAGCCTTCAGAATTGTCGGACAACACATGTGCTTGGCCAAGATGGTATCACCGTTGATGTAAGGCAAAAGGTACTGATCCAGCAACTTCCAGAGGATGTTGTCCCACATGACAGCACGCGTCGACGTACCCGCCAACTTGACGTCGTTGGTGACGTGTGCTAGACGAATGTTCTGGTACTCGGCAAAGACCTTTGTCAGATCCTTGATATCCGGGTTCTGGTTTTCGAGGATAAGTGTGCGGAGGAGGTTGATCAGCACAACACATGATTGCCATCCTGTGTTAAGACCGAAACCAATATTGGGCGTCATCTTGTGGACCGCGTCACCAAGAAGAACGACACGATCTCTGGACCAGGTCTTCGCAACACCCTCTTCGAATGGGGCTGTGTAGAACCACTTCTTTGACTCCCAGACCTGCTTGAACGTGACGCCAGGTGCCATGTAGATATCCTCGTACTTTTTGGCCAACTCGTCAGCCTGCTCGGCGGTGATCCAGTGTCTTTCCTTGGTCGGCTTGTCGAGCTTGAGATAGATCGTAAAGAAGTACCTTTTGTGCGAGGGCATGATGAGCTGGGTGCTGAACCCTTCCGAGTGGGTTTCGTAGTCTGTTCCCTCGACGAGGTCTGTTGAGAGTTCTTCGCCATGGCCGTAGAAACCGTAGAATGTGGTAGTGAAGTCTTGGTTTTTGTTCTCGCTTTCCTTGGTCTCCTCGTTGACAAAATCGCGAGTTACGCTGTTGATACCGTCGGCGCCAATGAGGATGTCCGCGTCGTAGGAGGTGCCGTCTGAGCAGGTGACTTCGACGCCCATAGGCTTGGAAGATATGGATGTTACTTGCTTGTCAAGCAAAAGTTGGTTCGTTATGTCCGAGAGATTGTCCTTGAGTAGGTTGACCAGATCACCACGCTGGAACAGCATCCATTCATGGCCGTGGCTAAGGAAGTTAGTACCATTGCCATAGTTATTAGAGGGCTCACTTACTATTCACCAATATTCTTAATCATATCACTCCAACTCATGACGGAGCCATCGCGTCGGATATTGCACTTTTTGGCCATGGGCAAATGGAGGTCATATGCTTCCTTGAGAAGACCAAGTTGATCTAAAATGCGGGAGCTGTGAGGCCAGATGCAGACAGAGGCACCCCAATTGAGATCGGCCTCTTTACGGCGCTCAAGAATCTTGTACTCGATTCCTGCTCGCTGGAGAGCCAGAGCAGCGAGGAGGCCTGTTGGGCCAGCGCCAACGATGAGAACCTTGAAACCCATTTTTGGCAGTATAGACGAAGCAGAAGAGGAGAATGAGAAGCGATGGGGAAGTTTGGTGATTTTGTATTAAGCTTTGGACCTCCTTTCCTTGACGACCAACATATATTCAACAGTAGCTGCAGTGCAACTCGATTAACTAGTGTTGCTACCCCAGCTGTCCAGTTGTGGTTCGACACAAGGTTGATACCCTTGCAGTATCCAGAACCGTTGGACCCAGATGTGGGATCGGCACTCGCTTGTAATTTAGTTTGGTGTCTTCTAGTGGCTTGCTATTCGACAATACGAGACCCTTGAGAAAAGGAGGAAGCGTTTCATGTTGCTGAAGGGAAAAATCTGACTGCCGAACGCGACGTTGCAAATTGTGATGCACAGAAGGAATTCGGATCCCAATCCCCGGAATTAGTGCCTTGATCTGGACCGGCAAGGCCGGACAGCGCCTTTTACTAGTCTATTTCTGTTGCGATGGCATAGCACATGAGATCCTAGTGTTAGGCCTGAGATGGGCCTTCTATGTAATAGGTTATTCCGTACGGGGTACGCTTCTAAATTTTTAAGTAGAGCGAGCCCCTGGCGGTTACTCTTTAGGGGCGTAGAAAACTTGATACTATCTGCGAAGAATAGAAAAATTGAGTCACTTTCTGACATGTTAGACCCGCTATGATAGTCTTCGCATCATGACTAGCAATAAGCCCAAGTCGAAATTTTTAATAGGTTATCCAGCGGGCGACAGAAAAGCCAGTCTCCGGTACTTGGGACATAAAATTAAGTAGCTAAAGCTTGATCTATGTGACATGAACTGTCCTCCCAATCTCATCTCTTGTACACTCTAGAGGTTAGTATTTCTGATATCTTCAGGGTGCTCCGTACGGTTGATGAGCCTGGATCTCAAGTTAGAGACAAATTGTTCAGGTAAAGTTTGGCCTCTGAAGAGCTCACTATTTTTAATCTTTCAATTGCTATACTGTTGCTGAAGTTGAGAACAATGGATGAGATTTGCCTTTTGAAGTGCCTGAGCTGTCGAAGTGATGGAAGTATTTTATCTTTCAGACTGAGGAGTTATCGACGAAACTTAAAACACACTATTCATATTGCATATAGTAGCTTGAGTAGGTTCCAACAGAAGGTCTGGGCTAGGTTTTAGAACTGTTATAGGACAACCTTGTCTGTTCTCGAGGTAGCTCTGATAGTTTCTGTCTTGATAAGAGCTAGGCCAGGCTTAACAGTCAGTCATTTGAGATTTTTCAATACTATACCATGACTAGTATAGCATCAGAGTCATGGTGCGGAGACAGGGTAAAAGTCGTATGGTTGTATCCAGGCAGAAATTCTTCATTAATGCATCCAATGCTATTCTAGTAATGATTCATTTTCCTCTTATCCTTCGTCAAAATTCATCATCCAGTATGTTCAAGAACAAAGGTTCGATCTTTTGACTGTTATAAAGGTATGGCAATAGACAGAAAACACTCTTCGCACCCCACTCTACCTTGAAGCCCAATACTGACGCGCCTTGTAGAAAACAAGACCCAAAACCCAGATGGCTATGATGACAACTGCCTGCACAGGTGCAAAGATAGCACCTCTAACAACAACGAACCCACTAACAATGACAAACACAATAGGGTTGATAGAAAAGGTCTTGTAAGGACGTTCCAAATCAGGCTCGCGATATCGGAGAATAATTGCTCCGAGAACAGTGAGGAAGAAGAAAGAGTATTCTCCAAGACCATTGAGAGTCAACAGTGCTCTAAAGCTGCCAAAGAGGATATAAAAACTGGCAAGAATAACTGAAAGGATAACAGCATTGATTGGCGCATCGCCAGCATCCTTGACTGGCTCACCGGATGAATGATTTTCTTCATTTGCGGGTTTCAAGCCTACTCGTCCAACGATGGTGAAAAGGCTCGGGATCCAGTCCTTCCTTGCTGCGGCAACACACATTCGGCTCGCGACAAAGGAGTTGCCTAGCAGAGAACCCGCAACAACTAGGCATATTAGTATGGCGGTAACAATACCAAAGCCTTGGCCCAAAAGACGCGTCATGGCCGTTACCGCCACACTGTCTGTGGTGCTGACGACGTTCCATGGGAGAAGAACATAGTATCCGGCGTTGGCGGCCAGGAAGCATATGATGGCTGTTGGAATGGATGTGTTGATGGCAAGAGGCAGCTGCCGAGCAGGCTGTGAAAGCTCAGCAGAAACATAGATAGCCTTACGGCGTTAGTAGACGGACTTTTGAGTGGAATATCAAAACATACCTTGTCCCAGCCTGAGTAAGCCCACAAAGCTGCATATAAAGCCGCAGAATAGTGACCAAAAATCTCCCACTGGCTCAACTTACTCCAATCCGTATCAGGTCCATTGGGGTTATACGTATCACGATACTTGAACCACGATTTCTTGTGCCAATCACCTCCACCAACTTCCTTGCTAGGATGCGCGATGTGGACGCCTACTACAGCGAGACCAGCAACCACCACAACAGCAATGCTCAGGAATTTGAGCACCACAAAAAAGCCGTTGAGACGCGTGCTAGTCTTTGTGCTGATGGAGTTTGCAATACTCATGACAACGAGTACAAGGATAGAAAGAAGCTTGTGCTCTAACCTGTCATCTTCGTTGATGACACCTGCAGCTGAGTAAGCGCTCTCGACAAAGACGATACTGAGAATGGCGAGAGTCGCGGGCATGACAGCGACGATCCATGTCCAGGCTGCTAGGAAGCCCCAAATGTCGCCGTAAATATGCTGAAGATATGGCTGAACACCGCCTGAACGACGTTAGATTATATGGATATCGCAGCAAGGACACATATCTAACCTTCACCTGGAATAGCCGTGCCGAGCTCAGCAAATGTCGTGGCCCCAGTCCAAGCCAAGATGCCTCCAATGAGCCAGATGGCCAGAGCAATACCGGGTGACGGAACATTTGTGTCGATAGAGCCAGGAGACGTGAATACACCACTTCCGATGACGATGCTTACAACGATACCGAATGCTTCAGCGGCGCCGAGGTTACGAGTAAATGTTCCTCGGGTCCGAGACTCACGCGACGCGTCGGATGAGACATTCTCATCACGCTCGGAGAGGAGAGGCTGCTGAACAGCGACATCCTCGGATTGGTCTGGTGGCATTTTGACTTTGGTATCTCTGATGAGAGATTCTATTATGCCAGGATTTGGAGATGTTGAAGCAAGGTAGATTGGAATGGTCTGTAAGATGGAGTCATCGTTAGTCTAGGTTTAGGTAGTTGCGTGACAACGCGGTTAATTGTCGGTATGACGTGACGGTATCTTCCGATAATAGGTACAATGATAACCATCACAGACAATCTTTACGTGGTCTTGTGTGGTTTTTTTTGAATTTCTACTATACCTATCTATACACTCGATTCTCCAACCCAAGTACGAGGAGCAATTCTCAACATCTATTATCTTATCTGACAAGATTGTTCTTATGTCGATCGCTATTACATACCGGGATGTAACAGTGACACTTGCCTTGTAATTAAACCATCACCCCTGTTTCTTCAACTACCTACTGGCACCACATTGCAAGGTTATCCTCGCCTGTCGACAACGCACTAAAAATCAGACCCCTCGGACTATTTTTCTAAAACATTTTGACCTCGTATTGAAACCGTTTATCTAGAAATCTGTATAATCCACCAATAACCATGGACCCGGTAGCATGTTTATTTAACTTAGAGCCTTGGCGTAGCAGGTACATCACAAGCATAAACACCTTAATCAGACCGTCACCCTCCAGTTGAAAGCTGTATTGTCATTCTTTTCCATTCTTTCGTGTTTTTCTTCTACAAGTTCATTCGTTTATACTCCTTCCGTTCGATACGATGGGTTTCATCAACATCAACGCAGTAATCGGCTTCCTTGCCGTCGGGGCCAATGCTTTCCCCCAGAGCATCCCATCATCTTCTGCCCCGGCGGCAGAAGCGGAAGCATCTTACACCGCAAACTCAAACGTTGGCCCAGGAGGCAATAACTTTAAAGACTCGGCTCATTTCCGAGTCTACGCGGGATCTGCGGACGCAACCGAGAAAACCCTCGAGATGCTCGAAGGCGCCTTCGACTGCTTTGTCGGAACCCTCAAGTGGCGTTCTTCAGGACTCTCGTTCAATGACCAAACCGATAGCGGCCCCTTACACAAGACCAATATTTACACTGTCGAAACTCTCAACGGAGCGGCTGGTGTGATGCACTCTGATGCCGAAAGCGGATCGGCTTGGTTGGAGGTTGTTGACGAGTATCTCGCTGTTCCAAGCGTGACTGTTCATGAATACGGTCACGGACTGCATTATCACCAGCAGGCCTGGGTCGATCAGACGAATACCGGCGCTTGGTGGGAGACTCTGGCAAATTGGGCTGCGGACACGTACAAAACATCGGACATATGCGCCAGCGCTCGAGAAGCCCACAATCAAGAGACTTCCCCTACTGAGATAGAGCTCAAGAAACTCCTTGGCGACTCTCACCAGGTCATCGTCGATGGAACACCGGGATCTGGCAATTACTACCAAGCCTGGCCTTTTCTGGCTTACTTGACAAACAACCCCGATGACTTTGCAGGCTTGGGTCAAGACACAGTTCGCCAGCTGCAAATCCAGTATGAGAAGGGAAGCAACGAAACTCCTCTCCATACTCTAAGCCGATTGTCTACCAATGCCACAGTCGGTGATATCGTTGGTCGGTACTGGGCGCGCATGGCCTACGTCGATATTGGCCATTCTTCCGCGCAAGAAATCTTCTTCCAGCAACGGTCTGAGATCGACTTTGCCCACGTCGAACCTTCTGGTGATGGATACAAGCCTGCAGCTAACCGTGCCCCTCGATATATGGGAGCCAACATTGTTCCTCTACAAGTTACTGGTAGCCAGATTGGAGTCAAAGTCACTTCAGATGGCGAGTTTGTGGCGACTGTTGCTATTTACCATGAAGGCGGAGAGACTTCGTATACTACTCTTGTTGATGGCGCTGCCACCGTTGATGTTCAGACTGGAGACGATGTGAGTGTTGTTATTGCAAATGCTCCAGCTAAGCCTGTCATGTACAATGGGTTTGAGTTGACCCCCGAAGTGTCCAGGGGGCTTGATTACATTATGAGCCTTACTGGTGCGACTGCCCAGGTTTAGGAGTGGGGATTTCGATTTCCCTGCATATGGGTACATGTACATATACACTGAATCATTCATAAGCCTCAATCCTCTTATCAATACCATCGTCTAGTCCAGATTTGACAGATCACAACACAACCAACCGTTTGTCGATCTTACGCGCCACCGACGCAATCGCGGCAGTGCAGTCCTCGAATTCTTCCTCTGCTTCCTTCTTCGCATGGCGAATCTCCCGCTTTACATCATTCATGAGCTCTTGTCTCCTGGATCTCATTTCAATGTTCTCCATGGAGCTAAAGATCCATCCTGATAGCGGCCTATACGCCCAGCTGTTGATCTTCTTGTCGACTTCAGACACCATACCGATAGACCCGCCTACCATGAGGCAATTCACAATCCTACATTGTTGACCCATGAGCCGTGCGGGCATTACCGCAGTTGCAACCGGAATATCAGCGAGCCTGATGGCCTGGTAGAATAGACCGTCTTCTTCATTTTCCTCCGTCGTGTATTTGTTTTGTGAAACTTTGGGTTGAACGTCTTGGTCAGATGGCCCGTGTCCCTCCTCATCCGGTTGCCGTATCTGGTCTTCTGCGTCCAAGCAGCAGAATGAAGTGATCCAGCCAGTCACAAGATCATCGTCCTTGCCGTTCGGGGGTGTTTTTCTAACAATGGTACTGAGAAGCTCGTCTGCTGTCGAACTGGCTGGCTCACGAATAGCATAATTCAGAAGGCGCAAAATAGGCTGTATCCTTTTGATAATGAGCCGCACCTCTTCACCCTGACCCTCCAAGTTGCTTAGCTTGTCCTGGAGGCCAAACCAATCGGTAGATGACCCACGCAGGACTATTGCAGGAATTCCACCCTCCCGGAATCGCAAGTCGAGAGGAGTTTTGTCGTTGCGCTCACTACCGAGAAGAAGAACACAAGCAGCCGTAATGTCCTCTGGAAGCGTCGTACCAAAATCTGGAATCAGGGACCTCGTGAGCTTTTGTGAGAAGCTTTTCTTGCTGACGAGATATTGCATTTCCTCAGCCAAGACGTCAGGGCTCGAAAGGTCTTTGCAGCTGAACGTCGGAACGTCCAATCTTTCTTCCGACAAGGTCATAACCGTGCGTGGGATACAGTGACGGCCGATGTTCTCGAGTATAGCCAGCCAGATATCATCGGGTCGAATCATCAAGGGCTTTTTTTCGTTGTATGCGCGACATGCTGACCAGACGAAGCCGTTCTGTGAACCCGCTGTGGCCTTCCCGGGTTCACCGATGCAGATGCTACTTTTCACCTTGGCTGATCGGCGATAGAAGAATGGGGAGGCGCATTGGAGGATATCGTTAGGGGATTTGGCGCATTGGAAATCCCAGAAATCTGATGGGGCTGACATTGCTGCTGATATCTTGAACCACAATGAAAATTGTAATTTTATTCGAAAGGAATAAAGGGTTCTTTTTATACCCAGATGCTCAAGAGGCAAATTGAAAAAGTTTACAGCACATTGCTGGGCAACGTATAATGCTCAGGTGGATCTACGCCAGAAACAAGAGTTAAAATCCGAAGAGAAAAAACGATGAACAGAACCCTGTTCATTGCAAACCCTCTTTATTTATGTTTCTATGAACCTCTGCAAGCGAGATTGAGTTTGGACCAAAGCCTCTGCAAAGTCAGAATATTGTCAAGAACATGTCTGAAGTACTCATGTAGCATATCATTCTTCAGAACTAGTGTCATGGTGTCATGCAGGTGCTGCCTGACGACAACCTCCTGGGGAAGCACTATTCACTGACGAGGAAACTCAATCTCGCCTGTGACGATGCAAGAGATGAGTTGCAAAATGAGATGCAAGACAAGTCAAGCTACGGAATAGATATAGAACCACCAAAACCCCATTGGCGTCTGAAAGTAGGTGGGCATCATCGTGTAGGAACGGTAGGACAAGCCTGGCGAATTGCACACAAAGTTTCTCAAGACTTAGGGTTAGGGGAATTTGTAAGCAGTAAACTCGGCGGCTATAGGCTCATACTCCAAAGTTTATCTGTATTTATTTCAGCCTATCAAGTCATCTTTGGACATTGTCCCAGTAACCCGCTCAAGAGGTCCGAACAGAAGGTTAAACTCTACGACGACTTGCATACTTTCGCTGCTTTCTGCAGATTGTCATGGTGATAATGAAAGTCCAAATTATCTAGCTACAGAGTATATCCTCTCATCCCATGTTGATCAAGGCTTACGACCCAGCCTCTTATCCAATGATGATATCAAGCTCAAGCTTGTTGCCCTCCTTAACCTTGTACTTGGTGTTAATGATTCTGCGATCAGCGTTCTGGATCTTGTGCTCAGCACGCTGCGCCTCTCGAGCTTTGGTGCGGTCCGACGCGTCGCCGTAGTACTCAGGCAGAGCCTTGACGCAGGTGATATCACCAGCCAGGCCGGTCACGATATCGACCCAGGGCTTGTAGTTGTGTACACCCATGACGACGAAGAAAGCCTCCGTGTTTTGCTCGGTCTTGAAGCGCAGCATACCAGAAGTACCGCTCTGGCCCATGTCGAGCATCAGAACACCGTTGTGCTCACTCCACTCGCAGCTTTTTCCATAGTGCCAACAGGCCTTTTCATTGATGTAGAAAAAGGCGTTGGGGTTGGTCTGGAAGACACGGACTTTGATCTGGTAGGACATTCTGATTGTGTTAGTAGGTCTCGCAGATGTAGAGAAGAGGCCACTGACTTGAGTGATGTAGGTCTTGGAATTGAATTTGATTGAGTTTTGGTCTGAAGTTGTTGAAGTTGCGAGTTGAAGATGAGAAAAGATAGAACTAGCTGGGGAGAAGTTGCCTTTTTATGTCCTTCGAAGTCGCCCCTGAGAGCCAGAGATCCTCCGCCTTGCATCATTTCATGCATCTGGAATTTTGCGGTGAAGGTATCAACCTTGATGATCAACCAGAGATGCCGTGTCTCACATTCTGCTGTTACATAAAGAGCCAATGGTAAGACCGATACGCTACTCATTTCAAAGTCAGCATGAGAAGTTATGCAGTTGAAGGTATAACATTATGAAGGGTAGCATATCAGAGGTCAAATATGCAACCAGCCACGTTGTCATCGTCTAACACTGTGAGTGTTGTACAGACATGATGCCATCCTCAAGGGGTCGAATGGCTTGGTCTATTGCCATGGCTTATTGCGAACTGATTAATGAGGAGAACGAATGTGATCTTGCTAACCCTACAGCATAAACCTGAGGAGACTCATGTTCCCTAGTTACTCATAAACAACTCCAAATGTACCCAACCGTTCACCGTATCCCAATCTCGGAAGACTTTGCTGTCTGACGTACGTCAACCCACAGAAAAAACTGTCCAACTGCAGGATACCCAAGACAGTCATCTTTTCACTAAGCATGTGTTCCATAATCGATGCAAATGTGCGGGGTAGAATCTGACAATCGTTTGGTTCTGACATTAGCAGAGCAGATTTAAGTGGTCAATCTTTGTGACCATCTGGATTGTAAAGTTGCTTCTTCATATCTGTGTCCTCAGAGAGAGTAGGACATTGTCATTCCATTATAGTTTGGAAGGTTCACGTCACGGATACTGAGCTTATGCGCTCGAACTCTGGTAACAAGGTCAGGATAGGTTGTTTTTGAGAGTATTTTGATCATAACTAGTGGTAAAAGAATAGGTCTTACTCAGCCACGTATGCCTCCATGGTTTTCAGCATCCTCAGTCTGATATTGATCCAGATCAGTAATTCATATGCATTCAGCTGCTACGAGTCTACTGATCGACAAACGATATTTCCTAGATCTTTACAAAGTGTCTTGGGAACCCCTCATCTCAAATATGCACGTCGTCAGAATAAGACTCGCTCTCGTAGAATTCACCACGGCCCGTTCCTAATCTACAATCCATTGCTTGCGTGGTGTTTCTTGGCAAGATCCAATTGGAATGTTCCTGCATGCAAGCTGTGCCATCTATTGGCCTCGATTGAAAGTTACGATGTCTCACCAAGACATCGGTTATGATCGGTCGATATCATTTCAATTGATGTAACTATGACTGCATAATGTCTCGGAGAGATGCCTCGCAAGGACCAGTCGGGAGTCGGAGGAGAAAAGAGTGCAATTGCCATATCCCAGTCAAATGCTGGAACTGCTTAACGCTGTTTTCTCTTCTACATTGATTGAGAAAACATTAGGATGTCAGACTTCCATCGTGAATGTGGCTTGACCAAAACCTAAAGGGTTCAGATAGCCGAAGCATATATGCAGTTTCGCAGAATGCAATATCAAACCCCTTTAGGCCCATCTATGCAACAAGACGTATGCTTCAACGATTTGAATAGTTGCATAACATTATAATACCTCTACACACAGTTGGAATCAGCAATTCCAGAGGAGACTTAGGGGGGTCAGCAGATGTAGCCAAAGTGTGATCCAAGGCAAGGCATTGTAATTAAGTATCACTGTGTTCCATAACGTTATGAGATATATGGATTACCAAGAGGGTAACAACATCGCTCAACCTTGAAACCCCGAGTTCTTGGGGCCTGTTAGACAAATACGGATGTTTTCTACCAAGCTCACCAACATAAGCCCAATACGGTAATGACTATTTTCTACTTTTGGATAAAGTGCTTACAATCCACCAAACTGTCAGTTTAAACAAGATGGATGATACGCCTAGGATTTTGTGGTTACATCACAATCTTACAGCGTTTTAACTTACAAATCCATGATTAGAAATCACGATGGCATCATAACAGCATTTCATCCCCATTCTTAAACTATATAATGGGCAACTATACCAGCAGCTTACAAGCACGATATAATATTATAAGATAATTGAACCAAAGGAACTCATTATAAAGAAACATCATTATGGCCCCTATTCGCACCGCCATTGTTGGCCTCTCATCCTCCGCTAAGACAAGCTGGGCCTCTAAAGCGCATCTCCCTTACCTTTTGTCTCCCCTAGGCCGCTCCAAATACCAAATTGTCGCTCTCCAAAACAGCAGCGTTGAAGCGGCTCGAAACGCAATCGCACATTATAACCTTCCCCCCGACACCAAAGCTTATGGCACAGCCGAAGATCTCGCAGCTGATAAAGACGTTGATCTCGTCGTTGTAACCACACGAGTTGACGTACATCATTCAAACGCCCTCCCCAGTGTCAAAGCTGGAAAGACAGTTTTCGTCGAGTGGCCTTTGGCGCAGGACGTTGAACATGCGAGGGAGCTTGCTGATGCGGCCAAGGAGAAGAACGTCAAGACTCTTGTCGGACTTCAGGGAAGGCTTTCGCCCCCTATTACCAAGATTCGAGACTTAATCGATGAGGGAAGGATTGGAAAGATTCTCAGCAGTGAGCTTCATGCTACTGGTGGGACCAACGATAGAGAGATTTTGCCGTCCACACTGCAGTACTTCACTGAGCGCGCTATAGGTGGAAACGACTTTACTATCGGGTTGGCACACAGTAAGTAACGCGAGGGGCTGCTATACGGAAAATAATTAACAAATCTAGTATTTGATTCCTTCCAATCTATTCTCGGAGACGTCACAAATATCAAAAGTCGTCTTCACTCGCAAAGACCCAGCGTCCGAATCCGCGATGTAACAACGAATGAGATCATTGATAGAGTTACAAGCAACGTCCCAGATATCACATTCGCAACAGGAACGCTCAAAGAATCCCGAACAGTCCAAAAAGACGCCGCTGTATCGATCCGCTTCCGTCGCGGCCAGCCCTTCCCTGGTGAACCACCTCTGATCATCACCATCAACGGTGAAAAGGGTGAGATCAGGCTCCGAAGCTTTGGAGGCACTGCTCTAGGGGCAGCGGGGTACTCCAAACCTGTAACTATTGAGGTGCATGACTTTGAGACAGACACTGTTGAAGAGGTTGAGTGGAAGTGGCAAGCGTGGCAGGAGGAAAACGACATTCCGGTCATCGGGAGGAGTATTGCAGCTATCTATGAACAGTTTTCCAACGGGCAAGAAGAGGGACTGGTTTCATTTGATAAAGCTTTGGAAAGACATGAGCAACTCGAGGGGATGCTCAAGCAATGGGATGCTGAGAAGTCTCAGTAAGAGAGGTGAAGCTTCGATATTTCGCGGTCGAACATGGAACGGAAACAAAAGGACAGATCTGGACTGATCCCCCCTCTCTCTACCAGGATAGTATAGTAGTCATTTTATAAGAAACTTTAGCGAACCGCCCATACTAAGCAATAAGTGAGAAGTGCGAGCTACCAAGGCACGTTAGTAACGCTATCACAAATTCCCGTTCACTTTTTTCCCTTTTTGGAAATTGTTTTTGAAAGCAATGTATTATCTTTGATGACAAGTCCGTAATTCATAAATGCTTTATGTACCACAATTAAATATTCATAACCCACATTAATATCCTCAGCATAAGCTTCTCTTTTTAACAACTCGTGATGAAGATTACTGGTCGAATTCACCAGCGTAAAGCATCTCGCCACGCTTGCCGTTCATTGTCTCCCACACGTCTCGCTCCTGGAGCTCAGCATCTCGCTTGGGCAACCCAGCGAGCTCAACAGCCTGTGTCTCCCTCTCAAGTTGAACTAGGATAATTAGTATAGTCTCTACTAAGATGGGACATGGGAACTTACCGTGCAAGAATACAGCGGCCCTCTTACCAGTGAACAGGGCATGGGGCACATTGGTGGTATTGTCAGTGTTGGCGTCACCAATAGCGTAGATACCGGGAACGTTAGTGCTCAAACCTGCACTGCCGTTGGCTTGAAGTCGTCCGCCGTACAGTGTAACACCAGCCTTCTCTCCAATGTCGGAGCGCTGCTCATCAGGGAAGCTCGTCAGGAACGCAGCGCGCTCGACGGGCTTACCCTCTGTGAACTCAACGCTGAAGAGATCAAACTCAGGGACGGAAGGAAGACTAGGATCCGCATTGTGTGTGTCACCGTTCTTGAGACGCTTGACCTCTGTGATGGTTCTGTTGTCGACTGTAACGTTGTGCAGCTTCAGGTACTCCCTCCATTGAGGAAGGTCCTGGTCTGCGAGGGCTTGTGTGGTGCTGTTGTCGGTTCCGTTGACAAAGGCGTACACGTTGGAGTTGAGTGTGGCCATCTCTCGAACAAGACCAGCGATCTTGTTCAGAGGTGCGAGGAGACCGAGGGGTTGGTCTGCGTGCTCGTGACCGTCGCACCAAGGGCACCAAAAGATGCCCTTACCCCAGTTTTCAGCAATACCGGGTGTGTCAGGAAGAATATCCTTTAGGCCAGTTGCAAGAACGACCTTGCGGGCTGTGATCTTTTTGGTTGGTTGACCGGGGTAGTCAACTGAGAGGGAAAAGGAAGTGTAGTTGCCCTTCTGGCTTTTGATGTCTGTGACGGTAGCATTCTCCATCTTTACGGTGTCGTAGTAGGACAGCAGTCTTCGCGCCTCATAGCGGTAGTATGCAGGTTGCACACCTAAATCGTTAGCCCAAATCTTGAACAGATTGGCGTTTTACTACTCACCATCAAAACCAATAACATCGTGCATGTGTCGAGTAGGCCCGTTTCGGTATAATCCATTATCCAGGAGAAGGACATTTCTGCGTACACGAGCAAGACCACTTAGAGCAGAGAGACCAGCTGGGCCACCTCCGATGACAACGGCATCGTAGTCTGTTTTGGGTAGCTCTGGGACTTTTGAGTCCTTAGCAATAGCAGCAGCATTGCCGAGAGTAAGAAGCGCTGAAAGCGAGAGAGTCTGGAAGAAGCGCATTGTGAAGGATGAAGTGAAGTGATGCTTGCTATGCTTTGGGATACTCAGATGAGGGGAGAGGTAGCAGAGTATATATATTTGTATTCATGTATATATAGAGAGCACAAGCACGTATGTCTAATTAACCTGATTCAGGTTATACCATCTCACTGAATCTCTCATTACGGCAGTTCTAAGTTGTGATCGTCAATGCAACCAAGCGGGGATGGGACGGGCCTCCAAGCTGAACAGGGCCTTGTATGCCGTGTCTCACTCTCAGCTTGCTCGCACAGCATCGATCTAAACCATTTGTGGGAGTAGCTCCATTGTCAAACGCCATCTTTTCCCTGCAAGATGCCATTTCTGGGGATGTAACGCAATGTTGCATCCCGTCTGTCCTCCCAGAACATATGAGATGGAGGAGCGGGAAAATCGGGATCTCCGCTTTGCGCTACTACAAAACTAGATAGAGTAAAAAGTCAATGCACTCTCTCGAACTTTGTAGGTGAAGAAGAGGGGAGCCTCATTTTCGTCTAAGCTAGACTAAAGTTGAGCACTGCATCGATAGCGCTTACAGGGCTTGAGCTGCATGGTACCGATGCCCGGTCCTTTTGACCAGTTGCTTTGTAGACCGAGTGCGAGGCCTTGGATCAACCAAGACATTTTACGCTAGAAAAACCCCAAAGTCAAGATACGATCGACGCTTTTTTTTTTTTTTGTCTTTGTCTTGGGGTCTTTGATCCATGCAACGTTGATCTCCTGACAGGTCAACCACGGCAGAAAAGCATGGAATGTATTGCTAAATAACGGATAGCTTAATATCTTCCCGAATGCGATGGTATGGTTGAAAGTCAAGATATCGATAGATAATAAAAATATAGTAAAGTCTTGCTCGTTTCTAAACAAGCTTTGGTCATGCAGTACCATAATGAGTCCTAGTGAAGTCCAGGTGCTAGACCAGCGGTATCAACAGCCTCGTCGAAAACATACCACAGCCCATTGATTGATAACACAAAATCCCTTTCAGACAATACAATGTCTCACTAATTCCGACTTGGCATCTCTATAGAAACTGTTTCCCAGTTGCTTTCTCAACACAAGAACGAATTCACTCGAGTCATCCTTGTCACAGGTCAGCTCTACCTTTGAGACACGGCACTCATAACCATGGCTACCAGACATGACTGGGCCTGCACTCCACACACATGCATTTCAACAAAACGTGTTGGGATGAGATGGACAAATGCTAATGTAATTGGTGTATCTAATCATTCAGTACTGCAGTATGCTACCATGCTTCCCCATACCCATGCATCCAAACACCAGAAACAAATTGATACTATGTACGCTTCATCAACCATGCTACCCTGCAGAAAAATGCTTTCGTGAGTAATCCTACTATATGTTCAGCATCCTGTGAATAGCCAGCTGCATTTAGCCCTTCACTTCTCTATCAAACTCCTAATCCCATATCATCCAACCCGCGCGTGCTGGTGGTCCAGGATGCGGCTCATCTACAGTCATTGTTTTGTTTGGAGTGTCCGCCAATTGATACACTTTGTATGCTTCAACGTCACTCGCGTCTGTGTCTTCCCGATGATCGCTCGAGGGAGGGTTGTCGCTCATGTCTGCTTTTTCTGTCGCAGAGGCAAAATCGTCTTGTGATGTGAATTCTGTAGGCTCCGGTGTCGTCTTTCCTGATCCACCAGAGACGCTCTCTTTAGGGCTTTTTAATGGCGGTGTGATAGGTTTCGAAAAGTTAAATGTCGGGTTTACTTCCTCTGCATCGACAAGGGCAGATAGACTAGCCCGAGTATGAAGATGGACTTGAGAGCGTGACGCTCGTTTGAGACGAGAAGGCTTGCGTTGAGCGACGGGCGACCCAGCTCGGCGACGAGACTCCATTTCAATACGCTCCTCCTGTTCTGTCTCATCATCTGTAATAGTGGCTGTATCTAATAACAGCCATTGCCTGGGTGCAACGTGTACGCTGCTTCCAGACTTGCGACGATGTCGCTTCTGGTCTTTAACCTCAGAGGGAGGCTCAATGATTGTCTGCCCCTCCTTGATTCTAACAGGTAGTTTGAGCGGGATATTTCCAGCGGTGACGTTCAACCGTCGAAGGTCACGTTGGCTTTCTGAAAAGACGACTCGAGCGCGGAGTCTATGTACAGCTCGATCTAACGCCAACTCAATTGCGCAACGGTCGCGTACTCGGCTCAATTTGGGCCATGTGGCCCGCTCACCCATGAGGCAAGCTCGCATCATGAACTCGGGACTGGGATTGCGCAGTAACCGAGGCAGATCATTAATACCCATATCGGGAAGAATATTGATATCGCCAGAGTACTTTTGACTGAGGACACTCTGGAACTTTGTGGCGAGGTTGGGCATGATGCCCAGCTCAGCCAGGAAATGAAGTCGATGCAACGCTTCATCACGCGCAAGCGATGTCATTTTATACACCCAATCGTAGTTGTTATCGCCAGTGGTCTGCTGAGTGTGGTCGGGCTTCCTGACAGGCGACAAGTGGTCGTCCTTGGAAAGAAACGGCACAACGTGAGGGTTGACCTGGGAAACGATAAAATGGTTGACATTGAACATTTCGGACAATCGAGTCATTGGCAAGTCATTATCCACAGACCCATCGATCCACCGCTGAGGCGTGGGGTTCCAGGGTTGATGCTCGCCTGTAATCGGGTCCTTGACAAGTAGAGGCGCTGCGTTGAAGACAAGCGGAACAGAGCACGAAGCAGCGACTGCGGACCAAATCATGACATTTGGCGCAGTCACGTAATTGAGCAGGCGTGGTAGTTCGTACATGGATGCAGTTGATACGCAGATGTTGAGAATACGGCGTGTCCGGTTGTAGGCTTCCTGAAACGTCATGTCGCCCATCAACCCTCTCATTACCCGAGTGAGATGTTTGATATCAGACCAACTTCCCTCCGTCAACAATCTGCGTAAGTTACTCCAAACACCATCTTGGCCGCTTGGATCTTCGAAAACCGCAAGATCTCCATATGGAAACTCTTCGATAAGGAGCGGGATTTCTTCGTCGGTTCGTGTGCACATGGCAGCGCAGACGATGCTCCCCGCGCTTGCGCCTGAAATGATCCTTGGCAACAATTTCGCTTCAAAGAGGGCCTTGAGAACACCAATATGCGACATACCAAAGGTGCCGCCCCCGGATAGGAGTAATGCGCTTCGGCCATAGCTTTGTCGGGCGAACAGAATACCTTCGAGTAGGTCCCTGTTCTCGATACTGTGGTCGAGTCGGCTCTGAGTCACGACAGCGTCAATCGTTTTAATTGTCGATTCGACATATCGTTCGATAAGACGTTTCGTTCCCGTGTACGAGTGCCGGTACAAATCAACGTTGTCCATACCACCGAGATCGCGAGACAAAGCCGTGCGGATTAAGTGCATCATTGTGTGAACATCGCATTTCGTACGGGCATCGTCCAAGGCGTCAAGTCGCTCCTGGATCAGTTCGGGGTTATAGTCGCCTGTAGAGGCATCTCGCTTCCATTCGTCGTTGCCCTCGAGGCTGTCTAGTTCTTTCGCAGCAGCTTCCCATTGGGCATGGGACTCGGCCTGAATGGTTAGTTGAGTATGCAACCAAGGTACACGAATAACCTACATTTTGCATGCACAAGCATAAGCTTTGCTTTCTCTCCTCCAGCTGCTTGATCTTCAAGCGCTGATCTTCTGTCAAACCATCTTTGCACCACTGCCATGTATCGTTCGCCTGTCTGATAGCTTTCTGTAGGGTATTAACCACAGGGACCGAAGATACGGGTGGTCTTTTCGCTTTCGTATTTGGCTTTGTAGGGGGTTTCGCAGATTTGTTGTATAAAGAAGGAACCGCACGGGTTTGTAGTAGTAGGTCGGACATTGCGACAGGAGCCTGCGCGTGAGAAGCGCAGGTTTGGCGGTCGTTTCGGAAGTGGTTAAAGAGGGACGATGTTATAGCATGGCAGGTTCGTTCGTCGAGTGATTCCGTATGTATCGTATACGGTTAGAGAGGAAAGTCGTGAGAAATCGTGAGAAGTCGTCGAGTTATGAGCGTTATTCGTACAGTCGTCGGGTATCAAGGATCGAGGTCACAAGCCAAGGAAACAATTGGAGGTGCGTAGCGGTCGCGGAAGTGGTGGGGTTGAGGGTGAGAAGAGCAGGGGGGCAACTGAGACAGATGGAAAGGAAGGAAAGGCTAATGAATACACAGATAATGATGAAGAGGGACAGTATTTGAGGCCGTGATATAATTGTAGGTACTAAGCGTTATGAATGATGGGATTATTGACACGAAATCAAGGTTAAGAGAAGGAATTCTTTGAGTTTGCGAAGCCGATGGAAAACATGGAATCCAATCTTCCAGCAAGAGTCCACTTTCCGAAAGCTAGCAACTAATTTACGGATACAAGGACCCATCTCTCTAGTCTCTACCGACTTTCAACGTGGGGAAACAGGGTTGATCAACGATAGTTGTCCACTAAACACCCTGTAACTCATTGCTGGTTTATTCAGCGGGCAGGGTTCTTGACATCTGAGATTGCTTTTCCCAACAAAATTAAGAAGTACTGATATCAATCAATGCAGAGTGCCTGTCATTCAGCCTCAGCAAAACATCTGATCTGTCTTCACCATCCAGCCCAGAAGAAAATATAAACGCCCATTTCAAGTCAAAGTATGCTCACCGCTAAACAAAGAGGGTCACAAAACCCCAATCACATCACAGCATTACGCTATGCACAGCAGCCCTTACAGCGGCACGTGGTACACTGATGCAGTGTGGCTGCCAAATGCGTCATAGTCTTGCATCTGCCTTTACATTTCACATGTCGAGAATGTTTTTCTGCCTTTGTTATTGGCGTCTCCACGTTTTAAGGACAGGCCGATGGTCGGCAGGTGATTATAAAGGAGAGGGAAAAGTCTGGGGAACTTGCGGGGGAGAAATGAAACGAGGTAAGAATATGACTGTGCCATCAGTTAGACTCACGGGACAGGATGTTTATTGAACAACAAGAATTTATTTCATTGCATGGAATGATGATGACATGGCAATAGCGGCTGGCCATGGCTGACAATGTCTTCAACGTGACCAGCCCAGTTCATGCACTTGCCCGCACATCATCTTTTTTTTTTTTTTCCTTTTCGCGTTCCGAGATCCAAAACTTTTATTTTTGCTTTGTTCATCTTGTTTATGTGCATTCAGCTGAACAGATTTGAGACATCTGGCTGGCCCGTCCGTATTCAAGTGGTTGGGCTAGTTGGTACAGGATCATGTGCATTTGTTGCCAGTCCGAGGTTCCCTGTATTGGACGAGATGATCTTCAAACGATCGAGATTTGGGTCAGTCCGGTTCAGATCTACACCTAAGAAAACTCAAGGCAGCTGAGCTGAACACGACGACAACCCGGTGGAAGAATGTTCCGTGTCTTGATTGAGCCAAGAATACCGGAATTCATGGATGATTCGTCGGGTGAATCGGACGACTCCCCGAAAGATGACTAGAGACTCCAGCCAGTGAGATTACCCAAAAAACATGTGGTGGCTATTTCTCCGAGACCTTGATGGTGATCGTGGCGGGTATCTGTGGCTACAACTGGCCTAAGAGGTTCTAGCCTGACATTGACATGGAAGCTGTAGAGTCCAGACTTGATAGTCTTCAATCTAACCTTGATAGGGAGCTTTGTGTGTGACTGTGACGCAAAGCTGTGGCTGTAGCTATCCTTTTGCTCGACATTGGCTGGTTTTGTCTTGATTATGTTACGCGTTGTGCATGCATATTGTATTGTTATTGAACCAGGTACGGGGGATACAATAGATGCATGTTTACAAAAGAGCTCCATGTCAAAGCTCAAGCTCTAGGTAGTTCTATAGCTAATGGGCAACTGGAGCCATCATAACTTTAGCGGTCGGTCTCCAACCCCGATTACAAATGGTTGATGCACCAAAAATACTCTCCATAGTTGTAGATCATGGCATTAAACTGTATCATGAGACGATCAAAAAACAAACCGAAACGCGTTCTCTTGTCAATTCCTACTTTATCCCCCTTGCCTCCCCCTCCTGGTGTAACACACACCAAAATTACGTAGCAGTGACGCCTCTTACACACGATAATTGCAGCATGCAAATGCAATGGCCTCCTTCACCCGTTCGTCTTCCCCCGCATCAAAAAAATACCTGCTTTTCTGTGCCAAACACCCGCAATCAACATGTCATTGATGACGTTGTGTAGCCTTTTTTTTTCTTTCCTTTTACCTTTCCAATTCCTACTGAAGTAACCCGAAACAAAAGGAACGCCTCAGGCGACGAATGCGGCGTAAGCTTCCGCCTCAATCCTGCCTGCTGCCTCTCCTCTCTCCTCTTATTAAAGCTCTTGGTCCCAGCTCTTCCCCACGTCTTTCTACTTCTTAGCTTTATACCACTTCATCTTTTAATAAGACACCTCATAGAAGACTAAAGGAGAATACAGAGATTCAGCTGAACAGTACATCGCCAAACATGGAGGCTTACAAGACTCACGGAGGCGTTAGCCCTATTCCCACTGTCATCCGTATGCTATCCATCCTCACCTCACCATTGGCCTCACAACGAACTCATACTAACATGCCACTCTCATGATAGCTGAGCCAACTCACTACCAAACCATTGGCCACAATGGCGTCCGCGCTCTATGGGTTCTCTTCGTCGCCATGACTGTCGTCTCCGCCATCTTCGCCATCCTGTCATGGAACGTCGCCGTCCAGCGTCGCATCTTCTATTTCCTGTCCACCCTGACCACCATCATCTCAGCCCTGGCCTACTTCGCCATGGCTTCGGGCCAGACCTCGTACTTCAACTGCGCCAGCGTACGAGACCACCACAAGCACGTTCCTGACACGCACCACGATGTCTGTCGCCAGGTCTTCTGGGCGCGTTACGTTGACTGGGCTATCTCTACACCTATCCTCGTTGTCGAGCTCTGCTTGCTTGCTGGTGTTGACGGTGCTCACACCATCATGGCCGTCATCGCCAATGTCATCTTTGTTCTCGCTGGTGCTTTCTCTGCTGTCGGACATGCCAACACTGCCCAGAAGTGGGGATGGTATGCTATCAGCATCGTTGGCTTCGTCTTCACCGTCTGGCACGTCGCTATTCACGGTACACGAACCTCTCGAGCTCGCGGTACCAAGATCGGCCGTCTCTTTGGCTCTGTCTCTCTCGCTGCTCTGATCCTTTGGATCGTCTACATTGTGTAAGTTTTCCTAACATCATTCTCAATTGATGCCCTACTAATAGTGTTACAGTGTCTGGGGTGCTGCTGGTGGCGCTTGGCAGGTCAAGGTCGGCACCGAGGTTGTCATTTACGCTGTCCTCGATGTTTTCACCAAGGCTGTTCTCGGCCTCTGGATCATTACCGCTACTCGCAAGAACCGCGATACCACCCCCGAGATTGGTGGCTACTGGGCCAACGGTGCTGGTGCTGAAGGTACCATCCGTGTCGGCGATGATGATGAGGGTGCTTAGACGCATATTCGAAAACCTCGATCGCGATCGAGGAGCTTATCCGCATTCGCTACGACATCACAACATTTTTCAGCTCCACCTTGATGGTGATTGCTGTATGAAGCCGAGCCAGCTGGTATGGAATGAATGATTGATCAAGATTGTACGCTTTACGGGGAGGATAAAAAGTAAGGGCTAAGGATCATGATGGAGAACCAGGACTTTTAATGGAGTTACGAGACAAGAGTTTTAGTAAATTATAATGAAAGCCAATCAATTATTCATGCCCTACATGCATCAACAAATGTGTATCGGGAAACCCTGGAGCTTTGCAAGATACCACCGAATAATGCCCGATACTTAGTGGCATTGGTTGCCGTATAAAGAGCTATCGCGATGTGCATTCTAGTGTGACTAGCAATATTGGGCTTTGGCAGTCTTTTTAGACGCGATGAAGTTTTTGGTGAGTTGGAGCATCATGTCAATTTCTTTTGCTCGATACCAGGAGGTCACCACGCCAATCTTCGTTCGTCACTGACATAATAAAATCAACCAAACGATTCCGCTCTTTCCATCGTAACTAGGTACAAAAAGAAAAAAGAAAGAAAAAAAGGAAAAATTTCAATCTTGTGCCAGCCGTTCATCACCGTTCCAGACTAACCCTGCCACTTGACACGTTTGTCCCTGAACAGAGTCACCATCGCGATAGGCAACAGCTCCGTATTCACAATGTTCATCCTTCCAAAGCGGTCCAAAATGTCCCGTCCGTAGAACATGGTGACCCAAGTCCAATAAGCGTCCATATCATTCCACCAACCCGTGATGCCCCGAAGGTTTGGCTCTCTACGTAGCCGCTCCAGTGCACCCGACTGGTTCGCATCGGTGTCGACCTTGCACTCCTTTGGTTTCTTGAGGAGCTTGCGGAAAACACGGTGCAGACTTTCAGACCCCTTGAAGCGACTAAAGAAGAAGCATTCCCTGTAGCGAGTGAAATCCTCGAAAGACATGAAGTTGTCTCTATCATATTCGGATTCGGGCACCCAGTCAGGATCATCCAGCGCGTATCTCTCTTGCTTGATCTTCCCATTGACAAAGTTCTCCTTGTACCCCTCGTACACATCACGCTCAGCTTCCTCAAAGTCAACCATGAGTTTGTTAGGGTCTTCGATGAGTTGGTCTTGGATCTGCATGAGAGAAATGAATGGGGACTTCAAGTCTAGACCTCCTAGTTCCATAGGGAAGTAGAGGTATCCATCGGGAATGTTCTTCATGCCGAAACGTTCACCGAGTTCTCTCTTTAGATACTCGGCCACACTTGTTACCTCACCTCCTGAAATCTTGTTGAAAACTTCACGCTCAATCTTCCTGTGCATGGAAAGCATGTTGTCAACGTGCTCACGCCCAAAGCAGTTTGCTGCTTTACCAAAGTTGGACGTGAAGAAGGTCGCAGCATAGCTGTTCCATGCCTGGATGAAGCCAAGAATACTCTTACGCTTGTCAAGAAGCTGTTTTTGCAGCTCATTGATGTGAGAGTCGACCATAGCCTCGTCAATCTCAAAACGGCCCGTCTTTGGCGACAAGCGCAGGAAGCCCCAGCGGATATCACCCTCAGGCAGTGACTCATCGATAGTCATTGTCGTGTTGCTGTCCTTGGAGATACGGGCCGATCCACTCTTTGCGAGATTGATGTCAACTCCGGTCACGGTGGTGAACTCATCAACAACTTCCCAAGCCTTGACTGCAACCTTGTGATCATGGGACCAGAACCAGAAGTCGTCGTGCATCCTCCACAAGTTACTTGAAGTGGATTGATTGACAGAGAAATCGAGACAAAACAAGGTTGTCTCGCCAAAAACATCACTGAGCACGTGGGAAGCAGGTGTTCCTCTGCGGCGTTTGCGCGTAGTCGAGTCATCCTCATCAACGAACTTGAGGGGAGCCTCGAGGAATTTCTTGAAGAAGCTGAGCCAAGTGTCCGAGACACCAAGATACTTCAAAATCGTCAAAACAGTGTCATGCGGTAGCCTTGGGTTCCAATCCTCAAAAACAGAGTGGAAAGCCGTCATTTCACCGTGAAGGTGAGTATTGATTGTGATCTCGGACGATAATAGGTGGAGCAATGTTTGTTTGAGAGCCATTGGGCTCCGGTGATCATCGCCATCGTCGTCCTCGTCGTCCTCATCCTCCTCATCCTCTGCATCTTCGTCGCATTCTGCTTGAAGATCATCAAATCTGCACATAGCCATTGCTGGTGGTGGAGGGGGAACCCTACGGGCCCTTTTCATTCCTGTTGATTTTCGGGCAGTCTGTTTCATTCGTGTCCGTTTCCTTGAAGTCGTGGTGAACTGTTCAAACTCCGCTTCTTCCTCACCATCAGCCGTATTGAGGACTTCACCATCATAATCCATGAGCTGGGCCATAAAATATCTTGCCCTATTAGCTTCATCTCGCTTACTCTGTAGAGAGGGTTCGTCCGTGAGTGGGCCCAAGTAATAAGCCAGACGTTTCTTCTCGGCGACAGTGATATTCTGGCGCATCGATTTCCAAGATCCAGTGTTCCGAGGTGCATAGCTGCGACTGCGAAATGCTTGGAACGCGGACTTGAAGAAAACACTCCATTTGATGCCGATGTACTGCAGAAATATTGCCTGAAGGAGGTCTTCGTGCATATGAATATTGTATACACCGCTTATCTTGCGCGTCATTTCCAAAGGAACTGGGGATTCTGAGTTCCAGGTCCAAGACTCTAAAGCGTTGATTCGCATGTTGAGAACGTCGGCAATCTCTTTTAGAATCATGGCATTGGTTTCAAAGTCCTTGAGAACTTCCCGTTTCTCGTTTGATAGCAGGTCAGACGAATGGAGACCCGCAATGACCCATCTCAGCGTGCTCACAGTGAACTGCTCTGGGGTTGACATGCTTGATTCGTGTCTCGAGACAGAATGCCGAAGCACCTGCAGATCACGAGCAACAGTCTTTTTCTCTTTGACACCGACACCAAATAGATGGTCGAGATATTTGGTGATGGCCTTGGTATCAACACTGGCTGATTCGAATACAATGCTCTCCCAGTCGATTTTGGACTGCAGCTTAGCTTGCTCACCTACATCCTCGAATGCCTCGCCCATTTCAACATCTGTTTCTTGGTCTTTTTCCTTGTCGCTTGACAGCCACTCAGTGACGAGCTCTCCATAGAGCCAGGCATACTGGTACTGAAGAGCCTGCATATCCAGCTGACGAACAAGCAACTTCTCCCAATCGGCCAACATGTTGGGGGATACAGAGGGGTCGATTTTGGCCTGACCAATGAAACGATCGAGGTTCCTCAGATCAATCTCGAGATGATTGAACTTTGTGCTGCCAAGTATGACCTTGTTGTCTTTATCAAGCTTGATGGCAAAGGACTTCTTGACACCATCACTCAGGGCGACAAGACGCTTAACGGCATCCTGTTCTGCGTTGACTGAGGACAAGATAGAAGCTTTCGCTTCTTCAAAATGAGAGCGACGCTTAGACAACTCTTGGAGTTTTGTATTGGTGATCTCCTGAAGCGTCTCGGAGAAGACGCTGCCAGAGGATGCCATGGTGTAAGTGGATGGAAGGCTGAAGAGACCTTCTTCTTATTGGTTCAACACTAGTCACCGATGACAAGAGACGAAGTATTGATTATCGAAGGTAAAAGAAGTGTACAAGAAGGAAAGAGGGGAAACGAGTGAGAGGAGGCAAGGTAACATATATATACCTACTAGGTAGGCAGTGAAAGGATGTGGTGTCCTCAGGCCACCAGTAGGCAACGAGCTGCGTGTAAGCCAAGGCCGTTCTCGGACCAATGGCTGTCGTCTCTTGATCTGTTTTGCCTAATTTCAAGGCACTTCAGTGAACGTATTCGAGCCAAAGGAGCCTTTTTCTGAGGCAAGTCGGTCCATTGACGCGGTTGATCAAGATTGATGGTTTGAAGTCGTCGAGGTGTTCGAGTTGAGTTGAAGTTGAAGCGAGGTTAGCGTAGACTAGACGCGCTAACTGGACGTCGATCGACCGTCTGTTTGATTCGTCTGCCGTGTTGGCCAAGTGGGGCAGGATTAGGCTGCACTGTCCCTGAAACTGAGCGTGATATCGTGAGTGACGAAATAACTTTGGAGTCGTCTCGGTCAGTTCATTACTACCGTAGTAACTAAATAATTTTCAGAAGGACGCCTATTTTATGTCGGATATTCTCTAAATTCTTGAAAAACTTGTTAATATGTTGAGTATGCTCACCTTCTGATGTTTCTGACGTCGTATCGTCCACATCTTCATCCCACATCTTTCCAACCTGGTACGAGGTCAGACCATAAAAATTTACCATTGGTTTATCAGAACAAGTATCTTTCATTCCAAATTCCTCAAATGTTGTTTGAAGTACAACGCAAGCAAGCTGATCTAGCCGTATCAATTTCCATGGGCTTTGGAAAACAGTTGAACCATTTCCTTCAACGCCAGTTCAGTCAAGATAAACACAATAGAATGTACCCCACTACGTTCGAGTCACACTGTCACCAGCCTTTGAATACAAGATAAGATACAACGAGGCAGCCGCAGAATCTAGGACCCCGCCTTCCTGCCGATTGCCTTACGCCTTGTGCTGACCAAAATACAGAATGCACCTCCCAGAACCATGTCGCCGAGCAACTACACTCTGAGAAGTTGCTCAAGTGCTTTAATGCTCTTAACTTTCTTCGTTCTCATAGGTAGTCATCCCCATTGTCACAAGACCAACAATGGCTACGATCGTGGATATCTCAGCATACCAGCAATGTCAGAGTAAAGAAGTTAGATTAACCCTCTTGATTATATTAAGTCCTATCCCTTCAGCGCCTAATCGTCAAACTTCCTGACCTTAAAAGGGCTGGCAGAAGCTGCGGGAGCCTGGCATTTGTTGGCCAAAGCAGCCTTGCCTTCAGTGCTCGTAGCACTAACACAATCAACGCCAATATCCTTGACACCGTCGCACAAGAAAACAGGTTTTCCACCGCAGGGGGTCTTGATGTTGTAGTTCTTGAACTTGATGTTCTCACAGACGGCCTCCTTGCTGGATGAGCAGGTCAATCGCGCAACAGCGTCACCGTACTTTCCAGAGCTGTAGCCTGAAAAGTTTTCTACAAAAGGGTCAGTCACTGTAACACTTCAGGGGTACTTGAAGAGAGCTTACCGAAAAGAATGTTGGTGATGTTCATTTTGGAAGGGTATTGGTTGCAGGTGGTGGCGTTGATGTTGAAGTAGCATGAGTCGATGAACGCGTTGTACTCATTATTTCCGCCGTAAAAGTTACGGAAGGTCACGTTGTCGATGAAGCCATAGCCGACATCAGGTCCAGCCCAGGTCTTGAGACGAGAAGCGTGCTGGCCGTTGAGCATCCAGAGGTTCTCGATGACAACATCCTTGACGAAGGACATTTCGCCCTTGTATTGACCAAGAGAGCCGATGGATTGACCGTGAGTGCCATTACAGTACATGGTGTCGACGTGGACATCAGTGGCATTGCTCTTGGGAGAAAAGCAATCATCGCCGATATCAACCCAAGCGCGCTCAACCTTGACGTGCTCAACATTGAGAGAGTCGAAAAAGTCGGTGTTCTTGGGAAGAGAAGTGGCGTTGTTTGAGACGGCAGTGCAAACGACATCCTTGAAAGAAATATCCTTGGCTAATAATTGTTAGTATATGAATCATTGCCAGCCGCCTTTGGATTTCACTTACAAGTAACAACAAAGTTAGTCCAGCAGGGAGAATCCTTAAAGTGAATGCCCTCGATATCAAGACCAGTCGCATTCTGGGCGTAGAAGAGAATGGGTCGCAGATAAGCATTATCCTTGTCGAGGATCTCTTTGCCAGCGAACTCGTTCCACCATCTCTGGCCGTTACCGTTCAGAACACCCTTTCCGTAGATCTTGATGCTCTTACCGCCCCACTTCCAGAACATGATGGAGTTCTATGACTGTTAGCTCGCGTCCATTATCAGATAGGTCAAACATACCTGGAAAGGATGGGTAAAAGCATTCTTCTGCCAGTAAGCAGTGTCGTTGGTAAACTTGATCTCGCCATCAAGATGAACGTGTACATCATTCAAGAACGTAAGATCAAGAGGCTTTCCAATGACAAAGGTCTTTCCCTTTGGCAAGTGAAGAGTACCTCCATTGTTGGCCTTCTTCAAGCCCTTGTAGAACTCAGTTGAGATGTCATCACGATCATTCTTGCTGTGACGGATAGTGACAACCTTGCGATGGTTCCTTTTGGCAGGGCTATCGTAAGGATGCTTTGCGCGGAACTCCTCGACGCTACGGGGCACGCCAGCTGGAAGATCAATTGCCTCGGCGATGGCGCCTGCAAAGAGCGAGAGGGTGGTGAGGAAGCTTGAGATCTTCATTGTGACTATCTTGAAAGAATGAAAGACGAAGAGAGAGCTTGATGAGGACTGCAGTAGAGGTTATGCGGACCCTGGGATGTTTTATATAGTGGATTGCCTCGGTCATTTCGGAGCACGGTCTCAATGCATCGCGATATCCACCCCCATTCTATCAAAGTCGCCTCATGCATGTTGAGATGAGTAGTTCCGTTACATCGCAAGGTTATACCCCAGATGAACGGTTCTTAGAAATGTCTTCAAGAGTAACTGTCGCGCAATAAGGTATAAGCTTGTTGGAGACAAAAAGTGTCTAATTGGTGGAAACCAAATTATCCGCGGCTCAGAATACCCGTGGGACTCGATTTCCCCATCCTTAGCTGTCGATCATTCGTTCATTTCACTGATTGCCCGCCCCCATTGCTCTCAAATTCTAGCCTCCCCCGCAAAGACAACCCCAACTTTTGAGGGGTGGTATTGCCGGCGGAAAGTTGCCGGATCGTCTAGGGGACGAAAGCACAGAGGCATCTGGCATTATCAAACATGGGATGGGACGGTCTTGGGCGGTCTGGAGCCAAGGAGCCAAGAGGACCCCTGTGAAACGTACGAAGTGAGGTGGATAAACTTCAATTGTAATTTAAACTGACACACTCTATTCCAAAGTCTATTATCTACCATCCTGAAACTACCAAGTCTAAATTATTCGTTCAGTCCGTTATCAAATTAAACACCTGCATCAATTTTGGACTTGCTCAGCAGTCCTCCCTTGATCTCTCTGAGCTTTCTCATCTGCCGTGAGATCACTCTTTGCTGATTCCATCTTCACCGTCATGAAGATAAGTAACGAAGCGGCAGCCAATCCAGCTCCCGTCCAGAAACCAATTTGATACTGACTTCGTGTATCGACGTTTTCGGCTCCTTTGATATCCTTCCTCACAGAAACGGCCATCTCACCCACACCCAACCAAAAGGCCATACCGAGGTACAGTAAGCTGGTGATAAGAGCACCTGCAACTGTTTGAAGATGACCAGGTAGAGACGTCGTTATGAAAACATTGGTGACGTTAAAAGCAATGTCGACTCCGACTGTGGCGAGAATCATGGCTGGGAAGACAAATGCCCAGTAAAGAAAGCTGTTGGACTTTCCACTATCAGGAATTGTTGCAAAAAGTATGGTCGATCCGAGAAATCCCAGTCCTGAGATTATCAGGAGTAGTCGTCCACTAAGGATATGAAGGACAAAGCCGCCAACAACGGCAAGGATGAAGCCACCCGCTGCGAGAGGGATAAACCAAGCAGCAGTGAGCAAGGGACCAATATGCAAAACGGATTCAATGCTATCCAATATTAGTCGGTACTTGGAATATTCCAAAAAGGAAACTTACTAGAAGGACGCGTAAAATAGCCACAGTCCAAAACAACCATAACACATGAACAAGGCAAGAATCAAGCGACCCATATATTTCGTCTTGAATACTTCTGCTGGCATAAGAGGCTGACTAGCCCACCACCCTTCGATGTAGACAAACAATGCCAGACACAGGATGCCGAGAGTGAGAGTAACATAGATATAGGGTGTTTGCCAGCCCTGAGGAGCATTACCACCGTCAGTCAATGCAAAGACAGTAAGTGAAAGACCTGACACAATAGTAGCACTGCCGAGCCAGTCCATCTTCAAATCCGGCGTAGGGTCTCCATGATTCTTCGGGATAGTCAAAAGACCGGTGATGAAGATGCTGACACAGACGACGGCACCAATGAAAAAGTACCACTTCCATCCGAGGACTTGGGCAGAGAGAGCACCGAAGAAAATACCAGAGTAGAACCCGATGCAAGAGAAGGCGCCGAACATGCTAAAGACGAGGTTTTTGCGAGGGCCAGGGCGATAGATTCGAGACATGATGGCCACACCGGATGGTAGGAATGCTGAAGGTCCTAAACCCTGCATTGCTCGAACGGTGATGAGCATGGTGGGATTCTGGCTGAAACCGCCAATGATAGACCAAACGATCAACCACGCATGTCCGCCCAAGAAGATGAAGCGTCCGCCGTGTATTTCAGCTAATCGTGCAAAGGGAAGCAGCAAAGATGCTGTGGTGAGATTGATTACAGCAGCAGGCCACGTCCTCACCGAGTCTGGTATGTTGAGCGTATTCGCAAGTGAAGGTAGAATAATATTAAAGCCCGAAACAAAATATTCGCTGACCATCATTGATCCCACGACAGCAAAAATAAAGCCTAGCTCAGACCAGAGTGAAGAGAAGCATGCTGGACGCTCTCGACCTAAACGATCGAGTTCTTTTTGGTCGTAGAGAGAAGGTTCTCGGGGTTGTGAGGCATTCTGCTCTTGGTCGAGAACGCCAGGTGGCGTTTCGACTTTTTCACTCATTTTTCGGTGAAGTGAAAACGGTTGACAAAGTTGAAGAAACGTCTTATTGCGTCAAGTTATAGCGAATTTGTTGTGGGTCTTGGGGGGGATCTGGAGGAGCTATCGAACAGAAGGGGATGGTTATTCTGTTCTATTCTGTTTTGTCTTGGATCTGGACGATTCGAGCTTGCTCTGAAGAAGATGAATGAAGTCGGCACATTTACCGTGTCTTGTCGAGTTTGAGTGCCATTATATATTCTTGAAGGATTATAAATCTCCGCCTTATCTGGAAAACATCCAGAAGCACTTATGACTCGAAGAGGTCAAAGTGGTTTCTGGATGTTCGGGCTTTCGGACTTAGCTAGTCTCAAAAAGGCAGTTTTCCACGAACCAACGAATAAGCTTAAACCAACTGAGATCGCTTATGAAGTGGGTGGATATATGAAAGTCCGACATTTGAACTCGGAGCCTTTTATCTTTGCAGTGAAAGATATGTGACATAATCTAGATCGAAGGAATGTTGTTTCGTTCGGAACATGGTCAATCTTGTAAAAAATCAACCGAAAGTCTATACTAAAACACTTCATTCTTTTTTTAATCACAAGTTTGTGCTTTCCTTGACGAACCTACGGGGCGTGTAATAGATGTTCGACTGATGGAAAAGAACAGAAATCGCCGTATAGATCAACGTTGCAGACAGAAGAACTACAAGGAGTATATCTGAAATGTCAATTAACCAATTGAAAGGCCCTACTGATCAACATTACAACTTTTCTATCAATGGAATGAGTGAATGAAGCTACAAGATAGACGCAAATGTTCTAACTACAGGGTAATGTTCACGAGTGTCTTATCAGATTAGATATTTGGTCGTGATAAGACCTTCCCGAAAAGTGGAGTCTCAACCGTTGTACTCGTACCTGCCGTTCGGTGGTCCGAGTGCAAGCGCTGGTTGCTGGGCTGTCACTTTCCAATTAACGCGTGAGGACGCGCACCCCTGCTCTATCCCTTATAACTGCCGCGACGGGACGCGACACCCAAATGCCAATTTAGTGCAGCCATAATGGGTCTTCCATCTTCAACCTTCCTCACTTCACCTTGACACTACCTATTATTCTATCACATCTTGACTTTTGTTCTCTTGTCAATTGTTTCTGTTCGTTTACCTATTAAGTCGCAGACTTAGTAGGCTCTAGTTCTTGGTCACTTTTTGGTGATTCACCATTGTCGAGACCGTTGCCTCAGTGTCCAGTACCCTCAATCGAAGCATTCTATCTGGTACAATACACCATCTTCGGGCCCATCATGACGAGCCAACGATCAAATGTGGCTCGAACGCCTGCAAAATCGGCAAAAGCCGCTGCGCCTACTTCCTCAGCCAAGCAGCGCTCAATCGTTTCTTTCTTCTCAAAGGCTCCGCCCTCGTCTCCCGCTGCCGCATCTTCCCCTCTGGCAAAGCCTTCTCCCACTCCCAAGCAATCCTCATGCTTGAAAGAAACTACGAAAGCCAACTCCCTTCCCAAAACTACACCTTTATCCAAGTCCAAGTCGACCCCGACCACAACCGATAAGCACATCACACCAGTCCCTGACAGTGACGCCATCGAACCCCCAAGCTCTCAAGAAAATCTTGATACAACCGTCAAGGTAAGATACCTGTCCCTCGCCTCGATGAACCCTTGAGCTAAAACATTATTAGAAGCCTACCTCTAAGATGGACCTTGACGCCCTCCCCAGCAGTCCGACTCGAAAGGTGAGAAATTCGCACACTCAACTCCTGGGACCAGCCACTAATGCCCCGAAGGTGAAGAAGGTTGTTAATTATGCCGAGTCCTCCGACGAAGATGAGCCTTTCCAGTTCGGTGGCGCTTCAAGCACACGACGACGAGCAAGGGTTCGACAAGTCGTCAAGGACGAGGATGACTATGATGAAGAAGAGGACGAAGTTGTGCAGGATGAAGATAGTGGTAAGAACGCCCTCCTCGTTGCTTCAATTGCCAAACTAACCTTAAGCTCTGCAGACACTATGGATGACTTTATCGTATCAGAATCAGACGATGATGCCTCCCGATCCAAGAAAAGAAAGCGACCCCCAAAATCATCCGCCCCGCGCAAACGATCCAATAAGTCGTCGCCTATCCCTATACCCGAGCTCAATATCAACGACAGCATCCCTGAAGAGGATGAGCTGATGGATGATATTGAGGCCTCGACTGCATCTCAATGGAGCTATAACCCCAACTCAGGCGATAAGCAAGCAGTTGTCAAGCCCGCTGAAAGGATTGCGAGTAAGGACCCAAAATTCAAAGAGAAGGCGCACACCAAAGATCCCGATCAAAGGTATGTTTGGCTTGCCAACATCATGGACAAGGAGAGGAGGAAGCCCGACGACCCAGAGTATGACAAGAGAACCATCTACATCCCGCCTACGGCTTGGAATAAGTTCTCTCCATTCGAAACTCAGTATTGGAAGATCAAGCAGAACCTGTGGGACACTATCGTATTTTTCAAGAAGGGCAAGTTCTATGAACTTTACGAGAACGATGCCACCGTGGGACACCAGGAGTTCGACTTCAAGATGACTGATCGAGTCAATATGCGTATGGTAGGAGTGCCCGAGAGCTCGCTTGATTACTGGGTGAACCAGTTCATTGCGAAGCAGTACAAGGTTGCTCGTGTTGATCAGATGGAGACCAACTTGGGCAAGGAGATGCGTGAGAGGCAGGATAAGAGCAAAAAGGCAGACAAGGTCATCACTCGTGAGCTTGCATGCATCCTCACGGCCGGTACCCTCGTCGATGGTGGCATGTTGCAGGACGACATGGCCTCTTACTGCGTGGCTATCAAGGAGTCTGTTGTAGACGATCTCCCTGCCTTCGGAATTGCCTTTGCAGACACTGCCACTGGTCGTTTTTACCTGTCCAGTTTTGTGGATGATGTCGACTTGACCAAGTTCGAAACGCTGATTGCCCAGACCGGTCCCAGAGAACTACTCCTCGAGAAGTCACATCTATCCACCAAGGCATTGCGCATCCTCAAGAACAACACTAGCCCTACAACCATCTGGACACACCTCAAGCCAGGTGCCGAGTTCTGGGATGCGGATACAACCCGCCGTGAACTTGGCTCTGCAAAGTACTTTAAGACTGATGATGCTGATGAGGAGGTCTGGCCTGAGGCTCTCCAAGCACTGCGGGATGACGATGTCATCATGTCAGCGACGGGAGCACTGATCTCATATCTTCGTTTCCTCAAGGTCGAGGGACCTTTGCTTTCACAGGGCAACTTTGAACTCTACAACCCTATCCAGAAGAACGGGACTCTTATCCTGGACGGACAGACCCTCATCAATCTTGAGGTCTTTTCCAACTCCGTTAATGGCGGTTCCGAAGGTACTCTGTTCAGTCTTCTTAACAAGTGCGTTACACCCTTTGGAAAGCGTCTTTTCCGATCGTGGGTGGCCCACCCACTTTGCAACATTGATCGCATCAACGAGCGTCTTGACGCAGTTGAGATGCTCAACGCTGATCAGACAGTCCGTGAACAATTCGCTTCGCAGCTTGTCAAAATGCCCGATTTGGAGCGACTCATCTCACGTATCCACGCTGGCGCCTGCAAACCTGAAGACTTTGTCAAGGTTCTGGAAGGCTTTGAGCAGATTGAGTACACCATGGGCCTTTTGGGAGCTTACAAGGGTGGTAATGGTCTTGTCGACCGTCTCATCTCGTCAATGCCAGACCTCGATGAGCCTTTGAGCTACTGGAGGACAGCCTTTGACCGAAACAAGGCTCGTGAAGAAAAGATTCTCATTCCCGAACGAGGTATTGAAGATGACTTTGACCAGAGCTCGGACCGCATTGAGGAGATCAAGCAGCAACTTGAGGACCTGCTAGCTGAGAAAAAGAAGGATTTCAAGTGCAAGCTCCTCAAGTTCACAGATGTGGGCAAAGAGATCTACCAGCTGGAGGCACCCAAGAGCGTCAAGGTTCCTTCTAGTTTTCGCCAAATGTCTGCTACAAAGGACGTCAAGCGTTATTACTTTCCCGAGCTGTCTCAACTTGTGCGTGAACTCCAGGAGGCGGAGGAGACTCATTCTCAACTCGTAAGAGAAGTTGCCTCTCGGTTCTTCCAAAAGTTCGATGTTGACTATGACACCTGGCTATCTGCCATCAAGATTATCTCTCAGCTGGATTGCTTGGTAAGCTTGGCCAAGGCATCGGCTTCCTTGGGCCAGCCCAGCTGCCGTCCTCAGTTTGTGGATGAGGAGCGCAGCACTGTCGACTTCCAAGAACTTCGACACCCTTGCATGATGAACACTGTCGATGATTTCATTCCCAATGACATCAAACTTGGTGGTGAACAGGCCAAGATTAACCTGTTGACAGGAGCCAACGCTGCTGGCAAGTCTACAGTCCTTCGCATGGTAAGTACCCTCAGATCTCATTCCCTTTAATTAAGCTAATAGTTTCTCAGTCTTGTGTCGCTGTTATCATGGCTCAAATCGGCTGCTATGTACCTGCTACTTTCGCTCGTCTAACCCCCGTTGACCGAATCATGTCTCGTCTTGGAGCCAACGACAACATCTTTGCTGCTCAGTCTACCTTCTTTGTTGAACTGTCAGAGACCAAGAAGATCTTGTCTGAGGCTACTCCTAGGTCACTGGTCATTTTGGATGAACTTGGTCGTGGTACCAGCTCTTACGATGGTGTCGCCGTTGCCCAGGCTGTTCTCCACCATGTCGCTACTCACATCGGCTGTGTCGGCTACTTTGCTACCCACTACCACTCACTTGCGACAGAGTTCGAGAACCATCCCGAGATTCGAGCACGCAGGATGCAGATTCACGTTGACGAAGATGAGCGACGTGTTACCTTCCTTTACAAGCTTGAGGATGGTGTTGCTGAAGGTAGTTTCGGCATGCATTGCGCTGCCATGTGTGGCATCTCATCGCGCGTGATTGACCGCGCAGAGGTAGCTGCCAAGGAGTGGGAGCACACCAGTCGACTCAAAGACAGTTTGGAGAAGGCCAAGACAGGGTGTTACATCCCGCTGGGTATCCTCAGCGATTTGGGTGCACTACTTGGAGACAAGGGAGGAATCGGCGACGACGGTGTCGACGTTCTTTTGAATGCTATTGAAGCATTATAATAAGATAAAGATCAAGTTGAGGGAAGGGAACAAGATGAGCTGGGCCGGACAAGTTTAGAACGGTAATTTAGTTGTTTTGCAAGGCGTGTTGGCGTCGTTTTAACATGTAATCAGAATGGGACAACCTCTGCTAGAGTTGTCGAAGGGATAAATAGGCGTTGCCATGGAGTGTGTCCGTCAATCAAAGGCGAAGAAATTACTCGAGCATTTTGATGTCAGGGCAATCAGATGCAATTAAATACAACAAGATCTATTCTATGGTACATAACAAAACTACCATTGACTCTCGTTCCCTCCGATCTAAACGTGACAAAACTCCACAACATAAAACTGTACAAATTTTCAGATAAAAGAAGACAAATCCAGCGAAAAGGCAACATCCAAACCCGTGCATACTTTGCCGAATGACCTCGCAATTAATCACCTTCATCATTGGAAGGAGGCCCAGTCGAAGGTCCAGATGGAGTTTGCGACGGATTGGTCTTTTTGCTAGACGCCTTGGATGTCGCTTTTGATGTTGCCTTCGATGTCGCCTTGGAAGTTCCCTTAGACTGTGCCTTGGAAGGTGTTTTCGAAGGTGTCTTTGACGGTGTCTTTGAAGACCCTGCTGCTTTCTTACCGCCGGGGGTCTTCTTAGTTCCCTTTGCTTTCGGCGTCTTGGTTGCCGCTGCATAATTCAGTTAGTTATCTCTTTATTTTATTAGAGTGGTGTACAAGACTTACCAGTCTTACTTTTCTTGACCTTCTTCGGAGCCGGTTCATCGGGTGGTTCATTATCGTCAGCAGGCCTCTTCAACGACGGGTTCGCATCATTCTGGAACTCTGGAATGTCATCAACGTCCGGCTTCAAGTCATCATCGGAGTCCGTTTCACTCTGGTACTGATAATTCTCATCAATGACTCGGTTGCCGATGTACATGGCTCGTCGTTGGCGTCCTTCCGGGGTGTCATCCCAGGGGAGACCAGGTGCTGTCCAGTCTCCTGGGAAGGGCGGCAAGCCTTCGTATGGAGGCCAGGGAATGTCATACCACTCGCCGTTCTCTGGGTTGTTGGGGTCAGAACGCCAGACGGAAGCATGGTGGTCCTTGAAGTGAGTGGGATACATGGTGCGCATGTAGGTTGGGTATTGGTCAAGGAATGTCTCCTTGAGGGAGGTGAGTGTTCCAGGAAGTTTGGAAGCAGGAATCCAACCGCTGCGGTTCGGGAGACGCTCTGCAGAACCCAAACCATTGCGAATGCGGCAGCATTTAGTTTTATCTGTGTGAGCCTGTGAGATGTTAGTGCGTGTTCGCAGTATGAAACTGTAAGATACTGACCTCGAGCTCACTCGCGCGACCGATAGGTGACCGATTTGGACTCTTTGTCCGCCTCAGAGGTGCCTTTCGGAGACACTTTGAACAGTACATCTTATCGTCTGGATCAAAGTTAGGGTCCTCAGGGCCAAGCTTCTTAATCCAGTCAGGGGACGGCGATCGACGACGGAAGCGTCGCACACGCTTCTTTTTCTCCTCTTCATAGTCATCGTCCTCGTCGCCTTCGTCCTCATAATCCCCATCATTGTCACCTTTAGGTAGACGTCCTTGAGCCTTCTTGGTAGATCGGCCTCGGCCTACGGTGTTTGAGCTTTTAGATCCACTACCACCGGCATCGTCGTCCTCATCAACATACTCATCGTCGCCCTCGGCGCCCTCCTCGCTCTCGTCCTCATCCTCGTCCATGTCCTCATCAACATCCGGGTCAGCAATCTTAGCCGGTGATTTGGGCTTAGACTTGGGTTTCGACTTGGGTTTCTTCTCAGACCGTCTGCCACGAGAGACGCTAGAGCCGCTCTGCTCTCCGGCATCCGACCCATCGTCCGGTGGTGGAGTGCGGATAGCCGACTTCTTGGGTTCTTGAGCACGCTTGGGGGTAGGCTTCAGACGGTGAAACTTGATAGGGGCTGTCTTAACACCACCATCTTGCCCGTCGTCATCATCATCTCGTTTGTCATTGCCATCATCCTCCGGCTCATCGTCACTGTCGTTGGTCGATTTCTCCTCCTTATCAGCCTCTTCTTCTGATGAAGAAGAAACTATAAAAATCTCCTTGGGATGATTGATGCGGACGTGACGACGATACTGCTTATCAGTCATGGATCCAACGTAGGCACCGCACTTTTCAAAGTAGGCGCACTTCTTGAGAATCTGCGCGGCATCAGCGAGCTGTTCTTGATTGGCCTTCTCCGCCGCTATTGCCGCTCTGGGTGTCTGCAACTTCTCATTCACGGTTTGGAAGTTCTTATTCTCATGACTCGGCATGTTCACCTTGGTTTGCTCTTCTACTATGGGCTCCAGGATATCCCAAAGCTGGTAAACGTGGCAGTCCAGATGCTTGATACACTCATCCACACTGCGTGGTATGAGGGGCCGGGCGCCATTCTTGTCCTTCTCACCGTAGTCATAGAAGCTCAGCTTACAGAATGGACAGGCATCCATCTTGAAGTCGGTGTGATAGTTCTTGAAGTGTCTCCATACGCCATGGGAACTGAGATGTCCAATATGGGGAATAACGCAGCCCGGGATCGGGCATTCCTTGGGAGGATCTTGAACAGCAGTGGTCCCAGGGTTGTCATACCAGGCAAGAAGAGGGTACGTAAGGAGGCGCGGCGGCTCGGGGAGTTTGTACTGTGGTCCCCACGACCTGATCTCTTCCGCGAACGCCTCTCCAATGAGATTGGCGGGAGCCTTGGTGGCAGCTGCGCCTGTTGCAGGTGCAGTTGTTGGACGAGTGACCGATGATGTGTTGAAAGGGTTTGGCACGTATCCTGTAGCGAAAGGATTCTGTACTGAGGCTGCACTGGAGAAGGACGGTTTGAAAGACGCGGATTGAGACGCAGCAGGCCCTGATGAGGTAGTATGAACTGTTCGCGAAGGTGGTTGAGAACCCCCCTGAGCAAAAGCATTTGCTTTAAGTGACACCGAGGGGTTTGCTCCTTGGTCAACATAACCGCACATCTTGCCCACCTCGTCTGCATGCTTGCTTCCCAGGTGCTTGATCTTTTGATCCTTATCCCACCAGCCAAACAGAGCATCATCGCAGAAAGGACACTTCCGCTTGGCATGAGCAGTCATGACATGGATGTTCAGTTCTTCATCTTGATCGAGCCGCCAAGTGAAGTTGCAACCCTGAAAGGGACACATGTTTGTACGTTTCAAAAGCATGTTACGCAGATTCCAAAAGCTCTTTTGCAATCCAGCTTGCTCAGTGGGTGTCAGGATAGCCTTGGAAAACATGGGGACGTTGCCAGAAAGACGATGGATCTTCTCAGCGGGAGCTGCGGTGATAGGAAATCTGATCTCAGCATCTGATGGCCAGGCTCGTTGGTCCTCAGTGGCGAAGATACTGGGTTGTGTTGCCCATGTGTATGCTCGGTCATCGGGTCCAGCAACGTTGCTGGCTTGCAAGGGAGGCTTGGAACTAGGACCAGATGTCAGAGGAACGACCTGTTCAGGTTCACCCTCAGGCTCGTTCTGTTCAGAGATTGTTGGAAGACCGAACCTTCTCAATATGTCGTCCTCATGGTCATCCGCATGGTCATTCGCATCGTCGTCGCCGTCATCGACAGTCACTTGAACAAAACTTGGAACCCCGTACCCTTTCATCATTTCATCCCCATCCTCGTCCTTATCCTCACCCCCGCCGCCGTCTTCTTCGTTGACTTCGTCGTCGTCGCTTTCATCGCCAAACAAGCTTCCGTACATAGACGAGCGCCAAAGTTCACCTTCATTAACTGCACGACTCGCGAAGCCATCGCCACCCTCATCTTCGGTGTGGCGAAGTGAAGACCAGTGAAATTGAGGCCGGCTAGTTGCCAGGATACCAATATCGTATTCTGGATCCCCATCTGGAGTAATTGCACCTTCCATTACAAGAGTGGAAGGCAAATGAAGACTGTCTGGACCGCCGATTGACTTGTTCCTAACCTTGAGCAGTTTAGGTGACAAGAAAGCTTCAGCGCAGTGCCTAGACATGGGGGACCAGACTTTGCCTTCCACCAAGAGTGAAAGGTCGTCCTTCTTGTCAATAGGCTTCAGTGGCACCGGATCTGCAGGATATCCGGCAAGAGTGTCGATGGACTGGCCATCCAGATCGTGTAACTGGAGAGCATCTCGCCTGAATTTACCCCCGCTCATCTCGTTCTGCCTCAGGGCTTCCTCGTCGAGCCTCAAACCCCAAAGGTTGTGCTTGCTTATGGAGGTCGACCAGTTGGTATTCTTCGGTTTGTTCACAATGGATACCGTTACGATAGGAGATGTGATTGACTTTCTGATGTCGTGCCAATCATCGTCAGTCGCATCAGCTCCTATAAAATAAGACGGCGAATCCATGTTTTGAACTTGAAGACTGTCAAACGAAGGTGTCTCCGTCAGCAAGAAGCACATGTCTTTAGGGTCCTGGGATTTGAAGTCTGGAGGTGTCACCAACAGGCAAAGTTCCATGAAAGCGTTCTGAAACTGCTCTACTGTCGATGTCAAACGAGGCATCTCAACAGAGAATTCCCACCCACTGTACCAACCCGGGAACAGACGACAGTGTCCGGGACGCCAGTTTACACGGACAGTTCTGTAGAAGTTCGGAGATTGTTCCAGTTTGCTGCCAAGGCTTTTTGGGACATCTTGGTGAGGGATCCCTGGGATGCCTATCTTCCATGATCTCAAATCGCGTCGAGGCTTAAGCTGAAGGCCGTCAATACGAAACTCGTCAGTCGTTTCTTCTTTATGGCCATCAATCAAGAATACCGAGTCAATCTTTCGAGAGGTAGATGCATCAAAGGCCTCAGCGGTCATCTCGCAAATTTGTCGGTATGCCTGGTCAAATGGTGCCGCAGCATCATGTAACCGCCGTGAGATAAGGTATGGGTTGGGAGTTGGGTAATAGTTGGGCATGAGGATAGCTTCCAAGCCAGCATCGAGCCAGCAACATTGAACCATCCACTTGGCATTGGGGTTGTTGAGTGGGTGTAGTAGTTCCCATGCCCATTGGGGAAGACCCATGGCGCCGTAGACAACAGGAATAGTCCAACTACTTTTGGGGTTGTTCCTGTCAACGAGTCGAAACAAGGCATGGTGATGCGCCGAACCCTCAGGTGCTCCGAAAAGGATGTTCAAGGTTTTGGAGAAGTGAGCGTTGTACTGATTAGACCCATATTCGCCAATCTTAAAGGTTTGTGCATTGGTCTTGGGGAATGCCATGTAGGCATAGCTGATCACTTCATCCTCAGGTCCATTCGGAGCGTGACCAAGAGAGCGTCCAATTCTGACCGTGTCTGATTGAAATTGGCCGGCAATAGGCTCCCAATGCTGAGGGCCTTTGTTGACTTCGGTATGTATGTCATCGATGAAAAGAGCACAGCAATGCTTGTGAGACATTGTGCTGTCGGCGAAATGCTTTTGAAGAAAAGCCATAGCGGGACTGTCCTCCTTCAGGGGTAATTGATCATGAAAACATTGTGGCTTATAGACTTTCAGATCGTACCACAAAAGAGAAAATGGTTTGTCTTCATGGTCCTCAGCCTGCAGTAGCTGGCGTAGAACTTTCGAGAACGACCGCCATTTTAGAGGAACAAAGGGCAAGCGACCGTAGAGGCCGTGTAAATATGTCCATCCGTCTGTGAACAACCCAGGTGTCTCGTCGTCTGGGATGTAATCATCACTTAAGATCATGGGGTCATGGCCGTCTCCTCCTCCACGAAGGCCCAATGTTGGTTCCATGGCCCTGGGAAGTGGTAGGGGGTAGTTTGTGGCTTCCTTGGCTTCAAGCTGTCAGTTACAAACATGAGTTTATAGTTAAATTGACTTACATTTCAGATTCTCCTTTCCCCAGTTGCGACGGTCATGTGCAGTAAGAAAATGTAATGGCGGCTTGAAATTGTATCTGGGAACCTCTTTCTCATCGAGACCCATCATCATGGCAATTTCTTCGAGAGGGTTATCAACAGGAGCTGCGGGTAGGCCAAAGTACATCATAGTGAGCCTTGTCTCCAGTGAGTCCTCAACACCTTTGAAGCGGCCAGCAAGTAATGCGTTATATCTCTTCGTATTGGCGACCTGTATCTCCTTGACGTCGGCACATTCAGCGGGCGCTAGCATGCGATACTGTTGATATGTGAAGACAGTTCTTATAATGTCCTCGATTGACTTTTCTGTGGTCAAGGCCTTGGTGAAATACTGGTGTACTTTCTCCCATCGCTTACTGTCCGGATCGATCATGAGGTCAATACGGTCTGTAGGAGGATCAGGTTGCTGTAGCCATCTGTCCGAGACCTCTGCCGCCAAGGACGTCGAGACGTCAGTAAGCTTATCCATCGGACGGACTGTCCAGGCAATGGTTGACAAAAGAAATTGGTGGCCGAAAGGAAAGCCCGGCAAATAAGTCGCGTGTCTTTGGGTATAATACAAGGTAGAAGAGCAGACACAAAGGAACAGAAGTCAAGAAAGAGGGTGTACGGGTGCGCTGAGATCAGTTGAATAGGGAAGGAAAAAAGTGAGGAAGGATAAAAATAACGAGAATATAAACGGAAATGAGAACAAGTCAATGACGGGAAGCGCGGTATGTTAAGTCCCACGCCACGAATGAGCGTCTTTGAGAGTAAAGCTAGGTGAGTGGCCGCACAGGCCTGCGTGAAATGCCATTGTTCTCGATGCTGGTATCTGGTAGTGTCGAGGACAAAGAGAACCGCTTGGCTCTTTGAAAAGTTGTTGGAATGGTCTGTGTCTCTATCGTACTTAGTCGGCACCACCGCCGTTGGTCCTTTGAGGTTAACGGCCTTGGAAGTCCAAACATCGAACAACTGGCTATCGCAGGGTCGCATTATATCGACATGCGCCTGAAGGAAAACAGAAACTCACCTGAAGGTGTAGTTAGTACATAAGGCCCTCGCGATCTGTAGAAGCGCAATGGCATCACGGCAACGGACATCAAAGGTATGCGCTTGTTGCTAAGATTGGTGAATCTGATACCCGGACTCAACCCAAAACGGGTTCACAATAACGTCTGTTGATACAAATATAGTAACAAGCAAGGTCAAGGCTTCATGTACCTTTTGATCGAGCCACATTCCAGCCTCTTGTGCCTCGCTCTAATTGAGGGGGGGTATGTTTCTTTGTTCTCGTTCCAGGAGTGGTCATCCGAAAGGAGGGGAAGCTGAGCCCATGCGAACAAAGAAACCGAACCTCAATGGAGCATCAATAGCCCGTAGCAATCTTGCAACTCAGCGTCTTTGTTGGGAGAAATCTCCGAGAATTTTGAAATCACGAGAAGGAAACAGTCCAGGTCGTGAATGAAGTCGTTCATTATGGTATTGTAAGTTCCTTTGTTTCGCGTCTGACATAGGGTACTGGCGATGTCAAATTGCTTGACTAACGAGCTCAAATCACTCCATACACTGTCGCACAAGATCCTCCAATTTCTCCTGGCAATCGGAAAAGTAATTGATAGCCTGGATGATCTTACCTTCGCTTGTGCCGAACCCGCTTCTGGTGAAAGCCAGCCTCCATTTGCTTTCATTTTTAATCAATGAACTGTAGTCTCTTGTTTCCCAGCTCTTGTTGGCGGGGCCTTGCGCAAAGTAATCCCCAAGCTTGCCATCCCATTCCGACAGATTGGAAGAAGCAAGTCCGTTAAGCAGATTGGGGGAGATCGTGATATGTTGGATGCCTGCAAGTTGCATAACCTCATCAACCGACGTGAGCGACGCAGCTAAAACTTGCGTGCGGAGCGAGTGTTTAATATAGTAGGCCTGCGCTTCACGACAAAAGTCAAAGGCTTTGTGTTCATCAACATATCTGAGATTGTTAGTCTGGCGTCAATGATGTGTCCGACAGTAACTCACCCTGCTTTGAAGTGAACCTTGAGCTCATTAACATAGGGCGCAATGTAAGTACACTGTGCATCAGCAGCCAAAGTCGCTTGTTCCATGCAGAACATGGTTGTAGCAAGTGTAGCGATGCCTTTCATTTCAAGTGTGCGACAAGCTTGAAGGCCTTCCCAAGTGGCGGGGATCTTAATGCACACCCTCTTTGTGTCAAAGTCGGGTGCCAGCGCCTTGAAGATATCGGCAATTCCTGAAGGGCTGTAAGTATGTGCCACGGCAAAGGACGGGACGCAGGTTACTGTGAGCATCGCTGATTGTACCGTCAATTGAATAAGACAGCTTTGGGTTGGTTTGAATGTGTACGTAGCCCGTCACATTTGGGACGATTAACAGTTGCAATTTGACCATCTACCTTGTCAGTATTGGGCGTTATTTTAAGAGTCTTGTTGCGTACCAAGACCTGAACAACAAACTCCTCAAATGTCGCGGATCCTTGAAGCTTTTTCAAGTCGCCTCGGGCTTTCTCGATGGCATCTTTGACCAAAGCGTCGTGATGCAAAAGAGGCTCCCCTGCAAGCGGCCTGGAGATCTCGGAAAATGCAATTGCCTGAACAAATGTTAGAATTGTATCACAGAAGGAGACTAAGAACCGACCTGGTTAGAAGTACAATCCACAAATGGACCTAACTGATGAGCGACTGCATTCAAGTCAGTCAGTCAGTGTGCGGAAGACGAGTGCTTGGGTCAGTACCATTGGCGTCAAGGGTATCACAGTCAACCTGAGTGGTCTGTCGAAGGGCGTCTAACAGCGTCGTCATTTTGCGCGGTTGGAAAGATCAATCGATGATAGTAACGAGACCTGCTGAGATGATAAAATGATGTATTGTGCTATGAATGTAATTCAAGCCGGCAGTCGTGGTATTTGACTGTATCGCGAGCTTGCTGACTGAATGTTGATGGAGTCGCCTCACTCAAGTAAAGCTAACGAGCCGAACTAACCCCCACTCAAGACGCCAGCATCTTTGGAAGCTGTAGCCGCCATTCGCTCGGCTTGACTTCCCCAATGTCCATCAGCTTAGGTGGTCTTTCGCCTCCATTTCCACTATTGCTGGGTCGCTGTCGCAATAAACATCGCATTAGGAAGGGCTCCTCTCCCCCAGATGGCCGTGTTCCACGATCTAGGTCAGTTATTGACGGAGTAGCAACTTCATAAGCCAATCTCCAGATAGCAATGTGGTCATGCGGGGAACTGGTGGGTCATGGTAGTGGTAGTTCTTGGGATAGACTCCATCGCTGTACTGTCCGAATGTAGCTCGGGCTCTTGTCGCCCAAAGACTGTATTGGGGAGTAGAACCGGCAACTGCCAGTTGTTTGAGCTGTCAAAAAAAAAAAGGGTCTCTTATGCTTGACAACCTATGCATGAAAACGTCGGGTTTAGCGGCGATCAATAAGGATCCAGGGATTAGGAATGTGCACAAGTTTGGGGGAGCAATCTCCAACTGCAACACGTGATGAATCACGTTTTGCTTCCCCAGGAATTTCCCGATTGGGTCATCCATCAAGAATTCTGCCGTCCATAGCAAATCGAAGTCGAACCACTCCGCCGGTAAGCTCAAGCTCAAGCTCAGCTCGCACCAATTCTCTACTCGGCGTGTCGCTCATGGACTGAGTCCAAGTCTCCTTTCCTTTAAGGACGACCATGAACCCATCCGTCAGACCATAATGCGACCACCAAGATGCCTCTTCCCCGCCGCGGAGATCCTCCTCAAGGCTCCCCCAAGCAGACGGTGCATGTCCTCTGCCGCAGCCTTCCAACCGCCTAGAATAGTCGCTGCCATACCATGGAAGGGCTCTTCGTTTTTCCTATCGAATAGATTGTTTGACCGATCAACATGCCTCGATTCTGTTGTACTCCGCCGCGCCAATGGCATTCGCTCGACATCCGCCTCAGCTTCCACCACACCTGACTCGACGTTATCTTCCTCTTCTTTGACGAATCACCCTGCCTCTACGCATACAGAACATAAAGTCGCTCCTCATCGTAAACGACAAGCTCAACGTCGCGAAAAAGCAGCAGCCGAAGCTGCTGCTGCCGCTGCTCGAGGCGAAAAGCCGCTTCCTCCCGATGCATCCTCTCTACTCGCAACACACGCCGCTTCGCAATCCAGTCCGTTACGTCGCCACCTCTCCGCGTTCCTCTCGCTCTCTAAGCCCCGATTGACGATGCTCGTTGTTCTTACCGCCATGGCTACTTACGCTTTATACCCTGTCCCCGAAATGCTCTCGCCGAGCACTACCGAGACGCCGAGTTTGAGTCCTTTAACATTATTATTCCTTACGATTGGTACGACGCTTTGCTCAGCTAGTGCCAATGCCTTTAACATGCTTTACGAGCCCTCAACCGATGCCAAGATGACCCGAACTCGAAACCGACCTCTGGTGCGAAATCTCATCTCCAAGCGAAGCGCAGTTTTGTTCGCCATTCTATCTGGATTCGTTGGAACGGGCGCTTTATACTTTGGCGTTAACCCCACCGTTTCCGGACTAGGGTTTGCCAATATCGTTATTTATGCCGGGATGTACACACCTCTCAAGGCTGTCACTGCTTTCAATACCTGGATTGGCGCCGTGGTTGGCGGTATTCCTCCTCTGATGGGCTGGGCTGCGGCTGCTGGTGAAACAGCAACCAAGGACGGCTCATGGCGTGAGCTGCTATTTGCTAGCGACGGATCTTCCATTGGCGGTTGGGTCATGGCAGGTCTCCTATTCGCATGGCAGTTTCCCCACTTCATGGCTCTCAGCTGGCCAATCCGTGAGGAATACAAAAAAGCCGGTCTTCGTATGCTAGCATGGACCAATCCCGCCCGTAACGGTCGTGTCGCTCTGCGTTACAGCTTTGTTTTCATCCCACTCTGCCTGTCTCTTTGCGCGGCAGGAGTAACAGAGTGGTCATTCGCCGTTACCAGCTTCCCCATTAACGCCTGGCTCATGCGAGAAGCTGTGCGCTTCTGGCGGTACGAGGGCAACAAAGGAAGTGCAAGAGGTCTTTTCTGGGCCTCTGTGTGGCATCTTCCCGGTGTCATGATCCTTGCTCTGTTACATAAGAAGGGAATGTGGAGCAGGGTCTGGAGGAGCATATTTGGCGTAGAGGAGGGAGAATGGGAGGAGGAAGAGCTCGACGAGATGGTGAGCATGGCCGTGACAAACACGAATAGCCATTTGCAGAACCAGAAACCTGTGCGATGATGTGTAGGATAAATGAACGAATATTGTAACAACAATTGTATGTATGTATCGGGAGGTAAATCTAGCATTTTGGCTGTTGCATTGCTATTTTCGCACCTCATATATCAAAGGACCAAGATTTCAAGACATTCATAGAATGTTGCTTGCTAGTCAAGCGTTTCAATTGATTGCAAACCAAAATGCGCTACCAAATTCGCATGCATCCTCGTGTCGTGGTATCTCTATCTCTAATATACAAAGGAGATGTACGTTGACTATTTCTCGTGACCACCATTTTAAAAGCAAAGAAAGACAAAAAATAAAGTAAAGACATTACACGCCCAAGACAGATTAACCATGCGTTATTGTCGTTATAATCGCCCAAAGCGCCATAAACACCAATGCGGCCCATGCTGCTCGCCATGCAGTAAAGAGAGTTGTGTGTTGAATTATAAAGACTGACGGAAGGAGAGGACGGCGAGAATGGGTGAAAGAAGCCTTAATGAGGCTGAAGTTGCAAAGAAGATTCGTCAAATGGTCAAATTGGAGAATAAAGAAGGGAGACGTAGTGAGAGTGGGTGGTTCGGTGTTAAACACCTCGTCCTGGCCTGTTAATGAGGTTTCCAATGCCCATATCCGAGCTTTGCGGTCGCTGTGTCATGTACTGAGGACTGTTCCCTTGACTATGACCGCCGTGGTGATGGCCATAGGCGTGTCCCCCGCTGGCGTTTGAGCTCACGCTCGACGAGTATCCGTGACCGCCATAGCTAGGAGCATATGCTGCGCTAAGATTGTAGTGGACTGCGTTTGCCATGTGGTGAGGCTGCATTTGATGGAACGAGTTGCTGGCCGGGGCCACGATGGAGGAAACACTCGTCTCGGGGCTGCTATACGATGCGTCTAGTTCGTCAACCGGTGTTAGGCCCATACCCGAGATGCCGCTGTCGTCGTCATACCCTGAGAGAGCGCCGGACTCGAGTCGGTCACGACGGGCTGCGGCGCGGGCGGCGCTTTGCAGGTTCTTGAGGCCGTTTGACATGCACTGGAGTACATATTAGCAATCGTTCATGGAGAATCAGGGAGTCTTCAATTACCTTGGCTTCGACGACGTTCCACTTCTCGCCTGTTCGAGCTGCGAGACCGCTCCAAATCTCTTTCCTCATGGCCATGTACTCCTTGGCCAAGCGTTGAAGTTTGAGGTTGTCCCAGTCATCAGCACCCTTGCGCTCCAGCAATCGCTCATGACGCTTACGGCAGGCATTGGGTGTCTTGGAAGGGAAATAGTTGGCTTGGATCTGTCCCCAGTTGAGGCCCTGCATACGTGCGGTGAGCAACTGCTGGTCGTCTTGGGGTGTCCAGGCTCCTGAACTGGCTCGGTGCTGGACGGGCTCCTGAACGGGCTCAGGAATAGAGACAGGAGGAGCTGAAGATGTGGGGTATGGCTCGTATGTAGGTTGTTGTGTTTGTGTTTGAAGAGCGAGCGAGGAGCCAGCTGTGGTACCCATGCCGTAGTAGTTGGGCATAGTCATACGCTGCTGGTTGTACATTGGAGAAGGGGCCAGAGACACCGGGATCGCATTATAGCGATTCTGAGAGGAGCTAGGAGCCCGGGTATGTTTTGGCATCATGGAGACGGATGTATAGTAGCGAGTAGTGAAGGGATTCAGAGTGAATCCTGGTAACGAGATTACGGATTAAGCGTAAAATAGGTCAAGGCCAAAACGTCCGCCGGGTCAACCGGTCTGGTCTGGTCTGGTTCGGTCTTGAAGAGGCGGCCCAAAAAGAAATGGAGACTCGACCAAGCGAGAAGTCCTTTTTTAGTCTTGTAAGTGGTAGCGAATGGGTTTCTGAGATGAGATCAAGCCAAGGAAACAAGCCCAATAGGTCAATAGAGCGACAGATGGAAAAGCGCCAAGTGAAAATCCACAAAGTGACAGGAGTAGGAAAAAAAGGAAATAAGGAAAAAACAGAGAATATTGCCTTAGCGAAAGAAGAGTTGTTGTTGTGATGAGAATGGAGAAGGAAAGACGAGGCCAAGGGAAGGCCGGATATGAAGCAGCTTTAATGTCCCAAGACGAGGGTCACGACATGCCAGGAAAGGACAAAGACCAATCTTGACTTGGGCGGCTCTGGCACTGAAACTCGAACAATAGCTGAAAGAGGCAATGAAACAGCACACTCGTGTCTGAAAGAAGTGGTTTCTCTCGAACGGGTCGAGGATATTGGTCTGAAGGCGTCTGTTTGAACGGTGGGCGGTTAAGAGATGGAAAATGGGCGGCTACAAAAAAAAGAATTATGGATAAGTGTCTCCACGGTTGAACACAAGAAGAGATGATATTCATCCGGTACTACGAGGTTTGAGCAAGCGCCAGCAGTCAAGGTTATGGGTTGTCTTGTTTAAAGGGCATGGGGTCAAAAAGCTGGATAACAAAAACAAAGCTAAAAGGGAAAAGCCAGGATCTCGACAGCCAGCCGATCTGCATATGCCCGTCAGGCCCATAACAATTTGAGCGCCTGGGGAAATTGAACGGGGTCATTGCATTGCATGTGGTGTGAACACAAGACAAGAAGCGCGAGAGTGACAGGGAAGAGAAGGGAAGGGAAGCAAGAGCGGGAAGACTAAGGCAAGGTGGGAAGAACAAGGATGCGCATCATAGTTGCACCGGCAGATGAAACAAGGCGATATGTGTCAACGACTTTGAAGAGTACTCAGGTAGGTAAACAAGAATGTCATTCACTCAAAGAAAGGGCAAGCACCAGGTGAGCAAGGTCCGTCCGTTGGTTGACTTAGAAAGAAAGAGTCGTCCATACAAAGGCTTCTTGGTGTTGGGATGAAGAGTGTGGATCTCTGCGGCCACTCATTGGCCCGTTTGCTCTGGAGGCGCGCGTTTAAGTCAAATTAGGCGACTCTCGAAATAGTTAGCTCGTCTATTTTGAGATCTCGGGTGGGTCTCTAGACTGGGCAGGTACCGCCCTTTATAGATTTGCTGAGGAAGGTACTTTCTATGGGATTGAAAGACGGGAGCGCTTGCGATGGGCCTTTGAAAAGGTCACTGAGCGTATAACATGGAAAGCAAGAGATGGGGCGTTTCAGGTCCTAAAGTGACGCATGATAATTATCCTCCCAATTTGTCTGATGATTAAGCTTTGTCAACAAGATGAAGTACAAGATGTGATGATTTTCGGTAAAATGTTTGTCCACTGTGGATCTGAACTACTAAGGGCAGGCGCGGAAGTAGCAGGGAGCCATAGCTCCTAGCGTCCGTCCGCTGTGACAGTGGCAGGTGCGGCTTCAATTCAGGGGATCACGACAGGGGCAGGTCCAGTTAAGAATAATCACAACGTTAATGGCCGTTTCAATTGACAGACAACCAACAAGGCAATCAAGCTTCAAGCCTGATCATATTCTCTTACACAAACTGTCCAATACTCTAGCAATGAGATATTGTTCATCGAAGAGGCTACCACTATAGTCCGCCTCTCGTGCGTCAAACTTGTCGGTTTTCATTAACGCGTCGTTGCAACGCGATGACCTCCCCAAGACGTCGCTCTCTACATCTGCAAACAGTTGGTCATGGCGATATGGAGAGCCCTAGGGTTACAGCTACATCAACTACCGACATTATAAATAATAATCAAGAAAGGACACCAAAGTCAGAGTCTTTGGAAGCCCCTGTCAGGTTGCAAGTTGCCAAGCCCCCTGTCAAACTGCCAAACTCCAACTCCAACCGCGTTAGCTGTCTTCGTGCTGCCGAAAGTCATGACCTTTCCGATACGCAGATCACAAAAAGGCTTGACTTATGTACGAGGGAATCCACGACGGGCAAGCGTATAGGCGATGCGTCTCGAACTGTTCTGCAACTAACGGGCATGTGGCCATGGGAGTTCGCCGCCGGTTTTCTACCCAAGAAATGGGATGTCGGCATGTTGGAAGATATCAGAAGGTTGTTAAGAAGCGTTTGCAAAAGCGCTAGAATGAATGGTCCTGGACCTCATACCAAGATTGTTCAAAACTTTCTCCTGGGGTGCGCAAAGAAGCGCAATGCACGGTGCCCACATCTCCAACAAAGCGACGTGCTGGATGCCATCAACCACTTCAGCGCAGATTTTTACACGAAAAGGAAGACAGTAACACCCGTCAGTACTCCACCTGTCATACGTCGGGCCGAGCAAATAGCAGTACAGGGGTCTAATGAGGAAAGCGAAGATGATGAGAGCGATGATGGTCAAGACAAGGCTGCTGAGATACCCAATTCACAAAGTGAATGCGAAGACTGGACCGGCCGCAATCTTGATGATGATGCCGGACCAACAGGTCGAGACGAGGAGGTCACAGTGGCTTTAAAGCGCTCCAGGTCACCTTCGTTGACTACTTTGCTCGAGAAGCGTCCATGGACAACAGGTCCAAGCAATCCATACTACGGCACCAATGCTGCGATACTTCAAGATCCGGCACCGCCGAGCAATTCATGCGATAATACAAATGCCACAGTGGTCCAATATGCAGCTGTAAGTCAATGTCTATCACCTCTACAACCACTCCATTAACGTCTGCAGTCACAGACTAGGACGTTACCAAAACAACGTTCAAAGACCATAGCAAGTCTTGTTGATGAATTTGAGGTAATCGAGACGGAGAAGCGGAAAGAGCTTGATACAGTCACTCATTCGCTTCACGAGGTCAGGACCTCGATTGAGGACAGTGAGGCCAATGAAAGAAAAATAGGCAGCGACAAAATTGAAAAGTTGTGCACAGACGTCAAAGCATACGAAACGGAGAGGGAGAAGATAATAAAAGGCATGCGTTTTGTCAAGGAAAACCACGAGCATATGGCTATGGGCGCCAATGAGCTCGAGAGTTCAATACGCAAGTACACCATAAGACTCGAAGAATGCGACCGCTTAATCGCCCAAGCGAATTCGGACGTGTTGGAGGAGCTAGAAGCTATTGCGCAACATGACTTTGACCTACGGGCTGAAGAGAAGCGCTTGAAGTCTCGCGGGCAAGAGCTCCTTCAAGAGGTGCAGTATTCCTCTGCTGTGAAAACGTTGATGAAGCTAGGGCCGTCGGGAATGGCGACCTTGCTAGCCAAACTGGAGACAAAGAATGTCTCTCTGGTTGCTATGGCTGAAAACATCATGATAGAGCGTGCTGTTGCGTCTCTGGATAGTCTCTTTGAGAACGACGAGAGTTATGAGCAAAGACAGGTAGTGGAACGGTAAATGGGCCAGACAACCCGCATCCTCAAAATGATTTACGAAAACAAGGAAGGGATTGTTATATAAAGAGCAATTGGCGACAGCATCATGACGAGGCAATGCTCCCGCAATAAAGGGCGTGGCCAGTCCTACCAACTTATAATCCTCCAGAAGCGACCCTTTTACGCTATCAATCACGCCTAATTATAACAGGGACTTTGCATGCATCGATCACTGAACAATGATGCCCTGTCTCTCAAAAGTCAATAGAGCTAATATATCGCTCTTGTTGGGGATTTGCTACATCTGTACTGTTGCATCCCCAGATTTAGGTTTCACCAAACCCACCCGCTCGAGACCCCAATAGATAACAAAACAACATGTTCCTGTCGAATTTCATATGAACCAGTGACAGATGCCCTCAATTGATATTGGTTGTACGTGTACACATATGGGGAAGACAAATTCATGTGAGAGCACCCCTAATTATCTAGCTAATGTCAGCTTTTACCACATTTTTGTCTGTGGATGACTCGTACCCTCGGACCTTGCAACACTGTTGTCCAACTACCCTGTACTCGTTGACTGCCAAGCAAGCCTGCATATTATCTACGGATATCATGCTTTTCTTTCGTGGATGGCATGACGAGGGTAACAACGATTATTTCTGTCAAAGAAAAAAAGAGAGTGAAGCACAAATGATTTGGATCGGCGACAAACGTCTTGCCTTACGTGAAAATGGTTACAAAACTCGCAGTAGTCTTCACCCATGGCTGCCTATCCTACTTCAATTGTCGACCAGAGCGGCCGAACCTCCCAGTAATAGGCTGTTGATGCCGCACAGATAGTTACACATTAACAATTGGTCCATATTCTCCAAAGTGGATTAAAACAGTTGCCCTTCTGAGTCGCCTCTGAACCGTAACCCGGGTGTTGGTGTTGCAGTACGTGTAAGTGAGATTTAATTGACGATTGTCCTGGTAATTCAAGCCGAAGACCAAAGTCTAACGCTATGCTACACATACAGCTTTATTTTCAAGAAAATGTAGGGCACGAAAAGCAATCTTATTTTCACATAATTCAAAAGCACAGCCAAGCAGCCCGCTTGTGCTTCCTCCACACGATTCTTGCTTGATAGCAGGCAGCCAAAGGGACTCCCAGCTTATTAGTAGGTAGCATGATTAACCAGACAAAATTACCGAGTCAGCTTAGATCACTTCAAAATCGCATAAATATTACTCTCTTTTATTTTATTTTAGCTTCAAACCAAAGCTCAAGTCTTTTCAATATTCCTCCAAACTCTCAATCAGAAGACCCGTAGATCACACACTCAACATATGAAACCTTGAGTATCCCAATAACTAATTTTCCCGAGAAACCTTTATATTATAGAACTATCGTACGCAAAGTTTAGCTATAAGCGCTATAGAGTGCTGGAAAGAGTTGCCCTTTTTCATTCATCCTGCAATTCATCCATCTGCAGTGCCAACGCCAAAGTGCTGCCAGTGCCCACAGCTGTCAAGGCATCAACTTGTATTCTCGAATACCTATAAAGAGACCTCATCTTCTTTTCGTCTTTTAAAACTATAGAGAATTCTTCTTTATACCAAGCATCTCTATCTCCCCAACATTCCCGTCCCGTTAAGTCATTGGAGAAGACAATATTTGGTCAGCCTATCTGCTCTGAGTCCATTCTTTGCTCATTCAATCTAAACTAATATTCAGGTAGTTTAACTGCCATGATGCCGCCTCCTTCTAGAAAGCCGAGTAGACGGTCGAGTAGACGGCCGCTTTCAGGAGGAGCTATAAATCATCTCTTACATGCCCTCTTACCCGGTGGTAGCGGCATCACTTCTGTCACATTCTTCGCTTACATCGCACCCTATCTCATCAACGTCGCTACAGATTTCTTCGAAAGCCATTGCATATCGAGCATCGAGATTCAAGGACACGACGAGATTTTTGCCTATGTTATGAGCTGGGCTGCTCGGAATAATAAGCTATCGCACAATAACCGTCACCTTCTTGCATCTAGCAGCACTAGCGAAGACCCTCGTCGTCCCAAGCGCGGTTTCCCCATGGAAGATGAGAGCCCCGAGGAAGACGACTCAGACGACGATATGGACCCTTCAGCAAGTCTGGATGTTCTTCAATCCGATATGTCGCTGCATAATGCGCGACCTCTGCAATGGACTCCTGCCGTCGGGACACACTGGTTCTGGTACGAGAATCGTGTCGTCTCATTCACCAGAACTTCTCTTACAGATACTAGCCCATTTTCTATCGGTAAGAGGTCCGAGAACGTTGTTCTCTCTTGCCTTGGGAGAAACCCCGACATCCTCAAGCGCATTATCTGCACTGCCCGCATCGAGTACCTGGAGAAACAACGTGGCCGGACAAGCATCTTCCGTGCAGCGGAGTCCGATGGGATGCACTGCTGGACAAGATCCATGTCCAGGCCCACCCGTCCCATGTCAACTATCGCTCTCGAAGAGCATATCAAGCAGAGTTTCATTAAGGACCTCACTCGATACTTGGACCCTCGTACCAAGAAGTGGTATGCTGCACGAGGCATTCCGTATCGACGTGGCTATCTCTTTTCTGGCCCGCCCGGAACCGGCAAGACGAGTTTGGCTCTCGCAGCTGCCGGACTCATGGGTCTCAACATTTACATGATCAGTCTATCATCTCTATCGGATGATACCCTTGCGGACCTGTTCCAGACTCTGCCTCGGACCTGCCTTGTTCTCCTCGAGGATATCGACGCAGCGAGTATTGCGGCAACGAGAGCAAAGAAGCAAAAGTCCAAGGCTGAATCCGCCCGAAAATCCACAAAATATGGATTCAGTCATTCTCTAGCTTCGCGAGAGGCGATCACGCTGTCTGGCTTACTGAATGTTATCGACGGCGTGAGCGCAAAGGAGGGTCGCGTGCTGGTCATGACATCCAACCACACCGAGAACATCGATCCTGCCCTTCTAAGACCCGGACGAGTCGACTATACCATTGAATTCGGACTTGCCTCCTTTGAGACCATCAAGCAGCTTTTCCAATTGATGTACGGAACTCCCTACGACGAGGGTGATGTCGAACTCGACTCCGACAAGATTGAAGCGCTATCTATTGAGTTTGCCCAGGTCGTCCCAGCGTACACGTTCACTCCTGCGGCGATTCAGGGGTATCTTCTGATGCATCAGGATGATCCTGTTGAAGCTGTAGCTGATGTCGGGACGTGGGTCGAAAAGCAGAATCGCCTCAAGGAAAAGGCAGAGAAGAATGAGAAAGCAGCGGAAAACGAGACGACAGGTGACAGCGATGAATCGAAGACAGACGACAATGGGAACGCGAAGGATAGCAAGATTATAAAGGCCAACGCCAAGATCAATGGATTCAAGCAGAGCGGACCGACTAACGATCTTGCGAACGTCGTGCAGGTCGATAGGTACAGAGAATGAGGCTAGATCACCGTCAACTACCGTTTCGCGAGAGATTCATTAGACAATATTTCATAGATTCATGTATGTTATGAGTCAAAATCATTGCGTTGTTCAGAATATGTATGTTGATTTTAACTTTCTTTAGTTGACTACCTGTAAGAAACCATGTCGTCAATGCACCAAACACTTTCCAGAACATTCAGAGATCTAGCCAGTTTGTGTTATAAACTAGTCACGGTGTTCAAGCTCCTGCTTGTGCTCCGCCTTTTCAACACGACGCTCGAGATCCTCGCCGGCGGCGAATTTGGCCGTGTCCATGAGAGGAACGAACAAGGGCGCTTCGGTAAAGAGATATCGCATCTCCTCAAGAGGACGATTGGCGGTCTCGGGGAGGATAGCCCAGAAGTACACGGCGTTGGTAAAGTTACAGACCTGAGAGTTATTAGTTGAATTTCCGATTAAGCAGTAGAATATCTGAACTTACAATAAAGAGAATGTACCATCTCCAGCCAATACCAGTCTTGTCGTCAAGAGCAACAGATGTAGTTTGACCAATCATAGTGTTGAAAGCAAAGGACATCATGGTAGCCAGTGACACTCCCTTGGCACGAGTTTTCATATCAAAGATTTCAGCAGGGATGATCCAAGACAAGGGACCGCAAGTAGCGCTGAAAGAGAAATTGTAGATCCATGTGACAACGATGAACCCCCATCCAGCAGCACCGCCACCATTGTTAGAACCAGGAGGGAAACTGGCGAGAAGAACTGTTGCGATGATGAAGGTGATGCAGTTGAGCATGTTTCCGCCGATAAGAGGCCAGCGTCGTCCTGTCCTGTCGATGAAGAGCATACAGAGGAATTGGGCCACGAGAGCGATGACGGATGAAATCATTTGGTATCGTAGAGTTTCGTCGCCCTGAATACCGATCTTGGCATAGATGGCGACAGAGTAGTACTGAATAGCGCTTACACCAGTCATTTGGGCGGCGACTTGGACAGAGATAGCAAGCCAAAGACGTCGGAAGCACGACCTGTCAGTAAAGAGTTCACTGTAACTCTTGGCAGAAGCTTCGTGCTCGAGAGCAAGACGCTCCTGGATCTGGTCAAACTCAGCCCTCACCCACGCGTCGTTCACATCACCATTAGCATGGAGTTTGGCAAGAGTCTTGAGACCTTCCTCTTCACGGCCGTGATCAATCAACCAACGGGGTGATTCGGGGAAGAAAAGAATAAGAGCGGCCAGGATCACGGCGGGCAAGTTCTGGATACCGAGGGGAATACGCCACTGGCCTGAGTTGTCGTCGCCGATGCCTGTGTATGTTCCGTAGCCGATTGCAGTGGCTATAAGGGCGCCGACACCGAGCATAAATTGCTGAAGGGCTGTCACACGACCGCGGATATCAGGATGGCAGAGCTCGCCTTGGTAGACTGGGACGATCATGACAAGAAAGCCGACGCTGGGAATATTAGCTTTAGTGATAAAAATACCGAAGACGAAACATACCCAAGACCGGCGAGACAACGACCAGAGTAGAGATAGTTGATGTGCTCAGCGGCAGTCTGCAGACTTCCTCCGAGGATGAAGATGAGGGCACCGATCATGATGGTCCATTTTCTTCCCAAACGATCACCAGCATAGCCAGCAAACATGGCGCCGAAGAACGCGCCACCAGTAAATACTGACACTACAGCGCCGCTACAACTTGTTAGATAGACTTGGGTGGTTGATAGGGGAGACGTACGTCGCATTGGGATCATCGCCGAACTTGCTCTTGAAGTTTCCGGATGCGATGACTTCGGCAATGACACCGAGATCGTAACCGTATAACAAAGAGCCCAGCGATGCAAAGACAGAGACAAGGAACTGGTACCACTTTGGTGGGAGAGCCATGATGAATGTGGGACTGCTTTGTTGAAGCAGGCGATGAAGAGATGAAACCCAAGGTGATGGATGAAGCCTTCTTATATAGTATTCTCAGACATGGTCCATACTCAACGGGATACAGTTACGACTAGACAGGGGCATGATCCGAGTACCCGACTTTCCGCGGTTGTGATATACAAGCATCAGCAGTGAATGGGACTAAGGCAGGGAACTTTTTAGCAAAGACCATGAAAGGACCCCAAGCGGAGAAGGGGGAATAACAAGATTGACGCAACCATCGTATGTCTCTGCCCATGGGGAGAAGATAAACTGGAGTCGGCCTAACAACTTCCCCACGGAGGTGGAGATTGATAACAAGGTCTATGTTGGGGAAGAATCTTTTGCCCATGGGGATGGTTCTGGTGGGTGACAGATAGGTTTGACTGGCGGAGTGTCCTGTTGTCATTGTCACTCGGAAATTAAACCGATTCGAGTGCCGTATATTCCGATTGGGGCGCACAATTGCGGCTCTTTATCTACTCTGTTCAAGACCAAGACGTGACCTTATTACAGGCAGGTTTGGTTGGTGCGCGAATGATAGTGAGAGCGGAATGAAAGAGACCTGAGCCTGACTTAGACTACAAGGTTTATCTAAGTTAGTGGAGAGGCCGTTGAATCAGATCCTTGCAGTCTCCATTGTTAGCGTCTTTAACTTGCACATGTCAAAGACAAGCATAAGTATTGGGGGTATCATTGCAATGGAACTATAAAGTGTGCATAACCATGATAGCTGCCATGCCTCATCTACGGGGTAACTATAAATTGGAGGAATACCTTACCATCAGACAATTGTAGCTATGAATCAGGAATACTGACTAGACAAACCCCAACTGCAAAGGACAAACAAGGATCTTGATAGCCTCGGAATTGAGTTCCTTTAGTCTCATACCTTGCGGGAAAAACCAAGCGCACCAATCACTATCTCAACCCACATCAAAGAAGCGCGCGAACCAGGGTCTTTAAAGCAGGGATCGAGGCTTGATACAGTAAACGGGTACACCTGACTGACGACTGACAGGTTTTAGTGGCATCTTTAAAGATGAGGGGAAGTTGTAAGTCGACTGACTGATACTCAAAGTAGACACGCATACCAATTAATTAATACTGGAGATGAGGGGCTAAGAGTAGACATAAATTGATTGTCCTTCTTGTGTCGGTCTCTTTCGTTTCTTTTTTCTCTCTCTATATCATTTCAATTCATTCTTGTAATCGATATCGTTACAAGTATATAATATAGATCAATATGGCTACGTTTACTCGAATTGCCGACGATGAGCGTCCTACCATATCGGTTGACCCCAGTGCTGTTATTTCCACCATTGACGATAACATCTATGGTGGTTTCACAGAGTATGCTTCACATTCTTCACTCTCATCTCACTCACACTAACATGACTCCCCTAGACACATGGGTCGTTGCATCTACGGCGGCATCTACGACCCAGGCAACCCCCTCTCTGACGAGAATGGCTTCCGAAAAGATGTCATCGAGGCCATGAAGGAGCTTAACTGCCCTGTTGTTCGCTACCCAGGCGGTAACTTTGTAGCTACATATCATTGGCAAGATGGCGTTGGTCCTCGAGAAAAGAGACCGGTCAGGTGAGCTTTACTCCATATAACACCAGACACGACCGGGACTGACATTTGGGTAGACCTGAGCTTGCTTGGATTGGTACCGAGAGCAACGAGTTTGGCACAGACGAGTTCATGAAGTGGTGTGAAGTTGTCGGTACCGAGCCTTATCTATGTCTCAACTTTGGAACTGGTGAGTCTTCTATCTTTTGGCCTATTGTCGTATAAATACTAATTACTGCCTAGGTACTCTCGATGAAGGTTTGACTCACTCTTGACCCCGTCTATGAGCACGAATACTGACATCTACAGCCCTTGCGTGGGTCGAGTACTGCAACTCCGATCGACCAAGCTACTACGCCAACCTCCGTCGTCAAAACGGACGCGAGAAGCCATACAACGTACTTTTTTCCCGTCCTCTCCACTCTGAACCTCAACTGACACAACTTCCACAGGTCAAGTACTGGGCTCTCGGAAACGAGATGTGGGGAGCATGGCAAGTTGGCCAGATGACAAAGGAAGACTACGCAAAGAAGGCCTACCAATGGGCCAAGGCCATCAAGCTCCTCGACCCAAGCGTGACTCTCATCCTTTGCGGCGAGACAGGTCACAGTAGCTGGGACTCATATGTTATCAAGGAGTGTGTCAAATTTGACGTGCACGGCTTGGGTGGTAGCACAACTGCTAGTCTTATTGATCAGCACAGTATTCACATCTACACTGCCAGCTCAGATCATTACAAGAACGCCACCGGTAGGTTTGACTTTCGGACGCAATGTATGGTTTTGGTAAACTAACGAAGATAGCCCCTCGCTCTGCTGAGCGCGCCATCGAAATCGCATCTAGCCTCATCGATCTCGCCCGCATCGAAAACGGCGTTCCTCCCACCGTCCCTCGTCAAAAGATCTGCTTCGACGAGTGGAATGTGTGGGATCCCGAGCGTGCCCCTGGCGAAGAAGGTGCTGAGGAAAAGTACAACCTCTCCGATGCTCTCGCTGTCGCCATCTGGCTCAACGTCTTCATCCGTCAAAGCAAGTACGTCGGCATGGCCAACATTGCCCAGAGCGTAAACGTCATCTCCCCTCTCATGACCACCAAGGACGGTCTTCTCAAGCAGCCTACCTGGTGGCCCCTTCTTCTCTACAGCAAGTATATGCGCGGCTCAACCATCGCCGTCAACCTTCGAGGAGGCGAGTATCTCGGCGAGACACATCCCCAGTGGATTCGTGGTACTATCGAGACGCCCTGGTTGGATGTCAGTGCGGCGCTCGATAAGGATGGCACTGTCAACCTTGCAGTGGTGAATATCCACGAGGACAAGGATTTCGAGACGGAGCTCAAGGGCTTGAGTGGAAAGGATGTTGAAGTTCACAGTGTCAGCGGAAAAGATGTCAAGGTTGTCAACACAGCAGAAAAGGAGGAGGTAGGTATCAAGGAGTCCAAGTGGAATGGTGAGGGCTTGTTCAAGTTCCCCAAGCACTCATTCACTTTGCTGCGGTGGAAGCAGTAGATGGTATCTGATTGGAAACGAACAAACAAATCAATATAGATGTCTAGATGCAAGTCATGAAATCTGACCAGAAATAGATCATGGCAATCCTTATGCCATCAACTCGAGACATTTCAGTGATTCATGCATACGCTTGCCACTCTCACTGGAACAAGTCAAACAAGTCAAATAATTCATTTCTAATGTCTTTCATATATCACATTATTTGCCTTATCCGTTCCTTTAGAGATCATAACTCCTGCCATCGCATAAATGCAAAATTCTTACCAAACTCCTAACCCGCAAGTACTTCAATGGCAAACCTCCCAACCACATCCCTCAACTGATTCAAGACTCCCTCTTCGATCCAAAAATGTCCCGCTGTCTCAATTTCGACCCCTCTAAACCCAGAGTCTGTCTTCTCGCGCAACCTCGTCGTCCAAGATCTGAACTTTGACACAGCTGTGAACCCATCCTCATCTCCAAAAATTACCAACGATGGATTTCTGATGAGTTTCTCTTCCGCCGCCACATCATGCGGATCCTTGTTCTTTGCGAGTGCTGACGGGATAATCGAAAGGGTCAATGCATGCATCACTATGCCCTGGGGTGGTGAGATCATGAGATAAGCCGGCCTCGGTATGGTGAGATCTGCGATCCTGGGCAGACTCTCCCCTGGCTGAGGTTGCTTGGGAAGCCTTGGCGGGGACGTCTGCGAGACGTTGCGAGAATGCCTGCCTACTCGAGCCTTTGCGATGAAATCATGGACGCCTTTTCGGAATCTCTCATCATCTAGAGAAAAACTCCTTCTTGCGCTAGAATGGCTTCGTCGGGGACTGCGACTACCGCTCTCATCACCACCAACTCTGACCCCGCGCTTACTCCTCCCTCTCGCTGATCCTTCCATCATCGCAGACCGAGTACTCGACAGGATGACATTCTGCTGCTCCGCCAAATGCTCCGCTCGAAGGCGGACTTCTGCTGCATCAGAGCCTACAACTGGTGATATGAATGGTTGGAGGATCGCATCGAGCGGGGGTATTCGAGTTGTTACAAAGGCGCCGTAAGAATAGCCACCCATAAGCAAGACAGGCCGTACTCGAGGAATCGATGTGATGGCCGTATCCAAGCTGATCGGTATGCCTGAACTTGCCGGCGTTGAGGGTTCGCTTTGTAGAGCGCTTTCTAGATGTGGTTTAAAGGGATCTAGGAAATGGACATAGTGTAGAACAAAAGCTACAACGGTCGCATAGTCGTCTCGTTCGGGTTTTGAAGTCCACGAGGTCCGTCCTGCAGAGCCATGTGCACCCCTACACCTGTCAATATTCATCTACCAGCTATCGTCAAGACAGAAAGCATACCGGAAATTAAAAGTCGCTACTAGGAAACCTTTTCGAAGCAATTGCGCAGCCGCGGCTCCTACCACAGGATCATCATAACATCCTCCCATGGGCGCATACGGATGAGCTACCACAGCGGCGTGTTTCAGCCATGTCGGTGCTTCTGGATTCGCAGCTAGCGAGAGAGGATGGTAGATGCGGCAGTCGAGGGGAGTTCCATCGTTGATGCTCGGAAAGGTAAGCGTGATTGTTGGTTCCGGAAGCATCGTGGCACTGTCACGACATGTTGATTAAAGTCAATTGGCTTGAGTCGAGTTGGAAGAGAACAAAGTTGGATGAGTAGGGAATAAGAAATGGGAAACCATGACAAGACATGACATGGGATTGTGGAGGGAATACGTCAAATCCTGGGGAAAGCTTGGTGCACGGACGTGGACGCGGCAATAACAGCCGAGAGTCACAAGCAAGAACAGCTTCAATACGTACCCAGTAACTTTACAATTGCGGCTTAACAAGCAGAAGAAGTAAGAAATACCGAAAATACCAAACTCAATTTTCCCAACTTATCCCATACGCCCTGATCCCTGTTGCTGATTCCAATCCTTATCTAGTGGCTATAACAACACAATGCCTGAACACAGAAGCCTGCATCCACTGATGCTCCCAGATGCCTGAACGCAGATGTCTCGTTGCATGGGTGGATGCAGGCTCCTGCGTTCAGGCATTCCACGATTGTGGGTAGAACCGGTACCGTCAACACAAGAAATATAACATTAAACTCATATCTATACATCTATAATAATCCAAAGCACTCCTTATTGTGCCTTCTTCTCTCCGGCATCCTTGGCCTTCTGTCTCCTCCTCTTAATCCATCCTCTGAGCTCATTAATCAATCCCATCACCAATGGCACACCCACCGGTCCAAGAAGGGGCAAGTAAACGGCAATTTTATGCTCATCAGGGAAATACAATTGACCAACCATGCTCTTCTCGAAAAACGCTCGTTCTGCTTCTTCCTCGGCGATTCTAGCGTGGAGGAGTCCAGAAGGCGCGCCCAGACTGGCACATGCTTGTTGAAGGTGCTCCATGCTGGATGAAACACCTTCGGCCACACTGTGAGGAATGGAGATGGAGGGGAGGGCAAGAGATAGTCTTGCCAACGAACCCAATGTCGACGACGCGCGCAGCAGCAGATCTGCTGAACGAACACGAGAAAGTGTAGATAGTCTGAGAGGCAGGGATCCTGATTGAGGAGTGCCCAAAAGCGACAGCAAGTGTCCAGTAAATGTCAACATTGGCTGCTTCAGCGTCTCACTTGACACATGAGCTGTTGTCTCGGGAAGGCTGAGAAGATACACACTGCCCCATTGGGGAAACATCCATGATTGAGCTGTCTCAGCCTCCGAATTAAGGCCAATCTTCTGATCACCAATGTAGATAACAAAGTTGACAGTCGGAGCGCCAGCAATAGAAGGCGACAAAGGCCACTCTGCAGCATTGATGAAAGATGCCAGATCTTCCTTGCTCAATACCTGAGACTGAGCACCTGGTGTAGCATAGAGCTGCACCTGAGTATCAATTGTGAAATTGTGAATAGGGCCCAGCACATCGAGCATGGGTTTCATATATTCTTCGATCGCATTCTCGATGTCCCATGTGCCAGGCGTAGCGCCGGCAGTGAAGAGGGAGAAGGTGAGGTGGTATGTAGGCGAGTATCGTAGCGATCGGGTGGTTCTCTTGGAAAGCATGTCGACCATCTCGGGGGTTAGACCTTGGGGTTTCGCATCGGGAGCCGAAGAAGTCGAAAGCAGGTAGGAGATGATGGACTGTTCTTCTTGAAAGGTAGACTGGAGTTCGTTGGCGATATAGGTAGCGAGGGCGGAGGAGGAGGATGAGGCGGACGGTACAGCGTTAGAAGGATATGCAATGTTGAGAACAGCTGAGTCGGGGTCGAGAGAAGCAGAATTGCTCTCACCAGGCGCAAGCTGGATCGTTAAAGCGACGTGCGAGTCGTCGTCGGCAGCAGGTGATGGCGAAGCGCCGCCTTTGGGAGCGAGTTGAAGACGGAGGTGGTGGCCAGAGAAATCATTGTGGTCATCGAGAGCGTGCTGTGTCAATCGCACAAGATTCTGCGCTTCGTTTTCCTGTAGCGCATCGGCCTTGACAGAGATCTGAAGGGGAAAGACAGGACGACAAGCCTACCATTATTAGCATTGAAGCAATTCACCTTTGAAACCTGGAGATTGAAACTCACCTTTCCTTCAGCCCATTGCATCATCCCATCGAGTGGAAGATTTGCGCGATAGATAGTTGTCGTCTTCCACCATATCGGCACACCAAGACAGAGGACAAGCAGCCAAAAGGAGATGACGATGCGGGTTCTCCTTGAAGAGTCGGAGGGTTTCTCGGGGGGTGGCTCTTGGGCCTGAGGCGCCGCGGAAGTGTCCTTGACGTCGCCGGGCGCCATTATGCCGTCCGGGAGAGGTAGATGTTGAGGATTGAGGCGGGGGAGTCTGAATGATTGCTCTTATCAAAGCTCCCTGTCGATTCGATGTACTTGGTGGAGGGATGGAGCTTAGCTTAGACACGACATCACGATATCACGTGAGGTCGGTGAGTATAACTGCCGACGCCGACCGTGACATGCCAGGAGGATTCAACTTGACTACATTGATGAGCTGTTGTTTATATCTCCTTGTCTAGTATTCAAAAGAGTCAAACGTAGATATTGTCATGACAAGACAAGCACCGAAATTTGACGGATCTAAACACAAAGCCATTCGGCCAAACTTTGCAGAGTAACGCGGGTTTTATGCCAAAGTCTATTCACTTCTCCGGGACGTTTATAGCAAGTCGGGCCCTAAGATAAGGTCAATTAAGTTGTGTCAGGCGATTGCTTCACATTCAGTGATGGTTGTTTTCTATGGAACTCGGGGGGATTAGCCATCGGCTGAACCACTAGAAATGTAATCATATTACAACACAGATTACTAGCAAGACAAGTCTCCGCCATTTAGCCTCTGTCGAAAGATGTACTGTACGGTACACAATGATACTCTGCAGACTAATTTTTGAGAATCACCTCCCCATCTGATCTAGTTTAGCCCTGTAAAAGACCGTGCTGATTGCATTCAAGGTTTATCTCCTGCAAGTCGATGATCGTCAGGAACCGTCAGCACCTTCTCCTTCTCTTTATTTTCCTTCTTCCAACTCCCGTCCAGAAATAATTCTTGGCACTCTGATCTCTCCCAGTGTTTATTCCCGAGAGCTCGGCACTTGGCATCACATCAGCATGATTCCCAAGGCAGGTGTAAGCAAGCAAGTTTCTTTGAACTTTGACTATTCTATCTAGTTCAGGAACGTCATTAAATATAAGCATCATATCTTTCTATCAGCATAATAAACATTATTTCTCAACTCCAACCGCCTCGCAATCCCTAGATTCTCCTGCCTGGTTACTCGCATAATAGAACCCCTACACGATCTCGGCACTTTAGTGGAGAGCTCTGTCGTCACCTTTGACCTGTTATCGATATCAGCCCATCTATAGACCCACGTCACTCACTGATTATCTCTACATCCTCTCCCTTCCCCTCCTAACCCTTCATCAACAACGATGCCTCGTAAGTACAAACCCAAACCCAAACCCTTCGTTTTTACAATTCCTAACTCTTCTTAGTCCCTCTAGTAGTAACTATCCCCGCAATCGCGGCTTCTATAGCCTACCTCAGCGTCCGCGCCTCAGTATGGTACGACCTCTTACTCCTGCGCTGCGTCACCTACGGCGCATCACGCATGTACTACCGCGAATGGGCCGACCGTCTAAACCTCTACTACCTTCTCGAAAACATCGCCACCAATGAATCCACGGCTGATCGTGCGCTGCTCATCTTTGAGGGCAAGCGCCACTCGTACAAAGATGTTTACGAGCAGGTCTTGAAGTACGGGCAGTGGCTTAAGAAAGAGGGTGTCAAGAAAGGCGATATCGTAGCGCTAGACTTTCAGAACTCAGACACGTACATTTTCATCTGGCTAGGACTTTGGAGCATCGGTGCCAAGCCTGCCTTCCTGAATTATAATCTCTCCGGGGCATCGTTAGTCCATTGTATAAAAGCTGCCACGACCAAGCTGTGTATTGTGGATCCCAATGTTGAGGAGAACGTTGGAAAGGATGTTCGAGATGAGTTGAAAGATATCCGCTTCATCGTTCATACCCCGGAGGTTGAGGCGCAAGTCGCTTCTATGGAAGCTATCCGCGTACCAGACTCCGAGCGATCCGAAAAGAGCCTTTCAGCCATGGCGATTCTCATCTACACCTCTGGAACGACTGGCATGCCCAAGGCGGCTATTGTATCTTGGGGGAAATTGATCGTTGCTGGCTCAATGGCCGAACAACTGCTCGACCGTTCCAAAGGCGACATCATGTACTCCGTAAGTGACAACCTTTGCAGAAACCCTACCTTGCTAACCGTTTAGTCAATGCCTCTCTACCACTCTTCTGCGACAATCTTCTCTTTCAGCGCAACACTTCTCTCCGGAAGCACCCAGGCCCTTGGTCGCAAATTCTCTGCCAGGAACTTTTGGAACGAAGTCCGCGCCTCAGGCGCCACATCTATTCTCTATGTTGGCGAGACCCTTCGCTATCTACTCTCTTCACCACCGCAATACGACCCTGAGACGGGCGAATGTCTTGATAAGAAGCACAACGTCAAGGTTGCTTTCGGCAACGGACTAAGGCCCGATATCTGGAACGAATTCAAGGACCGATTCGGTATCGAGGGAATCTGCGAATTCTACGCTGCTACGGAGGGCACCTTTGCGACCTTCAACTTAAGTAAGAACGACTTCGCCGCCGGCGCCATTGGCCGGAATGGCTGGATTTACAATCTCATCCTGAGCCAATCTGTTGCTCTCGTGGAAGTAGACTGGGACACTGATCTTCCAAAACGCAACCCCAAGACAGGGAGATGTTACAAAGCCCGCACTGGTGAGCCAGGCGAGATGCTCTTCCGTCTCCCCTCTGGCAACCCTTTCCAGCGATTCCAGGGCTACTATGGCAACCGCGCCGCTACTGAAGCAAAGGTTCTTCGCGACGTTTTCAGCAAGGGGGACGTATGGTTCCGAACAGGTGACGTCTTGCGATGGGACGGCGAAGGCCGGGTATTCTTCCACGATCGCATTGGCGACACATTTCGATGGAAGGGCGAAAACGTCTCTACAGCTGAAGTGAGTGAAGCGATGTGCAAGCACGCCAGCGTCAAAGAAGCGAATGTCTATGGTGTAACTCTACCTCATCATGATGGACGAGCAGGATGTGCAGCAGTTCATCTCGCGTCTGATCCAACGCCCGAGACAATGCAAGATATAGCGACCCATGTGTGCACAGAGCTGCCCAAGTACGCTAGGCCTTTGTTTCTGCGAATCGCAACTGAGTTGGGCGGGGGGCAAATCACAGGAACGATGAAGCAGCAGAAGCACGCATTGCGAGAGGCGGGCGTCGACCCTGCTGAAAAGAGTCTTGGTGAAGTATATTGGCTCAAGGGGGGCAGTTATGTCCCATTCTCAGAGAAAGACTGGAATGATATGAATGGCGGCAAGGTGAAGTTGTAGAACGCCAATATTAATATGTATATGTATTGACAGGATGCCCATGAAAATAATATAATCGCATAGTTTAAGCTTGTTTCAACGCATACTGCATAATCAATGCCCAATGATGACCTTGCCAACCAAGTCTTTGTTTGAATAATGACTATTGACAGTATATACATCTATAGACGTACTGATATGATATGCTATGTAATATGATGTGATATGTCCATTGATGCATCATGTACGCTCCAACTAAATCCTCCTCTTACACAATCCGTGAGTGGGTTCATTACACGTCACAATATTTTGATAAAATTTCATCCTCAATGCTCTCCTCCAATGAATGAATGGCCTGAAAATGGCCTGGAATGATCAGCTTACGATCCGGCTATGCCCAAGCCAACACGTTGCTGGCCGTTTCCACCAGGGGCTGTGCCGGTTCGTTCCCGCATCCTTCTGCCCTCCATCAGTCCTCGGAGTCCTCGCTTCTGCAGTCCAATCACGCTGCTGAGCTCGCCGCTCCATACAAAGTTGTCGCGCTCACTGCCTCCAATCTCGGATGAGCTCCATTCCGAACCACTCTGGCTTGTTGTAGCAGATAGTTCATCACTGGAAGGTCGGTTGAATTGCTGTACATTGGTGTTCAGGGACAGACCTTCGGTTCGACTCTGCAGATCCGATGAAAAGCTGTCACCTCCAGTTTGTCCCAGAGAAAAGTCCGATGTAGCGGTAGGCGAGCCGACGGGGTCAAGGGTCCCAACAAAGAAGTTGGGGTTAAGAGATCCGTCGATGCCTCGGCCACCACCAGCCGCCATGGCTGTCGCATTGAATACGGCTGCTGCATTTCGGCTGTCAAGCAGAGAGTGGAGTCGTTCAACGACAGCTTCCAGTAGTCCATCTATACGGTAGGGTCGAGCAATCTGCAAGAGCGAACAAAGGATCTGAGGCGTGCAAAGAGGAGAAGTCTGCGGAGGCAGAGAGCTCGTGTAAAGGAAATGGAGCAATGCCTGGATCGTGAGATAAGTGTGAGGAAGATAGAGACATCGAGGTCGTGAATTTGGCGGTAATGAGTGAGGCGTAGGCGCTGCGTTGATGTTCGACGGATTAGCTTCGTGGCCCATAGCACCTGTCGACAGACTTGAAGCTACTGTGCTTGGTGGAACACCGGAAGAGCCTAAGGATGAGCCTATGGTGCTTATCATCGATGATGAACTGTCGGCCGCCCTCGAGCTGGGTGTGATTGTTATAGCCGACGCGCGCAAGGGGTTACTGGACAGACCAGACCGAAGAGTCATGGCATCGCTTCCGTCTTGTGTCGCTGTTCCTTCGCGAAGAAGTTGCACAAAATAAGGTCCCCATCGTCGCCCAACAATTCTCGAATTGACAGGGATTCGTTCACCCCCGATGCAAAGGATGTCCATGTCTGCGAGTTCCCGCATGGCGAATGATTTCTCACCAAGCTCCTCGCTCGCCTTCGAATGATATCGCCCGCCCGCAGTGTATCCGGCTTTGCGCGCCAAGCTCAATCCCGGCCCAGCGTAAGGGCTGCTGGCTGAGATGAAACCAGAAAGGGGACTGGTCTTGCGGGGATTGTCATAGAAGCCAAAGGCTTCTAGCTCAACCATGCACACATTGGAAAAGTTGATACGTCGATGATTATAGTCATCGACGAGACTTCTTTTCCGATTGCCCAAGATCACAAAGGTATTTCGGCGGTTCCACAAGACACCGCGATTCCAGCTGCCCTGGCTGAATACGCTTCCTCCCGCATCAATTCGACTCCAGGTCAATGTTCGTAAGTCCAAAGCCCAAAGTGCGTACTCTTGTCGCGATGAAGTGAGGTAAGTGCCGCTGACGACAAAATGTGTATCGATAATTCCTCCATTCGGGAATCGCAGTCCTGGGGGTGAGTAGTTGCCAGTCATTGGCCTTTCTGTGAGAGTGCCATCTGGTGAGCGAATTTGTAGCTCTAGCTTGACATCCAAGAAATTGTAGTTACAATAAATTAGCATGGATGCGCCTGGCTCGCGGGCTTCTTGGCTGATGCCTCCATCGGGGCGTTGCCCATTTGATTGTTGTCGGCCAAGCTTGGAAGCCACCGAGGGAGGGAGAGGAGCAGTAACACTCCTATACGCGCCCCAGCTTTTGTTCAGAGGCTGTCTTGAAGTCCATTTCAAGCTTCGCAAGTTAAAGACGCTAATTTGTTCGATGTAGTTGTTCCTGCCGTCTTGTCCGCCAACAATCACCATTTCAGCACCTCCTGACCCATCAATGTTAATGCCGATTCGTCCTTCGTTAGGATTGCCGGTTGACGGATTGTGTTGTAGGGCTGAAAGAGGTGCGCGGTGAGAAGAAAACGAGGCTGCCGAGGGCAAGATACATGCGCAGTGCGCGTATCGCCCTTGTGGGGGGTCCTGTGTCGGGATAAATGTCCAGGCTTTAGTATTGACATCGTATATATAAATATCCGACATGACAGTAATTTCAGGCTGCTGCTGATCGGCCCCAGGAGGCTGGTTCGGAGCTGGTGACATGCCACCGTAACAAACCATCTTAGTATCGCCCAGAGCGCACATAGAGTGGAAGTATCGTGGTGGAGGAACATCGCCGGTCGTTTCCAGTTTTGTCCAATGTCGTCGGATAAGGTCTAGCTCGTACATGTCCGATGTTAAGGGAGCAGGACGACTCCTAGACAGAATCCTTCCTCCAAAGACATAAAGCTTATCTCCTAAAATGGTGGTCGTCGCTCCAACAAGAGCATGAGGTTCGCGTCCAGTCGTTCGGTGAACATTGCACATAAGGCCCGAAAGATGCGTAGAAGGACCATTGGACGGTCCGCCCACGGTGTTGGATCGACCTTGCGCGACATTCGGTGATGGTCCTCCGGAACCTGACCCGGTACCTCTCGGCTTTAGATCATTGTTCGGATCTTGAGAGTCGTACCTGGCGCTTGACACGCTGCCCATGCTGTTGTTGGTTTCATGGCCACCGTACGGATACTGAGCTTGAGAACCGGACATTGATTCCATAGTGCTTGGCCGGCTATCGAGGTAGCTGTAACCTTCTGGCTTCGGAGGTGGTGTTGGTAAGGGCGATGTTGAAGGTGACGGGTCGGGGAATCTCAAGTCTGTGATATCCCCCTCTGGCACGCTAGGTAGATTAGGGGAGGTCGAGTCGTGCGGGGATATTGAATCTCGGCAAGGAGGTGATTTCGGTAGAGGTTTCGCGAGACTGTATTGAAGCGTCAAGTTTCGAACATGCTGAGGATTTTGTATTTCGCTTGCTGCCGGAACACTCGAGGTAGAGGAGGTCGCAGAGTGCAGACTATTGGTCGGGTTCTTTAAATTCAACCGCGAAGGGCTTCGAGAGAGCTTAACAGAGGGTAGCTTTCGAATACCTCGATAAACGCCAGCGAGGATATCAGGGGTGTATCGGCCGGAGGGTTTCTCGTCGTTGATTTCAGAGAAGCGAGGGAGCTCGATGTTGCCTACTGAACCCTTACGGGACGTTAGTTCTGGAGTGTCGCCCATTGTGTCCAGGTTGAGGCTGTGAATAGCAGAGCATGAGGCGATACGTGTGTGGTCAAAGAGACAAAGGACATGTAACAAGGGCGGGGGAGAGTAAAGGAGCTTGAACAAAGGCTAACCAAATAGGAAGCAGAAGCAACAAGATAACCAGCGAGACGGGAGCCAAGGCAAAGGATATGCCCGAGAGGTTGCGCTGGAGATCGTGAGTACGATCCGGTGAAGACAGGGGCGTCACCGCCAAAGATGGGTCGGTACAGGGCAGAAGGGCAGGGTCAGGTAGGGTTAATTAGCGAGGGGATACTCACAGAGGCTCCAGGGCTGATGGAAAACGTGGAAGGGCTGAAGCTGGAGTCGTCAACTCAACGGCCAAGGGAGAGAGAGACGAGGCGGGAGAACGGAAGAGTCGATGGTCGCGGGGGAAGAGGCTCCGTCTGGAGACAGGACCGAGATGGGTGACCCGAAGGAGGATAAGAACGACAGGGACGGGGCGGGACGGAGAAAGACAAGGGCCAAGGGCCACGCGGTGGAGAGAACAAAACAGGACAGGGCCTGAGTGCGACCGTGTTGAGATGAAATGGCGTACGTTATCGCTGCAAGGGAAAAGAGTAGCCAAGATTGATCGTCACAGAGAAGAATAATAATGTAACTTGTTGCGATGCAAGGTTTAAGGAGGTCGAGAGGAGAACGCAAATGCAAATGCAGGCGGGACACAGTTTCGTCCAATGTTAGCGCCGCTATGTCCCTTTTTTTTCCCCTTGGGTTAGTTGGCTTGGTACTAGACCGACATACATATAACATATGCCAGGCACGGGATAACACAGCAAAGCACAGCACACGGTGGTAAGGAACGAAGCGAAGGTGTACGACTGGACCACCGTCGGGTCCTGCAGTTATGATGAAGGGATTGGACCAATGCAATTGGATATTCAAGTCAGGGTCATCAAGGTGAGGTGAAGAGAATGGATCTGACAGGGTTGGTGTTGGCAGCGGACAGAGGTTTGGCAGCTGAGCGCACGGGCCAAAACGGCATGCACACCAAAAGTTAAAAGGAGTCTGTACATACAAGATAGTAGTAGGTACCTGGGTACTTAGGTAGGTAGGTATCTGTTAACCAAACAGTCATTCTACCACATGGAAAGAATATCTAGATTGGATGCTCGATTTCAATCATTTCTGTGTCTATATATCCACCTAGACACTACTAACGTAACTGGATTTCATCCATTTTGTGTCCTAACGTTAGGTCCCTTGACGGGAACGGCAGAGCAGACCCGCAAGGTCAAAGTATATCTGTTAGCTCTGACACCTTTTAGTCTACCCTGGAAGACGGCTCGGTTTCGGATACAGTAGAGCGCGGAATCTGCAGGGGCACACTGCAAAGCTTCTGGAACAAACCCTGAAGCCAGGTGGGATCTACTATGCCTACTATTAGTTACCGTGCCTGGCACCAATGGAGGTTATGACGACAACTTTAAGGGGGGGTCTACTACTCATGTTTCAGGAACCATGGAGGAGAAAAAAATCCGGTAGTTAAAGGAGATGCTGTCTCCATCCCAAGAGTAACCAAATGACAAAGAGTTGACCTAGTAACTCTGGACAGAGCATATAATGGCATGGTGTTTGATAGCCAATCACGTCAGCTCAATTTGAATGACTTGATGAGGCAGAGTCAACTGCGGCGCAATTGTTCACATGCTTACGGGACGGGACCCCCAAGTCCAAGTCCTTATGTAGGTACGTAGCCCACTAAGCGCTGACCATGGAAGCCATAGGGGAAACACTCAAGGATAGCCATCCCAGAGATCCCGTTCTGGGTGCATGAAAGAACAGACCAAAACAATTACCAAAACATCAAACAAATTACTCATAAGCCAACATATTTAAATCGGTGTCACTATTACTATCCTTGCTATATGTAATGCAAAGTCAGGACGATGGAGAAGTCTTAAAATACAATCACTATAGTTCTTCGGACGAACCCCACCTGACAGATGGAGATGTGTGTCCTGTCCTAGGGTGTCCTAGTCTTGGGAGATATTAGCTCACCGATGGGCCCCCTAATCCAAAGGAAAAACCGGTAACGTTGGCCCATGAGCCCCTAGAATCTCGGGTAGAAGCAGTTGGGCACTTTTTCCTCATCAGCGACAAGGGGTACCCAGCTTTCTGGGTTTGTTGGCCCTGGAAGCGTACAACGGCCAATCTTGTCTTTGCAGCTAGGTAAACATGACATCTCTCATAGACGAATCGTTATAAAGCTAGAGTCAAAGTCCAACCTCCAGAAAGAAGGCACGGCTATAAACAATTGCCTTAAGCTCCCAAGCTAATATGCGATATACTAAGTTATGCTCGCAACAGTGACGAGTTAGCATTAAAAGTATCCTGCTGTAATGTTTCGTCTGAAATTGCAAATGCTTCCACTACAAACGTAGTTGACGTTGAAGTTTTTTCGTATTCGCAAACCAGGCCTGTTAGCACTCACCAAATCTTTTTCAAACAGCTCAGAGTTTCCCAACACCAACACATATCAATCATTTGATCTGGTGATTTGACTTCTTACGGAACTTATAATGACAAGCAATTAATTCCATATTGACAAGTGCTATGTAGATCTGTATTTGCTCTCAAACCTACCCTCGTTCAAATGAGATGCGTCGTCACCAGCAAAACAGGGCTGACGGATAAAGGAGCTCGCATAGTCACAGGCTTAACTGAGTACATACTAAACATGATATATGATATACCTCAGGCCTTAGCTGAGATTAGGCCCCTAGATTTCCAACCAACGCAATAACAAGTACAGATATGGTGTGGTCTGTGATGTATATCATGAATTAGGTATGCTAATCGAGCTTATGCAATATGTCGATTTACGCAGCCTCTGGCACTGGAAAGTGACCCATCAAGAAAAAGTTGGTGAACTATTGTTCTTGAAAAAGGTGTCTCGTTCCAAACTTCAATCTTGTAGCACAGCGGAGCCGTGGCTGCTTACTCTATCCACCTTGAGTAAGCAGTACAATCCTATGGCAAAATGAAGTGAGATTGCTTCACGGAGCGCAAGAACCAAACTCAATGCAGGATACAAATATTGTAGTGAGTAATATAGAGAGAGGTATGCAGCTGAGTTATCAGATGCACGCACATCCTCAAAGTGTAGTCTAATTGACTGTCCCACCTTCCAATTACGTATTGTCAGAACTTCAACCCCGCACACAACCCATCAACCAACTGAACTACTTCTATAAGACAAGAACAAAAGAAGGACAATGCCAGTATCAAAGCAAGTAGTAGACGATGTCCTAAAGGCCATCCCTTCCCGCATCCGCGGTCCAGGCGGAGCCATCGCTGTCGTCTCAGACGGCGCCCTCGTGGACCGTCGCGTCTGGGGATATGCAGACTTCAACCGCCGAATACCCATGACCCCAGAGACTCAAATCCCTATCTGCTCTATATCCAAGCAGATGCTCTGCGCTTTGGTCGTGGATCTAGAGCGCAACCCAACTCCAGCTCTCAAGGCCAAGGGTGATGTCAGGGAACAGTTTGAGGCTAAGCTAAAGGAGCTTCTGCCTGAGCTAGCCAAGACTGGAAAGTTGAAGCTGGATGACCTATGCAACAATCGATCTGGCATTCGTGACTATTGGGCTATTACTTTGCTCTGGGGTGCAAAGCCGGAGGATCCCTACTCGTTAGCTGATCACAACGGCCCGATGCTTGACAGCCTCAAGTCATTTCACTTTGAGCCGGGTACTGAGTACTCTTACTCCAACACCAACTTCAACATTGTAGGACGAGTAGTCGAGGCTACGACTGGGGAGTCACTCGCATCATTACTCAACGAACGTATCTTTGCTCCTGCGGGCATGAAGACTGCAGAACTATGCGCAGATTCAGCAAAGTTGCCTCCCCCGTGTGTAGGCTACGAAGGAGATGAGTTGCGCGGATACATACCCGCCGAGAATCGCATCGAATGGGCCGGTGATGCTGGCATCATCGCTTCTCTCACGGATATGATTGCATACGAATCTTTTCTGGATCGTAGCCTGTTTAACCCTGAGAGCTGGTACCACAAGATCTTCCAACCCTCGACATTCAGCGACGGCGTCCCTTCGACATATGCGCAGGGTTTAGCTCATACCGAGATTGGAAGCGTGGGGGCTATCGGCCACGGAGGTGCTTTGCGTGGCTACAGACTCTATCGAGCTCACGTCCCGGAGGAACGATTGTCAGTCGTGGTGATGTTCAACCACGAGGCCGACGCAGCAACGCTATCGGAACACATCATCCAGAACATCTTGGGTCTTCAGAAGCCACCTGCGCCAGCCCTGGTCGATGCATCACCTGCCTGGCCGGGTGTCTATCTCGACGAGGGGACTCAGTTGGCCATCACCGTGACCCTTGGCCAGAAGGGTCAGGTCCTGGTCACCTATGCTAACTATGTCGAGCCTGTCAAACTAACCGACCCTGAGCGCGGTGAATCTAAGGGCATGGCGGCTGTAATCAGCGGTGATATTCTTCGCATTCAGCGTCTAAAAGAGAACAGAGCTATCACTGCCAAGCGTCTCACTGTTGGCACCATTGCTATCGATAGTTCGCCATTCGAAGGCGATTTTTACTCTCCAGAAATCAACTCGACTTTCCACTGCGTCAATCAAGGTGGTTTAGTATTCGGAACTTTCGACGGCTTCTTAGGCCAGAGTCCGGCTCAATTCATGCGATATCTGGGTGATGATGTATGGGCGCTTGCGAACCCGAGAGGTATGGATGCGAAACCGCCTGGTGACTGGACACTTGTATTCCGTCGTGATGGTAATGGTACTGTTGTTGGGCTGACGATTGGATGTTGGCTTGCAAGAAAGATTGAGTACGTCAGGAAGTGATGAGGATATCCGTACCGTCATTCGAGCTTGATATAGACTAGTACTTTGTGTCTTACAGCGATCAGCGTTACGAACTGTTGTTCGTTAACCACTTGAGCCTCAGATTTCAACAGCCAATGTTTGCTCCGCAATTGTGCGTAAGCTCGATAGATGACTACTATGGCTAACGCAAGTTGAGTTCAGACGTTGAATGTTCTAATTAGTCTATTCTATTCATAATACATGCATATTCCAACTATCGTCCGCCCCAGCTCACCAGCTCCGAATGGCACTTATCCCATCCATCGAAGTAAGGCTTCCTCTTCTCATCTCCCGCTTCACCCACACGTGCAAGATACTCAAGCACCATGTTTCCCCAAAGCCAGCTCGCCGGTCCTCGCCCAGGGTGCGTTTGATCTTTGTATAGCATCGAGAGGGAAGCAATCATGCGTCCCCATTCAAACACTTCATGACCAGCCTTGGCCGCAATGGCTCGGGACAATCGATCGAGGTCGTAGATGGATCCGTCCCTGGCGTCACTGACACGGTGGATTGTCATGCTGCGAAACATGATGGGCGCGCCGGGGAATTCCGTAGCGATACGCTTAACAAAGTCGCGGACGCGCGCGGCAGCGAAGCGCACTTCTTGCCACACCAACTGGCGCTCGCGCGATCCCATAGGATAAACACCCTTCTCATGGTTCGCTTCGCCAGCTTCCCAGAAAGCACGCTGGTCCCAGAGGCCGTTCTGCCAGAGAATCAAGTCTGGCCTGTTGTTGGGACCACGAACCTGGTCGTACATGGGCGTCCAGTACTTGTCCCAGCGCTCCTCGAAGGCGATCTCCTCCATGTCGTCCATCCACCACCAATCCGGGCGGTACGTCATGGAACCGGCAAAATGCCAGTGTACAAAAGTCAGGTTGAACTCGGGGATGCTGCAGCTAGCGATGGTGTGGGCCTTGGGCTGCTTCATGTTGTGCTTGAACTCGCTGCAGAAGAACTGCATCATGAATCGATCGACAGAGTCGCTGAACAGGACAATGCGACGACCCCAGAGCCAGCCGAAATCGCCGTCGTTCTTCATGGGAGCAAAAGCGTCTGCCTTGGTCTCGGCATTGGCGTTAATGGCCTCCTTTCGACGGACGCTCTCGGCAATGGCTTCGGGTAGCCATTGTCGCGGTGTGGAAGAGTGTTTGACAAAATCAGGCTCAGGTTCCGTCGCGTTAAAGATGACCTCGCCGGCCGCAGGATAGACAGCGTAATCGGGCGCTTCAGCTTCGAGCAAGTCGTCGGAGAAGGGGATCCATTGCGTCTTCTTGTATTGATCGGTTCCGTTTATATCAGCGGGGATATAAAGATAACCAGGTTGACGATAAGGATCTTCGCAGTTCAATACTGGAGTTTTGGTCGGTTGTGTTGGTCTGTCGTAAAGTTAAAGATAATCGTTAGCGTGAGCCAAGAAACGATGCCAAGTTTATTTACAGCGGGGGTGGTAGAATAGCGTGATGCGCCCACCACTAACCAACTGAGGGAAGACGTACAATGAAGATGTTGGAGTTGTAGTTAGAGTAGTTGTGTTAGGGTTGATATACTCTTCAGCTTTGCTGTGTACATAAGTCCAGGGAACTTCTAATGATTCCTGGAAGAAAGTAAAGACGACGAGGAAAAGAGAGACGCTGGCCGCGATGATAACGCATGTTTGGGCAGAGGGTCGTGACATGGCGAACATCATCCTCAAGACGGATGCTCTACCAGGATAAAAGAATGAATGTGTCCCCTGACAGTTACAATCCAAGACAAAACAAGACACCAAGAAGAAACAAAATAAAACAAAGACTCAAGAAGGAAAAAAAATCAATCGGCAATGGTCTGGGGTGTCAAACTGTATTAATTCCTTGACCGAAAAACATCCCAGTTCCAGAATGGAAGATCCATGCCTGTAGTTGAAGTTTTCCCCACTACCCCTTATTCATGACGGTATCTGATTTGACGTGAATTGATGAACCGTGAGTGCCGATTGGAAACAGGGAAAGCTGATCCCCCGACGCGTGTCACATTTACAGTACTTTGACTACCTACTGGCAGATTTGCTGCGCAGACTGCGGTAGGATTATTTAGCTTCTGACGCTAAGTCAATCTCTAAAATGTCCCAAGTTTCAGATTATGTCAACAGCCTTGATTTGCGCCGAAATGGACAAGACGATCGCAATTGAAGGATGGAGAATGTCACTGCCGCTGATGACTCTGTACTCTGCAGGGTTCCATTAAACAAAATTGCCAAGATTGCCTATTGACCTCAAACCTCCTCGGCGGACGAGACGCTGCAGAGTGATGAGCAGGATTGAGCAAAGTTCTAATTTAAGCTTACTACTAATAGCGCACGCCTCAGCCGTGCATGCATGAGGCGGAAGTGAAACAGAAAAAAACGGCGCCAAAAAAAAAAACAGTCTCGAATGTCTAGAAATTAAACAATTCTCCGTCTATGCGCAAAACAGCCTAAACCTGGATACAGCTATGGAACATATGACGCACGGCTTGGCAAAAAGAGGTGGACGAACCTGGTAACAATTCTGTCGTGACGATTTGCAAAACAAAAAAATCGACCACGCCAGGAGTCGAACCTGGAATCTCTAGAGATTTCTCGATTTGCTCGAAAGCCGAAATCTAGCGCCTTAGCCATTAGGCCACGCGGCCTGATCTGATTGTTGAAGACTAGGATCATCTCTGCCTCTAAGTTCGAGCGCGACTGTTGTAGTTAGAGCGTGAAAATTGCGCGATATTGAAGCTCTAAATAGGTGGTGGTGATTTTGCAACTTGCTTTGGAGATCTAAGATTCTATAGACAGTTTTTGCCTTGTTTCGCTGGGAGAGGACATTCAAGCTGACGTTGTGCGCAGTTCGTCACGAACTAATGTGGCTTGTGCTTCGGGACAGTTGAGCTGATCAAAACGTTGAATGTCGCGCACAGTATTGACAAACATGTATAATTGATTCTGACGGCAGAAAAGTCAACTGCATTTTCCTAGCACAGGTCTTTATGTGAATGATAAGTATCAGCTACCCCCTACCGAAATGTACAGTTGGAACTCTTCGTTCAACAAGGCGACGTGGTCTTTTATATGGGATACCCTAGACTTGTTGTCAGCACTACAGATTTTCGTCCGCAATTCTCGTCTTTGATACTCAAAGTCGTATCTTTCCAACAAATGCTTACGATTTGATAGAAATGCCATGCGACATACCCTGCAAAGCAGCTTCGTGATTATTGTGTGACAGTCTGGTCGCAATGGTGTCTTCAAGATCTCACATCCCCGACTTCCGAACCTTACAAATCCCTCCGGGTCATCGCCCAGGAATTGCGTCAGGAACAGGTCGATGGCAGCATTGGCGCGACAGATGGCACAATGCGCCAGAAACAACCAATCATGGCGTGTCTGCAGCACGCAATACTGAGCCTTGCCCCTCTGGGGTTCAAGTGAGGGGCGGAGAATGATACGGATGGTGGGGAGCCTTCTAAAGACGTCTTTTATTTTGGTGGGGTTGTCATGATGGACCTGGGGAAGATTCATGAGTTGTCTACGTCTGTGTACTATAGGTAGTAATCGACGATATAGAAGTAAAGGTATCGAAGAAACAGAATTGTATAGAGTATGCTCAAGTAAATAAGGTATGATGTGAAACAATAACAGCAACTGCAGTGAGTATAACCCAAAACATTCCATCTCACTCCTCAGGCCATGGAGGGGCACGGCTGCAACGCCAACATCAATACCGGAGACCCCCCCAAGCTTGGCTCTCCCAATCACCATTATCACGGGCCTCGTGGCGTCTTTCAGCAGCACGGCCATAGAGTCCAGATCGTCATTCACTAGCTCCAGTCACGCCAACAAGGTGCCATGTAAGCTAGGCTGGTTAAGTAAGCTCTTCCTAATCGTAATCGTCAATTGACGCCAAGCTGGCACCTTTTCTGTTCCATTCTGTCTCACAGCAGTCTATATAATCCCTCTCCCCCAACCCCGCTGCCTCTCACTTTCGTCTCCCTTCTTCTTCATACCCTTTCTTCACCGGAAATTCTCATACACAAAATGTCTGCTCCTGCTCCTCTTCGTCTGGGCTCTACCGCCCCCAACTTCCAGGCCGAGACCACAAAGGGAAACATTGACTTCCACGAGTTCATCGGCGACAACTGGGTCATCCTCTTCTCCCACCCCGAGGACTACACTCCCGTCTGCACCACTGAGCTCGGTGCCTTTGCCAAGCTCCAGCCCGAGTTCACCAAGCGCAATGTCAAGCTGATTGGCCTCTCCGCCAACACCATTCAGTCCCACGAGGGATGGATTAAGGATATTGGTGAGGTTACTGGCGGCAACGTCGAGTTCCCCATCATTGGCGACAAGGAGCGCAAGGTTTCTCTGCTCTACGACATGTAAGATTGCCACCACAGATTCCACAATGTCCTCGCAAACAGTTAACACTCTACAGGATCGACCAGCAGGATGCCACCAACGTCGATGAGAAGGGTATCGCCTTCACCATCCGATCCGTCTTCATCATCGACCCCAAGAAGACCATCCGCACCATCTTCTCCTACCCTGCCTCCACCGGCCGCAACGCCGCTGAGGTCCTCCGCGTCATCGACTCCCTCCAGACCGGTGACAAGTACCGCATCACCACCCCTATCAACTGGGTCCCTGGTGAGGACGTCATTGTTCACCCCTCCGTTAAGAACGAGGAGGCCAAGACTCTGTTCCCCGAGTTCCGCATCGTCAAGCCTTACCTCCGATTCACCCCTCTTTCCAAGGAGAAGGTTCTCCCCCAGTAAATTAATTATATCTCTACTACAAAGGATACAGCAAAAAAGCATGATAATTATATGATACCTTGCAGATGAGCAAGAGGGAAACGGAAGGGTCCATTGGGAGTTGAGATCAGTACAACATTTGAGACACAAGATGATGGAAAGATCAGTTTTCCCACATAGACCATTCCAGACTTTGGCCATTTGTAACTGCTCTGAGATGAAGAAATAACGAAGAAATGAACAAACTTGCATTTCCCAACAAAGTGAGCCTCTTAATTAATTAACTGACATGAGCCCCTCAATTGCGACATGAGGTAAATTCAGACTGCGGGGTTCCGGACCATCGGTCGCCGATGCCGGCATGAAGCTCAAAGTTATGTACACTTTCAAGGGTCCACATGAGCTACAACTTATCTTCATCATGACCTCGGCGACAGAGCTGAGAGCTAAGCTATAAATGTAGCCAGCAATTATCTGTGATGGTCGGATGGTTGAAGCTCTCAAGTAGCCCCTAAGTTTTTGTATAAACTCTTTTCCTTTGCTCATTAAATTGAGTAACACCTAGTCCATGCAATGTATCGTATATCTACCAGGAGAGTACACAAACCCGTTGAACCTCTAATCTCCAAAGTGATGCTTTTAATCAAGGCCACTCTAAACACTAGGCCCCATTGGCATTCGAGAAGTTTATATCAAAAGACTTTCCGACAGCTCCCTCACTCTAGCAACCGCAGTTTCTCCCCTCACAGGATCCGGGGCTTCAGATGTGAAGACCAACGCCAGCACAAGTGCGGCATCCAGCCTAAGCAAGCACTCTTCTTGAGTAGTCACTTCGGGAAAAGTTGCAACCTCCGAGTATCCTTTGGCGAACCCCTCTCCAAGCTGGCTGAACTCTAGAGTTCGGTAGATGTCAATGACCGCTGGGCCGATGAGCGCATTGGTCCAGTCAATCACAGCGCTGATGTGACCTTGACTGTGGCGAAGGTTGACATCGCGAAAGTCCATATGCAAAAGACTTGACGGAAAACGTTGCAAACCGTTGAGAATGGTGGCAATACGATTCCAGTCTTTTATCCAGTTTGAAACCTCGGGAACCGTCTTTGACAAAACCGAGAAGCGCCGTTGCATTCTTTGTTCCATTGTCGAAAAGACATCCGACGTCTCCAAAGCAACTGTCTTGAGAACCGGGTCATTCAATGGTGTAGAATGCAATAGCGCTGCTACGCGACCCATCTCCTCAAAGCTGACATCCGTTCCATCGTCATCCACATATTCGCACAGCATGGCCGGGTACCCATCTTGTTCGAGGTACTTGTACGGCTTGGGAACAGGAACAGGCCCATCCTGAAGGAGACTGTATATGCGAATTTCTTGCTGAATCAAATATTTGGCCTCGACACTGAAGTCGTTGGCATTTTGGTAGACTTTGACTCTTGGTACTTTGAGAACAACTGAGCCATAGTTTGGACTTTTTGCTTTGTAGACAAGACATTCGAGACCTTGGCCGGCGGTTTCGACGTCACTCAGGTTTTCTGACTGCATAAAATGCTGGGATATTCCCATCGTGGGTTACTGCGATTGAACTGGCAGTTATAAAGTCTGAGGTTCTTCTTTTGTGTCGTGATGAATGTCAATATATTGTTTAGAATAACATCAGGGTACCAGAAACCTACCGCCAGGAGCATAAGAGACGAAATAGATATGCCAGTTTATGCTACTTAGGTCAGAACTTTATGCTGTTTATGTTTATATCCTAAATTCGAAAGGCTAATGTTTCTGGTATCCAGTATGTAAAAGTCGTACCCGTATTTGCGAAAGGTATATGATGAACCAATCCAACGTTTCTGCTTATCTATTTGTTAGAGGTATCGTGAGACTATTAGTCAGCCTTCTGATGGCTCATAACGATTACCTTGTCCAGTCCGGAAGTTCAGAAGAATCCATAAGGATGAGTCACGGTGCCGAACACCCGAGATAGCATTTTATCTAGGCAGGTAAGTTAATCCTCTGATGTCGAATACTTCCAACCATACGATAGTTCCAAAAGCATTGTTCTAAGAGCTAAAATAAATCAAAAGTGACTGAATCTGAACGGGAACAACGATGGATCATTCATTCTTACCCCAGCACAGGAACTATAGCTTTGTTCCAATAAGATGAGAGAACATAGTATATGATGAAAAAGCAACGAAAGACCTGCAAGTTTGTCTCGAGTGTACAGAGTTGAGTCATTGCCTGTCCCAATGGATTTATCATTCCGGTGATATAGGGGAGAGAAACCCCCTCCTTCTTTATCATGAGACTCTAAGTAATTACTCTAAATATCCAATATCTCACTCTCTCCAAGGCGTGAAATCTCTAGTAATGCTCTCCCATAGATACTGCCTCAGATGCAGCACCTGGAATTTCAGCTGGAGTAGCAGGGGGCATCTCTGCAGGAGCCTCAGCGACAGGAGGAGCTGCAGGTGGACTCTCAACCACAGGGGGAGCCGGGTCAGCAGCAGGAGTATCGGCTGGGGCCGCCGGAGGTGTTTCGGCGGGAGGTGCAGGAGCAGCACCGTCTTCAGGAGGAGCGGGAGTGAAAGCAGCTTCAGCCAGAGGGATCTCTCCGACTGTTCCACCAGTAGGATCACCAGCATTGACGTTAGCCAGAGCGCCATTGGCCTTCTTGTTGAACTCGACCAAATTTGCTTCGCTGGGCCTAGGCAGAGTTAGTAGTCGCTCCAAGAGAAAACCAGACATATATACACTCACGGATTAATGGCCATGACTTGTCCAAGCTGACAATGTGGGCCCGTTGCGCAGTAAATATAGATAGGATCTGTGCTGGTAAGAGGAACATTGAATGTTCCAACGGTAGTCTGCCCGTCCTCAAATGGTATGTGTCCGGAGTGAATTACACCAGTCTGTGTTGCCTGAAGAGGCTGACAAGGGGAATCCTCGGAGCTTTGAGTGACAGTATGGTTCCCATTGCTGAACTGAAACTGGATCACATCACCAACGGCTGCTCGAATCATGTTGGGCACGAAGGTATCCTGGGGTCCTCCGACTACAACCGGGATAATGCGGTTGGCTCGAGGCGCCAGAGGCGGATTCTTCCTAACTGTCAAGTTGTCAGACCTAATCCTTTTTGTGACACTTAAAATGGACTTAACTTACTCGTCAAGGGCTTGTTTTGCTCCATTGTGTGGAGTTGTCGAGGGGACATCTCGACAAGAGGCATAGCAGACACGGCTGCGGCCCACAAAAAATTCTTGATCATCATTTTTGTAAATAAGAAAACAGAAAAATGAATAATTCAACGTGAATGAATAATTAGACAGATAGTAAAACTGATGAGTAAAATGATATTGGAGGTCCAGCCAGCTGAAAACGAATAGATAAAAACCTCACCGGGAGGCGAAAAGAAAGATAGTAAAGAAGGGAACAATATTAAGAAACTGGGACAAGAGACGGCTGATTCTCCCAAGTCAGACGATTTTAATCCAAAAGTCATCGGGCCCATCTTTATACTACATGTCTTTCCATCATGAAGTCTTTACCGCCAAGTCTTTTTTTTCCTCTTCTCCTCTCATACGGGACGAAACCGTTGGAGTGTTGGAGTTGACACATAGACCAAGCCTTTGCAGAGCCGCAATTGCAGCAGGATACGATACGGTGGATCTCGACGAATCGACATGGAAAGAAAGGGACGAATTTGGGTAATACTCGCGAGAAGGGGGACGTTTTGGCCAAGAGGTTTGTTTCAGAACATGTCACGGAATATTGCCCAGAACGTTTCATCAGCCACAAAAGAGCAAAACAGAACAGAAAACAGATTCTATATCCGAAGGGGGTTATATTTTTTTGCGTAATGATTTGTTTGATACATATTCTAAGTGGTAGAACCGGGGCCGAGGGTGTCGGGATGTGGGAGGACATACGGGCTGGGCGGTATGGGATCAAGATCAAATGGCGTGATTAATGTGATAAGCTTATCAATCAACTGAAAAAGGTTATAAAATGGGCATCTAGTATTCGATTTCACACAGATCAAGTGTCATAGATGATGTCTTGGGACAGGGCTAACCTGGTAGTTAGACAACAGAAGAGTCATCCTCCATGTTTAGAGCACCAAAACAAACTGCCTGAGCCTGGTCTGAACGGTATAAGATGGTCTATTAATCTTGTCTTGTATGGCAACTGCCACTAATTCTTCCGAAACCCTGAGGTTAATCTTAACAGAGTGACATGCACCTCAGGGTATCAGAAGAAATGTCCGCTCGAGGTGTGACCACGTGGGTGACAAAACTAGTGGGTCAGTTTATATCATTTAGACTATAGACTTAGTTTATTTATTTTTGTGCCCTAAAGCTTAGAGGCCATTTATCTGCCACCCACTAGATACACCACTTTTTAAACAATAGTCGATCTTGTTATACATCGGAGCCGCTTGATGTAACAGTGCATTGACCAATCTCATTATTGAACTGCAGTCGGAATACCTTGCGAGTGGACATGTTAGAGATGTTGGTAGATGACGTTGTGTAGTAGCAACAACCGTTCTTTTTGTTCTTGGTACGCAGACGTGCATAAAGATAAGAGGATTATGATACAAGGACATGCTTGGAAATCTATTTAAAGAAGCAAGAGTGATGTCAGCAACTATTTATTCAAATGTTGTAGGTGCCAGCAGCATATCAGATGTCCATTTGTACCTAGGTAGCGAAAGCAAACTATACAAATGAAACAAGCAGTCTCGCAGTGATGGTATTGTGTAAGAATAAGGCTGCTACTTCTACCCTACACTGTGTAATCAGCTGTGTGTACAGGGAGGGAAGTGTTAGGCTTCAGTCTGAGACTTCAGAAGTCGCCCCCTTAGGGTATCAGAAGAAATGGTTGTTCGAAGTACAGATGACAAAACTAATGGGCCAGCTTATGACAGTTAGGCTATAGGCTTAGTTTATTTATTTTCGTATCCTAAAGCTTAGCTATTTTCTCTGCCACTACTGAGTTCCCTAAAAACGGTATTTATCGTGCATTTCTACAGATATAAATACTAATGATAACATGGCTGATGTATGCCATCAGACCCTACAGTATAAATCTCTTCTGTATATCGTCTAGACCGAGTGGTAAATAGAAGGAATGCTATTTGATACCATTGAGACCTTTGGGAAATTACCAGACAGCCAGGTAATATCGTCTATGTCTCTCTTTGATAATATACTACATGCCCTCTGCTTTTGTAGAAATATACGGTATACAACCACCAGGAACCCATACTAAGAGACCCAGATAGTCTAGTCATGTACGATTATAGCAGACAATTACTTTCTAATCAGAATTGAATCCTTGTTCAGCAGCAGTTACCCCGTGGGGGTACAAAGTATGGATCGTCTCTCCCCGCAAAACCCCAACTTTTAACCCCCAACTGGCTGCATCCCCAATTTCTGAATAGCGTCATGTTCCTTCTGCCAGGATTAATCTGTACTTTTCGTTGGTGGAATATTCAAAGCCCGATCTAGCCTTGTGATGCCCATCAACTAGTATTAAATCACTACGGCATCTCATATCCGGAGTTCCATTTGCGAGAATGCTTGCTACAGAGATTCTTGATGATGATTTGTGGATTTATACATGTCGTTCTAGTATCTTACTCTAGACATGGATATCGTTAAAAGAAATCTCTAAGGAACTTAAGATCGGCATATCTCAGATGATTTCTACGGGCGACATACCTTCAGATCTTGTTGCATCAACACCAAACTCAAGATGAAAAGCTTCATCCTAAAAACGGCCCTCGTTGCCTCGACTCTCCTCTCCAACGTCAACGCTTCCCCCAAAGGCCCTGTAGATACTTACAAGAAGTGTCAACGCCAGACAAAACGTGCTACGGAAGGTTGCCCTAAAGGAACCCTCTTCGTTGCCAAAAACGACCCTCGCGCCGACTTCTCTTCTATCCAGGACGCCATTGATTCTCTTGGGAACACTACAACAGCTGGTCACATTCTAATCGCCCCTGGCGACTATACGGAACAGTTGAATGTTACCAGGAGAGGTCCCTTGCACCTGATCGGTGCTTCAAACAAACCTTGGACTAAAGATCTCTACGCAGACATCGACATCAACACCACAACACAGAACGACGTGCAGATCTGGTGGAACCTGGCAAATACCAACAATGGAAGCATGAGTGACAACGTGTACACGAGTGTGCTGACCGTTGGACCAAACCTGGACGCTACTCTGACCGGAGCTGGCCCAACGGGCTGGCCTGTTCCGCCCAACACCCCTTTCGGCTGCATTGATTTCCGAGCGTACAATATTGACTTCAGAAACGACTTTGCCCCGAGATCGGTTGGGCCCGCTCATGCTGTCGGTGTTAGCAGAGCGAATGCTGGATTCTACTCTTGCGGATTCTATAGTTATCAAGATACCGTACGTTTTCTTTTTCAATCTCATGGTCACGATCGAGACCGCTGACGTTTCTGGGATATAGGTCTATGTTGGGAAACTTGGAAACGCGTTCTTCTACGACAACATCATCGCTGGAGAGACAGACTTTCTATATGGTTTCGGAACAGCATGGATTGATCGCTCAACACTATCTCTTCGAAATTGCAATGGCGGAATCACTGCGTGGAAAGGAAGCAATACTACCTTCACCAACAAATACGGTGTATACATCGATAACTCTCAAGTCATCCCATCAAACGCCACTATTGCCAGAGATCTAGTCGGAAAGTGCCCATTGGGACGACCGTGGAACTCGCAGCACAGGTCTATCTTTATGCGATCCTACTTTGACAGTGTTATCCTTCCAGCAGGATATATCAAATGGAACCCTGACACGCCCCGTGTGGATAACTATACGTTTATGGCTACGTGGACTGATTACGGCCCCGGCTACAATGTCAAGGCTTTGGAGGACGGTGGAATTACGAAGGTGTTGACTGAGAAGGAAGCGAAACCTTATAAATCTCCGAAGGACGTTTTCCAAACACCAGAGGGCAAGTTTGGACATGTTAGCTGGATTGATAAGAAGGCATTGTAAGGTCATCATCTTGGGTCGAGCCGAGGTTGACTATGCCAGGTGTTTTGAAAAAGGAACAGGGTCAGGATCGTCGGCAATTCAAATCACGTTGTGGTAGTTTGGGCTTGGACCCTCCATTCAACCGAATATCACGTCAGATATGTATCAGCCTCATCATTGCCAAGGATAGTTCCGCCATTAAGAAGGCATGTTTATCGCCTTGTTTTAGTGATTCATTCTGAAGTGACAGGGTGTCTTGTCGTGACCTAGTGGGTGACAGAAAGAATGACCCCTAAGCTTTAGGATACAGAAATAAATAAAACAAGTCTCTAGTCTAAATGGCATAAACTGACCTACTATTCTTGTTATCCTCACCTAAATTCTGATACCCTGAGGGTGACCAAAGCTCAAGCGAGATGAGTGGAATCCATCGACAGGGGTACGAAGATCTTTTTGTCTACAAAGTACTATGTACTGATGATCCTACTGTCCCTTTACAGCATTGATTTGGCCTTGTATTGACATGAGAACCTATAGATAAGGGCATATAATAAAGAAAAAACTCAAAGGGATTCTTGGTATGTCCTGAGTAGACAATTTGGCGGAATATCATGAACGTCTACCACCAAAAAAAGACACTAACAATTGGGTTTAATTAGCCCGCCTTGGCTCGACGGCAAGATTACACCCAAGACTACGGCTCAGGACTGACCACACCTAAAACGAAGGATTAATTACAATGACCAGTCAACTCTCACCAAACAAGCCACTTCCTCATTAGCACAAGGATCCGGGGTAAATGATGCCGGTAATAACAGGACCTGTAAACGGTTCCTCGGTTCATCTGTGATCTGATCTGATCTATCTTCTCCTCTTTTCTGTTTCTTCAACCTCTAGAGGCTTTCATCATGGTTACCAAAATAAACTCGAAGACTTGATGCAGCCTCTTTACAGTCATTATGGGCTATTCTGGACGCGAGGACCACCATGAGCCCTCGTATCTACTGCCCATTGCCGTGTGCATGGGCATCTCTCTATACAATGTCCTGGAACTCAATCTGATCATCTTGACGACATTCAAAACCCGAAAGAGCCTCTACTTCTGGAGTTTCGTCGCCGCCACGAATGGCATTGCACCACATACCATCGGCTTCTTGCTCAAAAACCTTTGCTCATCCGATAACTTTATCCTATACATCTCGCTTATCTCTGTAGGATGGGTTCTCATGGTCTCGGGGCAATCTTTCGTATTGTACTCTCGGCTTCATCTCATATGCTGGAACCAATTCCATCTCAGGCTTGTGCTGGCTATGATCATTACAAATGTCGTGGCCATGCATCTTCCCATTATCATCCTCATGTATGGCGCCAACAGCAGCGCTTCGAATCCTTGGGTTCATCCGTATCAAGTATACGAAAAGATCCAAGTCACTGTCTTTTTCTTACAAGAACTCTTCATCTCGGCACTTTACATCAAAGCTTGTTCTTCATTCTTTGGCACCGAAGGATTGCTGCACGAGAGAGGAGCCCAAAAAATGAGAAGGCATTTGCTTATTGTCAATGTCGTGATCATACTGCTCGATATACCGATTTTGGTTCTTGAGTTTGCCGATTTCTACGACTTTCAGACAGCGTATAAAACGATTGTATACAGTATCAAGCTGAAGCTTGAATTCCACCTGCTTAATCGTCTGGTTGAGGTGGCAAAGGGCCACGGAGGAATTGATTTGCAGCGCGGAAATCAAACTTTGCACGGTCTACGGTTGGAAGCTTTCGAAACTGATGGGAGTTTATCAAGGTCCAATGACTGCGAGCACGGCAATATGAACACGGGTGTAGATCACCAGATAAGCAAGAGGAAATACTTAGGCTCAGAAGATGAAATTTTAACGACTACAGATATATCTGTACGCTATATCGAGCGAAGAAACGACGATGATGAGGGTATCGATAAAGGGAGGTCAATATTTGGATGACTACCTAGTCATAATACAAACTACATGCCCAAACTGCTAAGCTTTGCCAACTGCCTAGATCTGCTGGAAAGATTAAGAAAAATTCGAAAGTTGAAGAGTCGACTACGATAATACACATCTAAAGCCTTCCTTAATCGAGATTTTGATCGTTAAAAGTATACTAGATGAAATTAGTAGTTCAGATAATGACATTCTAGACTAAACCCTTAGGTTATTTACCTCCGACTCAAGGTAAGTCACGATGATCATATAGGCACAGTAATCTTGGTTCATTCCACTTGTCATTAACATAAATCAATTAATCGCTAAATTGACATTAGATCGGCTGCATCCAATCTTGGCCGTCAAACAAGACAACTCAAATCTTGAAATATCTCTCCATCCCTTACAGGCGGTGTCGGATCTCAAGCTCGCCAGGTGCCTGGTAAGTTGGGACCTTCATCTCAAGAGCCTCCCCAGAGTATCCAAGGTCCTCAGCAACGAGCATGGCACACTTCTCGCCGATGAGCAGAGCAGTAGAGTACGTGTTGCATCCCACATTGTCGGGACAGATGGAAAGATCAGCAACCTTGAGTCCCTTGACGCCGTGGACGTTGAGTCTCTCGTCAAGAACACCGTGCTTAACGATGCTGTTGCCCTCCTTGGGGGCCATGGAGCAGGTTCCGAGGGAGTGCCAAGTGGACTCGGTGTGGCGCTTAACCCATTCTGTAAACAATTAGTTAGTGACTATGGCGGAGTAAAGAGCTGGATAGACAACTTACCCTCGACAGCCTTGATATCGTCCTCAGTGTACTTGAGCTCCTCACGGATATGAGCCTTGTTAGAGTTGAGGATGTTGGCAGCTGGCTTGCGGTCTGCTTCGGGGAGAGGAGAAGACCAGCTTCCGTGGCCAATACCAGCGGAGATATTGCCAGGGAGGGCGTATGCCTTGGTGGTGTCGAGGTCAAGATCATGAGCTCGAGCGGGACTATCGTAGGCAAAGAAGGGGTGCTGATGATGTCAGTAACCAAGATCAAGTAGTGGGGAAGCTGACTTACCATGTTCTCGACTTCACCAGCATAGGCGTCCATGCGGCGAGCAGTCTCACGCGACTTGATGTATCCCCAGACCATGGGGACCATGTCTCGGTCATCGTTCATCTAGTCTTGTTAGGACACTGTGAACTATTTGGAACGATATTGACTTACGAAACCAGTATCAAAGTCGGGAGTCTCATAAGGATCAGCACTCTTGATGTGAGTGAAACCACGAGAGAATGGATACTCGAGGAAATGGAACATGGAGAAGAACTTTCCAGGAGGCCTTTGTCTTGTTAGTCTCTATACAGCTTGGTGTACTGTACTAGTGGGACTTACATGAGCATGTGGTCACCAAAGAAACCAGCAACCACAGAGTAATGCATGACGGGCTTGTCAGGCTTGTCCTTGAAGTAGGACTTCCATCCCTCGGTAAAATGGGGAGTGGGCCACTTCTCAAATTCCTTGAGTTCGTCCTGAGTAGGTCGGATCTTGACACCAGCCTCGATACCGTTGGTGGCAAGGGGACTACAAAGCGGAATTAGCAAACCGCTCGTTCCATCATGTATTAATCATCTACTCACCCAGTGCCCTTCAAAGCCCATTCATCGTATACTCTCTGTGTCTATGGTTAGTTTCTACCATTCTTCTGTTGGGAGACATCTCATCTTACCTTTTGAACTTCGGGGTCGCCACGAATAAAGTCGTCAAAACTCTCGGTCTCAGGCTTTGCCCGGTAAACGGAGAAGTACATGTAATGATCCTGGAAGTTCAGGCCAACACCGGGAAGGTCGACCTTGGGCTCGACACCGGCAGCGCGAAGCTTCTGGGGGTCGCCGATACCAGAGCGCTGGAGGATCAAGGGCGAGGAAAGCGTGCCACCGCTAACAACGATCTGCTTCCTGGCACGGAAGGTTCTTGTCTGAAGCTGATTCGGGTGAAGAGGCTTGGTGGGAACGGTCTGGACACCAACGGCACGGCCATTCTCCATGATGATCTTGTCGACCTTTGTGTTGCAAGCCAAATACAAGTTGCTGTGCTTAGCACGAGTGGAATGGATGTAGGCATGAGCAGAGTCACTTCGACGGCCAGTGTCTCTGTTGATCCACTTGAGCCAGTGCTCTGCACCATGGCCGGTGCTGAGATCCTCGAGGTCATCAACAAAGGGAATGCCCTGAGAGTCAGTAGCTCGGAGGAAGTCATCCTTGATAGGGTACGTGTAGTTTCCAAACGAGACCTTGATTGGGCCCTCAAAGCCATGGACTTCTGGGTTGGTAGAGTGACGCTGGTAAGTCTCGTGCTTTTTCATCAACGGCAGAAGCTCCTCCGTCGTCCATCCCTTGGCCTGGAAGTCATCATCTGCATCCACATTAGCTTTCTTTCCTAAAATCAAAATAAGTTTACCTACAGTCAGAGGCACTAGCGCGAGTGTACATCATAAAGTTAATGGAAGAACCGCCTCCGAGGATGTGGGCGCAGGGAACTGTCGCGGATCGGCCAGCGAGATGCTTGCTGGGACGTGACTTGTAGAATGAAGCAGTCTTTGAATCAAGCTTCATGTTACGAGGGTAGATTCCTGGCCTATACACCTGAAGGGTCGTTAGTAACATACCAGAATGTTAACGGGTCTAGAGACTTTGTCACTTACCCATGGATTATTGAGGTTACTCTCTCCAGCCTCTATGAGCAGGACTTTGAGGTTGTGGTCGAGGTTGGCAAGTCTTCCAGCAACTACGCAACCACAGCTTCTCGGTGTTAGTACATCTTGACAG